>VWZZ01005920.1:60340-90128 GCA_013399095.1 Psophia crepitans | reverse complement strand
GGGGGGGGGGGGGGGGGAAAGGCTGATGGGCAGGAAAGCTTCCAGTGCTTTTTCTCTGTGACCTCTGCCTGAGACCTGCAGACAAGCCGCTCCTGTTCTTCAGTCCTCTCACCTCTGGCATGAAGACCAGCTGGCAGAGTCACTGCCCACGTCTCTGAGGCAAATTCGGACAGCTAAAAGATCCGTGCAGCAAGACTGCAATAGCAGAGACTTCCAAGTAAAGTCAACATGCGTTTCTCTTGCTGATTTCGGTCAAATTGGGACGTCTCCCAAACCTTTTCTCTAAGCATGCTAATTTAAGGGGCATTAGTGGCAGGCCTCTTGTTCAGGTTAGAAAGCAAATTTTGTGAAGGAGCACTGGGTCTGTTTTGCAAAAGAAAAAATGTTTTTGTCAGTGATAGGAGCTGCCATTGCAGAAAAGAATCACGAGGGATGGATGGACCAAGAAGAAGGAACCTGGCTCTGGCACCCGAAGAGAAAGGGATTCCCCAGAGATGCTCCAGAAAGGCTGCTTGCGCATTTTGCACTCTGGCGTCTTGGAGGGAAAAGCACAACAGGCTGCAGGTTTAACCAACACAGCACCACAAGAGAATAGGCAAAGAAGGAAATTCAAGGATGTCTACAGACTCAAGGGTCAGGCTGCTCTCTACTGAGCCAGGACACCAGGAGGAACAAATCGTATTCACATCCACCAAGATGGAGTTTGACTTCCAAGGAGATCCAAAGGGAGAGATCTCGAAGGAAGTTCTTCAAAGCAGCTCTTCTCCCAGCCCTGCCAAGTGTGAGATCTGGGCATGGGGCAAAAAATCCTCTGTCCTGTTTTTCCTGCATGCTATCCCAAACTCCACCTCCAACAGCTCCTCTGAGTCTTCTCCTAACCTGGGCATTTCTATCTGTCTGCCACCCTTTCTACTGAAGAAGGGCTTCCCAGGAAGATGCAGAAGAACAAACAAACAAACAAAAAAATCACTGCAGCTCAAACCTGTATCCTTACCATGCCTTCAGCAGCAGTCACTAACAGGTACTTGTTACTGAAGAATAGCACAAGCGGGTAGCTATACATCCCCAGAGAGCTCTACCAAGCTCCAGCAGTTTGGCGCTCAGGTCCTTCACCGATCTAGAGGTGGTATCAATACAATTAGTCGTTGTCTGTGCAGACTTTTCTGCCATTAATGTATTCCCAGCAGATCTATTTTCTGTGGTTGCATCCTCCCTCTTCTTGAGACCATGGGAACCGTCAGCACCTTTGGCATCTTCTATGGTAGAGAGCTCCTCAGATTTACTCCAAGCACCGTCTCTGCAGGTGATGCCCAAGAACTGGACACAGTATCCAGATGTGACCCCTCTGCCAGAGAACAGGGGGGATAACATCCTTTGATCTCCTGCCACTGCTGCGCCAAAGGTAGCCCAGGACATGGTCTGCAGTCTTTGTGGTGAGGGCACACCTTGAACGCAGAGTCTGCTGTAACCCCTAGGTCCTTTCCAGGAGAGCTGCTCAGCCAGTTGGTTTCCAGCCTGGATCTGTGCAATGGGGTTTTCCCACCCCCAGTGCAGGACTTTCCATGTCTCACTGATGAGCTTCAGGAAGTTTCTGTTGGCCGAATCCCCAGGTTTCACGAGGTCCCTCTGGACCGACGTTCTGCTCTTCAGCACGTCAGCCTCTCCCCCCAGGTCTGCATCGTCCACAAAGTCGCTAAGGGTGCGCTCTGTCCAAGGGCATGCGTGGGCGGTGGGAGGAAAAGGCACAGAGAACGAGGAAGGGCCGGGGAATATTCAACAGCAACAGTCTACTGTAGAAAAATGAGAAGTCTGGGTAACGGTCCCCAGCTGAAAGGGAAGGAAGTAGCATCAGGCATTGCAAACCAAATGGATGAAAGCAGAGTGGTGCATCAGACAGGTCCGAAGCACCGCGAAGGCTTGTAACGGGGGCTCGGGGGTCCCGCTGGCCACCCCCCATCAGTGGTTCATATGAACAAAGCTATCCACTCTGCACAAACGGCGGCAGACAAGACACATCCACCAACACACCGGCCCCAGAGCATCTGAATCACCCTTCCCGCCATTTCTTAAGGGTTCCAAGGGGGGAAACTCTCAGGCCAGCCTTTGAATCTCGGTAGCTGACACCGGCGGCTCTGCCAGGTGGCACGCAATGGTGCTGTGCTGGAGTGGTGTCTGCTGTACACTGTGTACAAGGCTGTCAGCAGCCGCAATCAGACACAGTGTACTCAAGAAAAGCTTCTGAACACCAGCCAAGCAGGATTTATTCCAAGCTCTTCATGCACCGCTTGTAACCCTTCAATATATGTCGCTGCTAGGAAAAGTAGCTCGCTCGCTCTGAACCAAAAATGGAAAGGATTAACACATTTTTTTATCCCTCAAAGGAAACACGAGACCGTTTTACCTTAGGAAAATGGGCTGTAGTCACTGGCTGCTTCCTAGGGGATTACATGGCATGCCTTGCCCAGTTTCAAGAAGTCCTTACAAGTTTCTTTTGCTAGGGATCCCCGTGCTAGCAGCAGAAGTTTAAATGGGAATCCAAGCACTCTGTGAGTTTCCCAAACCCAGAAAGCCATCACGGCAACCCTACCCCCGCCCCGTTTTCAGGAAAGGTGATGCTTGGGGTGCTTCTTATTTGGCTTGGGCACTCTGCGGTTCCCAAAAGAGCGGCTTGCTAGCAACGCAGTAACGCAACGACCGCAGATCACTCCCAAGACCCTGGAGATGCAACTGGCACAGGGCATTGGACCAACGTGGCCCCTGCTCCCAAGGGGGGTTCTAGGGCTCATTTCCTTGCTGCTGCTTCTTCACCCACGCTTCTCATGCCACTCCCAGACGGCAGCTCCCAAGGTGAAGGTGAGGTTGGGACCTCGATCAAAGTTCCATGGCAGAAGTGACCTTTGCAACCAGAAGGGAGGTTGTGAGTCCAACGGCGAAACCAGGAGCGGGGCAGGCAATGAATATGTTTCCCTTTCCACAGCTTGCCTTCTGTCCCACAGCTTTTGTTTTGTTTCAAAGATCAGCTGTTTCAAAGCACAACACAGAAGAACTTTCACACACACCTTCCCTCCCCCCCCGTTAAAAGTCATCTGTGCCCCACCTCAAGTGCAGAAAGTTGAAATTTGGCAGGAAAATTGAGAGGAGTTCCCCGGAGTAGCTTTCTGTGAAAGATTTGGGACCTCAGAGTTACATACCAACGTCTCACAGCACGTTTTGTACCTATTTTGTTTTAATACGCCCATAAACAGATTGCTCAGGAAGACTTCTCAGCACGTATCGGGCCAAATTACCCACATGTTGAGAGGCCTAAGGCTTGTGAACGTGGGTGCCGTTCGGGCAGAGAAAACTGGGCTTGCCCAATCTCTCTGGAAAGCGTTGTGGCCATACACAAGTATCTGCACCAAGCAGCTCGCACCGACACTTTACCATGTGGGCACAAGAAAACTTTCTTTTCTTCTCAAAATGTTTTGTATGTGAACTATCAAATGTAGGCTCCGCAAAAAAAGAATTCAAAATAATGGTAACACAGCTTACAAAAAGAGAGGTGTCAGCTTAGTTAAACTGCATTAAGTTGTATTTGCTCTGGTTCATGAGCATGCATGTTGCCTCTTTAGTGAGGCATTGGAATGGACTGCCCAGAGAGGTGGTTGAATCGCCGTCTCTGGAGACATTCAAAAAACGTGTAGATGTGGCACTCCAGGACCTGGTCTAACCTTAATGATTCTATGATTCTATGATTTACGTCTCGTGTCCACGGTCATACCCCCATCAGCAGAAACAACTTGTAATTTCCATAAGCAAAAAGTACGCAAAGCAGAAGCTCTCACCAATCTGTCTCAGAGATCCCAATGGCTCGGGTGTGCTTTCAGCTATGAAGAAGAGAGGTCCTGGGGTCCCTTCTGCTTTGGGTTGGGGTTGGTTGGGTTGGGTTTTTTTTGTTTGTTTTTTTTTTCTCTTTTTATGTTTGCCCGTAGATCTTGCGCAATCAAAAATAGAACTGTAAATTCATCTGCTGCTTTGTTCCGTGCGAGCAATTCAGTCGGCTCTATTCACTGCTCAACCTCATCCTGCAGTGAAACTCACGTGCTTTGGTTTGTTACGCCAGCATAGTCTAATTTCGGCGATCACAAAAATAATATTCCAAGTTTAATCCCAAAGAAAGGATTACTAGGGATCAAATCCATTATTTCACAATAAATCCCTTTCATGTCTTTTTTTTTTTTCCATCAGTGATCCGAGCAAGTGGATTTCAGTTCTAAAACACTGCTGCTATGCAGCAGAAGACATCCTTGCTCAAGTCACAGGGCTCAACATTTACTTTCATTTTTTTTGCACAATATCAAAGGAGATTTTTTTTTTTCCCCCTGCCAAAAATAAAGTTTGGTCTAGATTCTCAGCTGCAACAGAGAGCACTGGGAGAGAAAGTAGCTGCAGCTCATTTTTGTAGCATCCTAATCTTGTAGGACAGTTTCTGATGTTCTTGGTTGTCTGCAGTCCAGCACCGCTGTTTCTTTCTCTGAGAGTCTGAACTGAAGAGCCAAACTGTGGCTCCAATGAGAGGCGATTCAGAGACCACCAAAGGGGTTTTTTTCTGTCCTCCAAATACAAGGCCAGACTCATCTTACCATTTCCAGCTTTTTTTCTTCATTGATATTTCCATAGTTTGCTGTGTAAAGCTAAGCAGATGATACGAGAGGCTTTAGCATCCCACTGTCCAGGGATGGGACATTGCAGCTCTGATCCCTCGCATCCATGTTTTCCATACAATGTGGACAGAGCCACAAGGCACAGAGTCCTAGACCTGCTGGCCTTGCTGGAGGGAACACCGATGATAATGTGGACAGAGACTCCTGTGGACCTGCTTATCCCATCTTATGGAAGACAGAAACAGAAACAAAACTGGTATCAGCCTTGAATGCGTGCTACCTATAAATAGTACAAACTGGACCGGGCAAAACAGACTGTGCATCATCACTACTGCGAAGTCAAGCTCTTTACAGTTCCTCTGCTCACCAGACCGTATTTTTAGTCCTAATCTCAATCTGTTTGAATTAGCTCTGCTAAAGTGAACAGAATGATACAGGTCAGATCAATTATTATGAAAAATTCAATTATGACAGTGCCATATGCGGCACTATAAAAAGAATGCAGCTGTACATATGGCTGACGAAAGCAACAGCAGTTAATGGCAGAAATGTCCGCGACATTGTGATGTCCTTTAGCCCCTCAACACTTTCTACGTGGGCCACGTTGAGAGGAGGAGAAGTGCCTTTTTGAAAAAATGGCACCAGCTCTCAAATATTCCTCTCCACCACCCTCCAAAAAACCCAAGAATCATCTCCTCGTGGAGGCTGCATGGAGCATTGAGAGTTTCTCTCAGGAGGTACAGTTGATCTTGCTTGTGTCACAAAAATTTCTACCAAAAATAAATTTTAAAACAACGAAAAAGCAGGTTTGCCCAGCATTTCTTGAAACAGAAGAGCTACCTTGTTTCCCTGCAGATGCTTGTGACTATGAGGCCCTAAATCCTTATGTCTGAGCAGGCCTTTCATCACGAGCGACAGAGCACCTTGCACAGGCTGCCAAATGCGGAGGTTAAGTCAAATATGCGTCATCATGTGCGGGGCTGGGACTTGGACCATCTGAGCACTCAACCTAAGAAGAGGAAAGCTGCATCCACTGGAGATTCATCCCTTTTCCCAGGAATGGGGACAAACTTGTGCTCATCTCAGAAGCAGCGTTGAAGCAAAGCCTGCTGAGTAATGCATACGTTCCTGAAAAATCCAACAAAATGGAAAACTTCCCACTACGTGCTTTGGTGTCACAAGAACCAGACCTCTCAAAAAAACTGGGAAGAGGAGGAAGACCTTACTGTTGCCTGGTAAAGAGGAGATCTGGCCAAGTTTGTGCCACCAGCCTCCTGGCTTCCCTTGCGCTCTCATCGCTTAGAGCAGTGATCCCCAAAGTGGGATGTGCAAGATGATCCATTGGGTTGCAGGGAGGGGTATTAGAATTTCAGTAGCACATGTAAGTAACTTATAACTAACTACACACACGTTGGATGTGCACGCTCAAAAATTTTTTGTGGATAGGGGTGCACAATCAAAAAAAAGTTTGGAGACAATGACCATGGGGAATCCCCACTCCTAGCAGCAGCTTCAGCCCCAAAGCTCAGGAAAAGCAGCTGCCACAGCAGTGCCCACCACCACCCCTGCGAAGCTGAGGGACGGGAAGGTGAGGGCGAGACCGTCCATCACCCCCTGCACGGGAGAGGAAGCGCAACTGGCACTCATCACAACAGCGAAACCAGCTATGCAAAGCGCTGTCCTGGTTACAGAGGAACCCAGCCAGGAAAACACCACCAAAATAAAACCCTGAACCCAAGAGAAAATGCATTTTCTTCACCCTCCGTTCTCCGCAGAGATGGCTTTGGTGCTATCATAGCAGGAAGAGGTAAGCTGCTTCTGGGGAGAAATACCATGTCCTGGCACTCCCTTTCAGCCAGTAATGAAACAGGAAGGAAGCGACCAGGACTAGAACACCAAGCAAAAGCCTCTGAGAAATTGCCATGAACTCCACATTAAAAAAAAAAAATGCCCTCAGCGGATTGAGGAGTGTTCAAAAATGCGTCCAAAGGATGCTCTTCCACGTCAAACTGCACTGGCACACTCCTTCTGCACAGACTTCCAGATGGTCTGTCTTCTTAGCCTTTCCTTTATTTTAAGCAGACAGCCTGAGGCACAGCAGGACCATATCATTGCTTTACTTCAGAGCAGAGAAAATAAAAGTTCTGCTAGCAAAAATGAATGATTTTTCTAAAAATAAAACCCCCCAGATTTCTCAGATTTCCTTTTATTCTGCTTATTCTTCCCCACACAAACACACACTTTTTCGAGAACACGGCCCAGCAGAGATTTAAAGGAGCCTCTTCAGAGTTGATAGCCCCTATATTGCAGTCACTGATTCACAGATTTTTTTATTTTTTTTTCCCAAATCTAATTCATGCAGTCCATGCTGGACAAGGTCAAGTGCCAAAGAACAGAGCCTATATATGTTATAGATCTATTTCTTAAACAGTTTTCAAGGTTTTCAAAAAGGAACCTGTTAAAATGATTTCACACGCTCTTTCAGTAAAAAAAAAATAAAAAATAATCATTTAATTAATTTGTCAGGGTCTGCTGTAGAATAGAATAGAATAGAATCATTAAGGTTGGAAGTGACCTCAAGGATCATCTAGTCCAACCATCCCCCCACCACCTATTACCCACTAAACCACGTCCCTAAGTACCATATCTAAC
The DNA here is from genome assembly GCA_013399095.1 of Psophia crepitans. Classification (NCBI taxonomy): domain Eukaryota; kingdom Metazoa; phylum Chordata; class Aves; order Gruiformes; family Psophiidae; genus Psophia; species Psophia crepitans. Next base: position 82,833 of record VWZZ01005920.1, on the reverse strand, counting down.
CTTTCCTTAAACACCCTCAGGGATGGTGACTCCACCACCTCCCTGGGCAACCCGTTCCAATGCCCGATCACCCTTTCAGAGAAGAATTTTCTCCTCATCTCCAACCTGAACCTTCCCTGGCGCAACTTGCAGCCATTTCCCCTTGTCCTGTCACTAGTTATCTGCGAGAAGAGGCCAACCCCCAGCTCACCACAACTCCCTTTCAGGTAGTTGTAGAGGGCAATAAGGTCTGCCCTGAGCCTCCTCTTCTCCAGACTAAACAAGCCCAGTTCCTTCAGCCGCTCCTCATAAGACCTGTGCTCCAGCCCCTTCACCAGTTTCGTTGCCCTTCTCTGGACACGCTCCAGGGCTTCGATGTCTTTCTTGTGGTGAGGGGCCCAAAACTGGACACAGTACTCGAGGTGCGGCCTCACCAGGGCTGAGTACAGGGGGACAATCACCTCCCTGTTCCTGCTGGCTACACTATTCCTGATACAGGCCAGGATGCCGTTGGCCTTCTTGGCCACCTGGGCACACTGCCGGCTCATGTCCAGGCGAGCATCAATCAGCACTCCCAGGTCCTTTTCCTCTACACAGCTTTCCAGCCACCCCGCTCCCAGCCTGTAGCGCTGCCTGGGGTTGTTGTGGCCAAAGTGCAGGACCCGGCACTTTGCCACATTAAACCTCATCCCGTTGGCCTCAGCCCAGCAATCCAACCTGTCCAGGTCCCTCTGCAGAGCCATCCTACCCTCCGGCAGATCGACACTTCCCCCCAACTTGGTGTCGTCTGCAAACTTACTGAGGGTGCACTCAATTCCCTCATCCAAATCATCAACAAAGATGTTGAACAGGATGGGCCCCAGCACCGACCCCTGGGGCACACCACTCACGACCGGTCGCCAGTTGGATTTGACTCCATTCACCACCACTCTCTGGGCCCGGCCATCCAGCCAATTATGAACCCAGCGAAGAGTGTACCTGTCCAGGCCATGGGCCGCCAGCTTCTCCAGGAGAATGCTGTGGGAGACCGTGTCAAAGGCTTTGCTGAAGTCTAGGTAGACTACATCAACAGAACCAATTGACTTCAGGAGGCAAACCTTAAATCTTGATAATTATGTATTGCTTAAGTGCTATACTAGATCGCAGCTTAATACCAAGGAGAAAAAACCCGGCCTTGCATCTCCAGGGATTTCAGGGCTGTGAATTGAACAAGTTGCTTCTGACACCACGTTCTCAAAAAGGAGGGGAAAATAATCAAGAAGAGCATACACATGCAGTAGGAACCAAAATGCTTTTTACCATTTCTCTTTTCCTCTTTCAAAAATTCACTTGATGTGACATCTGCAGAAGGGAGGGAAGGATCTCCCGAAGATGCCATGCTCCAGATCTTGGTCGTGACCATGCTGTGGCTCTCTCATGGGTCAGGGTTCCAAGGCACATCCCCCAAAAAGATATACAGCTTAAGCAGGCACCCTAAAGAAGCCGTTGGTTTAGGAACCCGGCAGCAGGCCTGCTCACATCTGATCCTCCCCTGTGCTTGACCATCCATTGAGAGCCCACCCCTGGAAGATGCTAAGGGAAGTGATCCGAGTCAATCGGAAACACAAAGCTGTTCAGGCTCAAAAAAACCCCACTTGGATGCGAGTCAAACAATACAAGTTTTGAAAAAATTTTTAGACTAAATTCTTCCTCAGGACATGATCTCCAAGGGCGAAAGCTTGGCCCCACCGAGGTTAAGAGCAAAACTCCTGCAGACCTCAGCAGGACCTGGCTCCCACCCAAAGCAAACTCTTCAAGTCTCAGTCAAGCTCTTCAGCTGCAGATGTTAATTTCTATTATTTTTGTAGCCTTTTTGACTCACCAAAGGGATCCTTCCACAGTGGCCATCCAAGAGCCGTTGAAAAGACAGAAAAAAATTTAATTTGCTATCAAAAAAGAGTCTATAATTTTTTTTTATTATTTTTTTTCAATTAACAACAGCATGTCTGTGACAGAGTCTCCAAGCATGTTGGTGTCAATCTGTCCAATGGAGAAGTCCCACGTAGCTCAGACCCTACGGGGACTGGGATTATGCTCTGTTCTATTTCTGCATAGCACCTAACCCTACGGGACCCTGCATCTGCAATGGAAGCCTTCCAGGGACCATGGTACAAGCAATTATAAATACAAGCATTTTGATTTTAGCCTTGTTAACTTTCCTTTTGCCAGCATTGTTTGTCATTCCCAGCAGACCAAAGGCATTTTTTCCTCATGGGGAAGGGCACTGTGACAATGAGGTTGAAGCGCTCTCCGGTTTTACATTTGGAATAACAGTAACAAATAAAACACGGACTCTCAGTTTTACGAGTTTTGTAAATTCTGATGATCTGTTTTAAAGCCTCTGCTCCTGAAAACCACTAGTTACACCAGTCTCAATTCTTCTTGTCAGAAGGAAACCTCCAGTCCACATGGCCATGGGCTATGGCCCAAAAAACTCACCCTGAGCGTGTCAAAAAGCTGGAAAACAAAGAACAGCCCATGCCAGACTAGATTTGTCCTTTGAGATCACCATGGGCCTGCCAGGTCATCACGTGGCTGGCAGTGATGAACACCCATGGTGCACCAGCCCCATGGCACCTAACCACAAGAGCAGAAGTGACCACAGTGTCTGCCAGAGGAAAGGTTGGGACAAATTCACCCAAGAAATCAGCAACACCAGTAACCACAACCAACATCTATTCCCTTTACTACTTCCATCAAAATGCCAAGAAATTTTGCCACAAGAAGATTTTCCCCACTCAATGCCACAGGTTCAGACCTCAACCCTCTACTGATACCCAGAAATTTTCACCATATGCTTGCAATTATGAAATCATTCCCAGCAAGAAGAAACACAATACGCTTTGAAGGAGAGAAAATAAACTAGGTCTTCCTTCTACCTTCGTCTACTCTCCACACGCTCTGACATTTTTATGCAACTGGAACAGGGATGCGCCCTTCTTGTTCCTATATGCCAAGTTGGTTAGCTGCCACATTATTAGAGCCCACAAAACTCTGGCTTCATCCAAGGAAGGAAGTCAGACTCCAGCAAAGGCAAGCTGCATTGAACTTGCTCAAACATGCATATTTCAAGCCCTGTCTTCTCCCACGGCCCAAGGGACGTTGCAACACCATCCAGACAGAGCCTTAGTGTAACACGCCAAAGCGCTTGCTTACCTTAAGGTTGGGTCCAAGCCACTCAAGGCAGACATGAATTTGAGACCTCAAGAAATGCAGGGCTACTTGACATCTCCAGAGCTTTTGCCCTAGGACTCAGGGGAATGGCTTTTGTGCTGTTTTCTTTGCTCAGGTTTTTCAAACGGACACAGGTGGAATTGCCCATCAACAGCTTAGTACTGCTCACGTCAGGTTAAACCAATTCCACCGATGTCCTCTTAAGCCTTTGTCTCGTCTGTTGTAGCACCCATGTGATTACAACCACACACATGTGTCTGGGCTGGTGACAAGCAGTAAGGGCTGAAAATTTTATCCGATACCAGATGTGCATCATTTTGGCATTTTTTGAATCCGTCCACCCTTTCCAGTTGCGCAGGGCAGGAGAACGGGCCAGCTGTACTTCTGAAACAAGGTGAGAGTAACGCAACAACTACAAGAACCACATCAGCTCCTCTAAAGCTCTTCTGGTCCTCCAAAAGAGATATGGGCAACAGGGAATAGGGCAACCTTAAAGGTAGGGCTCCCACAGACCTAAATAAGTTCCTGTAGAAGCAGCTGTAGGATGGCCTGGACATACAAGCTTAATTCCAGTTTTGGAAGAGTTTTCTCAGCAGTTTGGCACATTCAATCAAGCCTTTGTTTACATTCAAACATGTATCAGGAAACGTCCAGTTTGCTGGATGTGTTGGTCATCTTGTCTTTCACAAGTTTAGAAGAACTCCTAAGAATATCTTGCTGTAAAGGCTAAGCTTTGCCAGAGGGAGAACTTCACAGGCAAATGACTTCTTCATCACCCTTGAAGAACCTGTCCAAAGTCTCATGTAAGATTTCTCCTTCCTCTCTCTCTTCACCTCAGATCAACCCCTTGTAAGAAGTCTTAAGTATTGCAGTCACCCGTGAGTCATTCATGGCACCTACGCCACGCATGTAGCCACCTGAAGCGAGCACCACCGGAGCCAAGCTTTATGCCGCAAGGACACAGTGTTCCCTCAGCTGCACATCTCGCTCCCACAGCGGCTGCTGCAAAGGCTGTTCTTTCTGCTATGGACACCAAAAGAAGTTGAAAAGAAATAAAATTCTATCGAACAAAAAGAAAAGGATGGGGGGAAATTAAAATTAATAGGTTTACAAGGGCAGGGAGGGACAGGACAAGGGGAATGGGTTTGAACTGCCAGAGGGGAGCTGGAGTTGAGCTAGGAGGCAGCAATCCTTCCCTGGGAGGGTGCTGAGGCCCTGGCACAGGGTGCCCCGAGAAGCTGTGGCTGCCCCTGGCTCCCTGGCAGTGCCCAAGGCCAGGCTGGATGGGGCTTTGGGCAGCCTGGGCTGGTGGGGGGTGTCCCTGCCCATGGCAGGGGGTGGCACTGGGTGGGCTGAGAGCTCCCTTCCAACCCAAATCACCCTAGGGTTCTGTGATTCTAAGTGTACCAAATAAATATGAAGGTTTTGTAAAGATGATTAACTCAAAGCTGATTTCCCCTGGGATCAAAGCCCAGCTTCTAACACCACCCAACTACATCCAACTCAAATTCTGAAAATCCCTATTCTTCACCCAAAAGGAAAATGGGCAGCTCCCCCTGATTTCTAAGTAACATGCCTCCCTTTCTAGGTATTTAGGTCCTTTGCTTTTTAAACGCCTTCCTCAAGTTAGTGGCAGCTCAGAAGCAGGTGATGTTTGTGGTGTACCAAAACCCAGACGCCCTGATGCACGCTTGCGCAGGACCCCGAAAGGAGTTTGAGAAATGATGACAATGTGAAAATGCTAGATAGCATCAGCAAGAGTTGGGATTTCTTTGGAGGGAGCAGTCATTTTCTCCCTGCAAAAGAAAAAAAAAAAAAAAGTTGAAAGTATGAGAACTGGAGGAACACATGGGTGATTTATGAAACCCTTATGGTGAGGAGGACAAGGGCAGTTCACAAATCTCCACACTAGCCAGGATACCAGCCCATCTGCAGGAATAAGGGCCCAGAAGACAACTGTGGTTAGAGCATGGCCACAGGCTAACAAATTCTCACACCAAAACGACTCTCTGAGTTCTTGTGAGAAGTCCCACCATGCTGGAAATAATACACGCCTTTTCTTAGCAAGCCTATGATTTCAGGTTCTTTTGAGGATTATTTGCAACAAAGTGTTGTTCCTGGAAAAATTTAGATTTATTAAAACTGAAGGTTTTCATAGAAGTCTGTAGGAATATGCAGTAGCCTGGGGCTTAGAAGCCTTCTGGGATCACACGTGGATTTAAATTCCTGCTACAAATCAGCTCATGGACTTGAACCTAGATTTTCCACCTTCAGTTTACCACTCAATCTGGGATGTAACTCCCTCCTCTTCATCCCAGCCTGAGATCCCCCTTCTTGAGGCTTGTGGTTACATCTAAGTTATTGACCTTGGCAAGGTAACGTGACCTGGTGGTTGAGACATTCCTTTTGAGGGATTTGCACGTTGTGAGGGCTCTGACCACTGCCACCAACCACAGAGCAAACCCTTTTTGCTGGTGATCCTACTTCCAGTTTCAATTCCAAGCTTGTGACCCTGCTTCCGCAATCTCTTAGGCTCTGCTGTTACCTGCAAAACGCCATCGATCCCAGCAGGCTCTGAATCTTCTGCTTGGGAAACCACTTACGCCAAATTATTTTCTCACTGGTCACCTTGCTGTTTTGGGGCATGCTTTTCCCTGGTAATGGAGAAGCTTTATCCACCACCAGTCATTTGTTCTTGCCCAACCCAGGCTATAAACCGTGTCTATGATTCCACCGCTGAACCTTTGCGTTGTTTCTCGTCATGCAGAAAATGCAGCCTTGCACCCTGAACATCCTAAGCAAAGGTCTGATGAGCTCTTATTTCCACATTTTTTTTGGCCAGGGCACAATTTTTGTTGCAGAGCTGTTCTGTTTTGTGGTTTCAGATAAGGTCTTCAGCATGGTGCACATGCAAGCAACACTCACGTTGTTCTCTCAGCAAAGTACTGATATTGAACCATCTAGGACATGTTATTGCACATTTAGGACCCCAATTCATCACAATTTGGTGTGGTTTTCTAAAGATGAGGCAATGACAGCATGCAGTGACTGTATTGGACATCCAAGCCTGGTTGTGGTGTTGCAGGGTTTTGTTAAGTTTGTTATATTTGCTGATTGAAAAGGAAGACTCTTGCAAGTCAATGCTTCTCTTTGAGGAAAGCTGGATCTGTACAGCTATTAAATACAGAAGCACGCAAAGTCCATTTAACTCTCATCACTGCACACATTTCAACACCTCGCTAGATCGCAATCGTAACCCACCTCACCTCCTATCTTTATATGCATCCATTCTTTTGAGATCACAATCAAACGAAAAGCAATGAACTGCATGCTCTAAAGAACACCTCAGAAATGTACGTTTAATCTGGAAATAGTTTTGCTCTTACAGTGTGCAAGAACTGTAACTGTTTCAAAATGAGTTAGGTCCACAGTGGAGCGTCTGCTCTGCTCCCTGGATTAGAGAGGACTCACCGTCAGCCTTGTAGTGGATGGTGACAGCATCACTCGAACAGCCTCTCTCTCCATACGCTGCCCAAGACAATGCAACATCAGGTCTCCATAAGAAGAACAATTGATACTGCCCATGCTGACTCTGGTTGTCCTGCCTGGTGGCTCTCCACAGCTCCCACAGTGCATTCATACCGACCCAGACAACAGGCCATTTCTTCTTTCCCTAAGCCCACGGGGAAATGATACCTTCCCCTACAGCCTGCTCATCCCATTCGCACAGGCAACAGCACCTTCCAGTCTGGGACCCTCAAGATGGACTTGGGCAACCTCCCCATCAGCAGGATTCTGCTCCTGCAGAAGGACCAGGCAGTTGTGGCATTTTCTAGCCAAGCAGCAAAGGGGATGAAGATCCCCCTTGGTCTCTGGATGACCTGCGCCAGGACTTTGAGGTCTGTGCCCACCTTTTCCCCTTCTCCTTAGATAGCTCAAGGTCTTCAGGAGAGCATCTGCTCAACGGGGTGCTGTGGCTCTGTGGCTATTCTCCCTCTTCACCAAGAGGTGGAAGCAGAGCCCCCTTACCCTCCAGCATACAGGGTTTGCACTAGAAACCCACATTTATTAGCTTAAAATTAGGGTCTCCCCACTTACACGCAATTACAAGTAACATTTGTCTGAAGTCAAAACACTCAGACAAGACTCTTCATGTCCTGATGTCTGCAGAGGCAACATTCTGAGGGTTTCCCCTTAGTGCTGGAGTACGCAATACTCCAACAAATCAAGAAACCAAGCAATTCAGCACCGTGGGTGCAATCAGCATCTCCCAAGACCCAGCAGCTCGACTGGTTGCATGGGCGAGATCCCTTGTGCAGATGCATCACTTGGCCCTGTTGGCTTGAGACGGTGCAGTGCGAGGAGCTGGGAGGGCAAGTAGATCCCTGTGCAGGGAGTAGATCCCCGGGGGATTAGATCCCTGCTCCTGCACACAGGAGCAAGGGCAGCCAAGCCTTCGAAAACACTAGCTGCAAATTAAAAATCAAAACCAGCAGTGCTTTTACAGGATGTGACACACGTTCCTTCTTTACTTGCACCCTCTGAACAATTAAATCCTCACACTGCAATCATGGGTGCATGGCAAGATTATTCCCTGAGCAATATGAATAATACCAAGCTGCTAATTATTTTTTTTCTAACGTGGCGTGCAATAACTGATCTTGAAATGAGCACCCGGTTACTGCGGGTACTTATCCATGGTGTTTGGACAACGCTGATCACCCAAGTGAAATAGTGACTTCCAGAGTCAAAGCCAGAGCAGACCCCGCTACTACCTCTGCAGCCTGGCTTCTTGTTTCTTCACATTTTTGCTCCAAACGCTTTGCTCACCTACCAGCCCCCCCAAACCCCAGCCAATTCTCACGCTATACAGAGCTGGTTTTCGGAGCTCTTATCACCCATCAGAAGAAGACAGTGGGATTGTTTTACTCAGCCTAGGAATTAAAAGCACGCTATTACCATAGATCTGCACGCACAGCAGAGGCTGCAAAGTACAAAGAAAAATACCCCAAACAACAAAAAACGCAAAAAACCCCACCAAAACAGGAAAAAAACCCAAACCTGCAAAAAAACTAGAAGTCGAAGTTACCACTGAACATTAAATTTGCAAAAGTTTCAGTTACGCAAGCGCACGTTTCCTGGGTGTGAACATCTGCCACACAGTAAATTAGGCGGAGAAGGAAGTTAATAAATGAGCACAACCAGCACAGTTGGAAAGTGAGTGGATTTGAAACTCTCTAAATAAAATCAGCCATTCAAACCTGCGCACTTTGAGTCAGCCCGCACGCAGCATCTCGACTTTGCAGCTGTGCACAAATGCTTGCAGTCACCTCTGGAAGACATTTTTTAAAAAAAAATAAAAATAAGAAGGCATATACAACGTTCCCTGGATTTTGTGGGAGAGAAATACGTATTGCAGGGAGGATTGCCTTACACCCATTTCAAAATACTGTGCCTGGTACCTTAAAAAGAAAGAAAAAAAAAAACCCAAGCCAACCATTTACTCTTCCCTTGAAAGAAAACCCTGGGGTAGTCTCCAAGGGACCCTACACTGGACTTGCTCCAGTCTGATGATGCTTCTCTTGTACTAGGGACACCAAACCATTCCCAGTGTCCAGATGTGGATTCCTGGTGCCAAGCAGAGAAAGTTATGCCTTCCCCAGCCCTGGACAGGGCTGATCTTCACCGTTGCCTCTGGACCAGCCCACCACCACCCCTTGGGACACCAGGTCCCCTCCAACAGCATTCTCCTTCCACCAGCTCCCCATCTTTTTTTTTTTTTTCCATTCAATACCTTCCCATATGGATCTTATGGCTCAAATTTGTCATACGAGCATATTCCATCTTTGCCATCTCTCCTCGGGGTTATCCAGATCATCACGGCATGTCTGTACAAAGCAGCATCAGTTTGTCCTCTAAAGACAAACTCTTTTTGGAAGCATCTTGGCTGGGTTTAGACCTGTTAGCCTCCTGGAGAGCAAGTCCAGTCTATACCCTCAGTGCCAAAACCAAACAAGAGGGCTGAGTAGCTCTAGATTTTAGCAAGCAAGGAAGTAATTTTGCAGCCAGCCTATGATTTAGTACAAATTTTTTGCATATTTGGGGTTTTTTTTCCTGTATGCTTGTTGCTCTTCATTGCTTGTCATCCTCTCTCACAACTACATTTGAAAGGCAAACCCTTACCTTCCCCCAAATTCCCTCTGTGAGAACATTTTTCAGAAGCCTGTTGAATAAAGTAGCAAACCACACTGATGTTTTCGAGTGTTTCAATTTGGTCCCTGTTATCAAACCCAGAAAAAAGCCCACAGATCTCTATGGCCAAACTCACCCAAGGAAAACTGAAAACAAACCAAGTAGTAGGAACTCCACATCCAAAAATAACCACATGTCCATCATTAGTCGTTTGGTTGCTCTTAGGGAATCACGGTTCAACAAGGTCGTACTCCGTCACTCCGTGAGCAGGATTTGATTTTTTTCAAAGGCAGTCCAGACTTAAGCAAGATGTTTAGACTCTTTATGGAATACAAACCACAAATTGAAGCATTGATAGTTGTGCTTCTTTGTTTAGTACCTGGGTACATTAAGCATGCCGTAGGAAAGACTGATCTTCCCTGCGTGAGTGGGGCAGCCCTAGGATGCCACCCCAAGCGATGGCAGATCTCCATCCTCAGGGATGCCCCGACTCACCTGGAAGTGGCCCCCACCAACCTGCTGCAGCTGCGATGTTGGCCCTAGGGACCTCCAAGGGTGCCTCCCTTTCCGTTAAAGAATTTCACCAGGCTGTGAGTACCTCTAGGCTTGCTGTATTCACAACTCAGAGCTGGGCCATCACCTCAATGAGCGGCAAGAGACTGACGGATGGCATCTTCTATATATATGATTTTTACAGGCATTATGTAACACAAAGAAAAAGTCCTTGGTGTCTCCCCATGAACTCTCAGTTCCCATTTCGTCGTCAACTTCTAAAGTCCATTATTTTCCTCAGTTTCAGGTGATTCTTATCATTCCGTTCCAATTCCTCTACTGAAATCGCTGTTCATTGGTGCACTCTTTGGTCATCACGGTCGCTTATCGTCTCAAACAATCTTCCCCACGGTTTACCTTTATACCTCTAAGAAAAACTCAAAACTTTCTATTAATTTTTACCTACTCTATGTCTAACTTTCAGGCCTAACCTTTTCTAGGTTGATTACTCTAAGTTAATCTCTTATTTCTTATCTTTTATTATGTCTAGAACCTAAGATTGATATTTTGTTGATTCAGCTTGACTGGGTTTTTAGCCAGCCGTGGTGGGGACTATACAGGGGATAAATGAGCAACATTCTCATGGTTGTTCGCATTGTTTAGTGCACACCTGCATTCTATTAATTTTCCCTATTTACCTACCGCTTATACTATTATTTCCCAACTATAATGGTATTCCAACAAAAAAAAAAGGCTTTCCACCAAACTGCTTTCTTTTACAAATTCCCTACTTCTGTTTTTTCATTGCGCTCCTGCGATCTTCCTCACCTATAATTCCACATTTCTCTTCCTACATTCTGCACTATAGAAGAACAACAAGTTAGACAACACCTCAGTGAGCGGCCCAACTCTGAGCTGTCAATAAAGCAAGCCGAGAGGTACCCACAGTCTGGTGAAATTCTTTAATGTAACCCAAGGTTTTCCATCATCGAACCTTATCCAGGCTGATGTCATGGCAGATACTGCTTTTTTTGTTTCTTAGAACAGTCATCAAGATCTTGGTCTACCCAAAAATGCCCATTCGATGTCCATTTAAAGTTGATGTGTTGAATGAGACTTTGGCCTAAACCACCACCATTTGGAAGTTCAGCTGAGGCCATCCGTCCCACCATACCGTCTTTTTTCTTTTAATCCCCCATCATCAGTGCTGATTTATAGTCCCAGAAGCAACGACCCAGCACACTCCTGCCATCTACAACATTCCTCCCTCCACAGGTGGCAGGAGGAAACTGGACGCCAGCGTTTGCCACGCGAGAGGTTTCTCAAAGGCTTTTCGGCAGCCAAGGTGGTACCTGCAGACAGTGGAGAGCTGCAGCCCCTGCTTTAGTCTTTGCTGTGCTGCAACCTCAAAGCCACTAATGTATGTTGGATCCTGACATGCCTGCTTTCTTATTTTTTCCTTTTTTTTTTTTTTCTTTAAGAATAGCATCTGGTTGGCTTCCTCCCAAGGCTGTTACTCAGCTCCACAGCCGGCCTCAGCAGCAGCAGCAGACAAACCAGGCGGCTTCAGCAGGATTTACTCTACAAACTCTGAGTTACTTGGCTTTTGCGAGCGCTGTCTTAATTTTATTCGCATGCAACCTCTTATTGACACGACCACTTCCATAAAGCTTTTTGTTTGGGTTTGTTTTTTTGTTTTTTGGGTTTTTTTATAAGTTCTGCCAAAATAACCCTTTGCCAGAGTGAGGTAAAAAAGAAGCAATGACAACAATCACCAGTGCAAGGACACGGGAACAAGTCATGCATCAGGACGGGGAGCGTGAGCAGCAGCTGAGGACGCGTGGCCGTTGTGCAACACAGGGCTGGACGCAGCCCGGCCAACCCCAGTGTGGTGACCAAACAGCACTTCTGCCGCGGGACTGGGGCCAGCGCTGGAAAAAGCTCATCAGCACGAAATTTCATAAAAATGACCCTGGCAAGGGTTTTCGCCTGCAGAGCAGCACAGAAGTGTAATGCAAATACCACCATTCATTTTTTTTAAATAAGAAGTAGCACATGGCCAAGAATCAACCCAGCCCAGACCTTCACTAGGGGAATCACACCTTCCAATTATTTTCAATTAGATGTATGTCCAGACTCATCAGCCAGTTTTAATCCCACTAATACGTTCCATGTACACGTCCAGATGTCTTCCACTCAGTCTGCCTTGCAGGACAGATATAATGCCTTTGCAGGAGCCAAACGTATCTCACCTGCATGAGATTCAACGTCTAAAACTTGCCAGCCGTGAGCAGAAAAGGCTGGACCAGCTGTTTTCCCATGATTTCCCACTAAATGGTATTAATAACATTATCCCCCCCGGCCCTTGCCAGGGCTTAGGTCAACCTGTGGTGGCTTGAGTTGTATTCCTGCATCCTCCCTGGGAGCTGCCATGATCTCAGTGGTGGGTTTTGGTAGCTCTCAGCAGCTCTCAGGCTTCTTCAGAGCTGTCAGGAGTTACTTATCCAAAAGCTGAAGGTGTTACCGTGGCTGGTTTTCATTCAAATAGTGACATGGGAGACCATTAGTGTCTGCTCGTCATGCCTCTCCCCCACTAGCATGGGATCCCAAGGGAGATTTTTCTGACTTTAAGAATCTCTGGAACTTTCCTGGTCAATTTATCCCAAGGTAATTAATCTTCTAAGGTCTAACCCCAAGCATTTAACCTCAACCACCATGAGTCAACTCTACCTACCTGAAGGTCTAGGTGTCCTGATGGTGACATTGGCAGCAGGAAGCTGACGGTGGCATTTGTCTTCTCTTTTTAATCCCACTGGCCCAAAGCTTCTTCTCATTTACCAGTTTCTTCTTCATTGCCAGTTTTGAACAACTCCCAACATCTCATTGACATCTGTGGCTGTTTGCTATTTCCATCTCTCGTGGGCTGTTTCAAGGCTTGGTTTGGTTTCCACTTTGACTTCCCCTCTATGCCAACCTGGCTTTTTTGCCAGCGCAGCCTTCTGAAACCAGGTCACAGGCTTTGGAGCATCTGGTAAAACATCCTCGAGCCAGTCCCCATAAACTGGGACCAAACAGCAGCTAATTCCTACACCAATGCCCCATTTCGTTTTGCATGGAGACGATGTTTAATAGATTTCATTCGCACCAGGAGACTTTCCGAGGCAGAATTACTGTCTATAACATTTAGCAGTTCCAAGAAGATTTTATGACTCTGACAGCCTGCATCACCCGCGAGCCTGCCATGGTAAACACGCTCTTCCCTTCCCCTCTACTGCAGATGGCGATTCAGGCAGGCAGGGAGGTTTTGTGTCTGTTCTCTAGCGTGAGCCAAACGCTATTATTCCCTTTTTTATTTCCTGGAAGGACACTGACCTGCAGGCATTCAAGAGGATTTTTTTCCCCTCCCTCTCCATGTTTTTGGCAGCTTGGTGACCGACACCATTTGCAAGATGAAGGATCCTGAAGGCCAAGTGCCTTTCTAAGCAGGTCTTCAAAATCGGGAGTCTGACGTCCCTGGAAGGCCGTCCCACCTGATTTCAGCTAAGCCATTTGCAAGCAGAAGCTAGCAGCATCGGTACGAAGTAACTTCACGGCTGGCATGGCGTTGGGTAAAGGTTGGTCTAGAGACCCCAGATGACTCTTCTGACCTAAGTTATTCTCTGATCCCAAGCCCCATCCTCTCTCCTCCACTAGACACTTCACCAGATTATTCCTTCATGTTCTCAGGTGCTTCGTTCTGCCTCCGCATCATGACGCTGTGCTACACGGAGGCAAGGCTTCCTCTGAGTCTCCTCTTTCAGAGACAGTCTAACGCAGGCACATCCTGCGTTACGCCAACCAAACACGTCCGTTCAATAGGAGAGCAGCTGATGCCCCAAAAAGCCAGGCTCTCCCAGGTACACAACTTTCCAGGGGAGCGGTTCCCTTCTTTGACAGGCTCTGCGTTCCCCACGAGACAGCGTGTTCTCACCCACACATTCATCCTGTAGTGATGGACAACGTGCCGACCTCTTGGTAGTGCTGGCACTCGAGGACAGGGAACTATAAGATGCTCATGCAGCTGCTGCATCCCTCCCATCCCAGCAGTCTTGCACAGGACTCAGCTGCAGATGACAAGCAAAGCAGCAATGACTGACAACATCTCTGCTTTAGGGAGAGAAAGGAGTTGACAGCCCTGAGCAGGACAGAGGGGTACATCTCATCCAGGGCTGCCCGTGGACAACCTCCATGGACCTGCACTCCTCCAGCCCTGGGGAGCATGTCAGGGCTCCTTCCTAATATAAAAAACATTTGAATCCAACTGGTTTTCTAGAGATTTCAAGGGTCACAGATCTAGGACATTGGGTGAAAACATATTTTTAAAGGTGCGAGAGGTCATTTATGTAAGAAACCCACAGTTACGCTTTAAGAGCCTCCCTTTCCTTGAGAAAGACATGCAAGCATTTCACAAACCCTAACAGACATCAGTTTTCCATGGCAGGAGAAACCAATGAAGGTTCCTGCAAAATACAAATAGCACAACAAATAGAATTAATAATTAATAGCAATAAATAGCAAGCTCAAAGATTGCAGAAGCAGCAGTGGTGACTTTTCCCAGGTGATGAGCTACGAGGTATTTCATCTTCTTGCTCTTTCCCCCCCCGTACCCTGTAGTGCATTGACCAGAGCCTGCCCAGCTGGAGTCATCCTTAGCAGCCTCTGTTGACTTTTGCAAGAAAAGCATCGATTTTCACCCCAAAAAGAAGCATCTGTTCCAAAAGTAGCCTTCTATCAGGCAGCGCAGAAAGATATCACGTTCCTCCCCAAAATCTTGCCTAATCGTCCATTTAGTTACTGTGTCTAACCAAATACGTGGCTCGCAAGCACTTCGTTTGCAAAACATAATTAACACAGGCTGCCCAGGGAGGGGGGAACTCCCCGTCCCTGGAGGGGTTCAACCAGTGTGTGGCCGTGGCACTGCAGGACAGGAGTTAGTAGGCATGGTGGGAGTGGGTTGGCAGTTGGACTTGATGATCTTGGAGGGCTTTTCCAACCCTAAAGGTTCTATGAAAGTAGGGGGAAAGAGAACTGGATGTAGGAGTCAGAGGTGGAGGGGCATTAAATAAGTATACTCAAAGTGGAAGCAGCTGGAAGACAATCCCAGCTTCAGAGGGAGCCGACGAGTCCCCAAGATACCCAACAGCGCAATGAGTCGGTGCTATTTACACGCCTGTGCACGCACACCCACACACATCCCGGTACTTCAAGACGACAACCCCATTCAGCGCACGCTTTCAGGTTGGGGAAGGAAACTGCTGTTAATCAATGGCAGCAAAGGCGCAGGCTGGAGGCCAGGAGAGGAGAGTCACTAATGGGCAAAGCAGATGTTGCTCGAGTCACTGCAGAAGGCGGGCCGAGGGTTCACAGAAGCGATGCTGATCCAAGCAGAGACGCTCAGGAGGTGCAACAGGGCTTTGGTGGGACTTGTCCTCCAGCTTCGCCTCGGGGCACGCCTGCAGAAGAAAGGTGCCGAGGCTGCTCATCCTCTGCAGGGATGAAGGCACGGTTCGGTCCCGCGCATCACTAGCTCTGCAAAGCCGGATCCTCCTGCTGCTGTTAATGGGACGGACTTCAGCAGAGCCCCGCAGATTCGCAGCCGCTGCTGACCTGCCCCTATAGTTACAGCTCAGTCCTGGCCGGACGTTTTCCTAAAAGCTCACACCAAGCCAAAAGAGGAGGAGCAAAGAGGAATGAGAAAGCCCGGATATCTCCCCCCCCGCCACGATTAAGCTAGCCATCGCTTTCAGTCCTATTGTGTGACCAATACGCGCGTTTCCTCCCATTTTAGGTGCAGATGCATTAAGCTAGAGGAGGCAGGCTGCAGGTATGCAAGCTGGAAAGCCCCCCTCCTTTTTCTTAGTGTGGGGTTGGTTTTTTACTCTCTACAGTCACCAACATCATATTCATATTTTTTTAAACTCTGCACCCAGACGTTGACCTTGCTGCAGAACAACCCACCGCGGGCAGATTACGTCCAAGGGAACCGCGGGTAAAAGCGGTGCCGGAGCTTCGCTTGGGCTGGAGTCGCTCCATGAGTCTGAACTCCCACACCAGGGTAAAACGCTACCTCTGAGCAATCGTTGTTCTAGGAAAAGGTGCAGCCCTTTCCATTATGCTTATGACAAAGCCTGTCACGCTGCCCAGAAGGATGCAGTCATAGCGAGAAGCCACATTGTAGGGCACAAGGGCTGACCCGGGACTTTGCGCCTGCTTCTCCAACCTTAACAACGCATTCTCGTTTCACCTTAAAACCACGGGAGGGGGGGCAGCGTAACGGAGAGGCGATACGAGGATTGGTGCAAGCGGACATCAAATAACACACACGGTTTCTCCGCTTCTTGCTTCTCGTGTGACGTGAAGAAGGAATAAAACCAAGCAGGACTTGATGTGTAGCATGTAGCTCCAAAGCATCACCCGTTCAATCAGAGTTATAACAACCATAACAAAAAATCGAGTCGTACGATTAAAGATCAGTCAAAAGACAAGAAAGAAGGATAAAAGTTACAGCTGCAGCGAGGAAAACTTCAGAAGAGTCCTCTCTTTTTTTTTTTTTCCCCATGACAGAGGGCATTGCCCAAACCCAACCGTTAATCATCACAGTAAAATATTTCAGTTCGTGTGTACCAGCAAGCACAAGGGTTTTCCTCCGAGAGGGCGGACCAACAGGGTCAAAACCTTTGCTTCTGGGTTATATAGAGGTCCTTGAACAAGAAGAGACAGCTCAACTTCTTCACTGCAATGATTTCATTTAAAATACCCAAGGAAGTAATTTAAAGCCATGGAAAATGTTAGCCTGCTGGAGAACTTGGGAGAAAGACAACTGAAAACAGAAGTGAGAAACAGGGAAATTTTAGACTATGGCTGCTGCACCACAGCATCAAGGGATTTTTTTTATTATTACTTTTTTAAAAAAAATTATAAAAAGCAGCAGCCCATTGAGGCTTGACCATTTTATTCTCCCAAGTCCCCATGCGAGCCGGTTTGAGCTCTCAGGAAAGCAAAGAACGGACTGCGGGTGTGACAGGCAGTGGCATTTCGGCAGGGGCGACGCTCAGGAGCATGCACTAAACCACAACCAGCTCTTACTGTTTGCGCTGCGCTGAAGCAGCTGTTAAAACACGCTGCCAGATATCAAAGCAGCTCTAATTAACTTCCTGCTTCAGTGCTACTTCAAAGTGTTTCAGAGAGATCTCAAACCAGCACTTTTGCGGGGCAGTTTCTAAAGGAAACCAGTTTGGGGCTCATTCATCGCCAGCTCCAAACACGTTTGAGATTTTCCGGGTGCTGTTTTTGTTTAAAAAGGAAGGTAAAAAAAGGCTGCATCCACAAAAGGCTTCTAACGCATGACATCACCCGTGACAGGAGAAGGAACCAGCAAAAAATCAAGTCAATCAAATCCTTCTCTAAGCCACCACCTCGAAGCGGATGAGCCAGTCTGGTCCTTCCTTATCAACCTTACCTTTGGTGGCGAACTCCATTTTACCTGCCAAGGTTAAAGCTGCATGAGCGCACGTGCAATTTGGGGTTTGCAACCTAAGTGGGCTCATTGGGTCTGGCCGTGGGGACATCTACCAGCAGATCCCACCTGCAGTGTGGGCAGGGTTGGAGGGGATGGATGGGGCCAAACCCTTTCTGGAAGCAAGGGGTGATACGAGGGGCGGCAGCCCCAGATTGCTGTCCACACGTTCAAGTTGGACACAAGGAAACACTTCACCCAGAGAACATCACACGCAGAGCTGCGCAAAACCAACCTGATGATCGATAACCAGCAACAAGAACAAACATCTGACCATTTTGGAAGCAGCACACAACACCCCTCTGGTACCTCCGAGCAGGTCACCTCTCCGGATAAAACCCCACCGGCTGGGTAGGAGGGCACAAGGACCCCCGCTGGAGCCACCTCCAGCCTCGAGCTGCCACCCCAAAATGGCTTTTTATTCAAAATTAGCCCCATTGCTGGCCCTTTACTCATCCAGGGCTTCCTCAGGCTCCTGAACGATGCTTGGGTTTGGTCCACCACGTATCTCTGGTTTTTTCCTGTCTTGAGACATATGCTTCTACATTTATTTACGCATTTGTTTTGATCTTTTTTTTTTGGTGAGAGACATTCTTCCCACATACTCAAGTCTGCCTCCACTCCAACACGCCAGGGTCTCCACAATCATCCACTTAACGACGCATTTTCTTAGCCTTAAATCTCAAGTACGGCACTAATGGCTTCCTCATGTGTCTGCCCGAAGCTTATTTGCGAAGACTCACTCCATCCCCATTCCACACTGTCAAGGCCTACACACACACGAACCCTTGCCATGCTTTGTTTAAAACTTCTTTTTTTCCCAGAAAAAAAAAAAAAAAAAATTGTCACAGCCAAAAATAGAACATTTTTTCCACTCTGAAGAACAAGCGGCATTCCTGGGAATTCAGACAAACACTGTTGGTCAGAAGACGTCTAACAGACACCAGTGCAGTCCGCGACATCCCAAAGCTGCTCCGACGTCCTCCGATGCGAGAAAGCGTTGGGTATCCCTCTTCCACCCACCGCGCAGAATTAAATCAGAAGCAACGAGCCTGTTTCTGCGTCTTGCTTCATGAGAAAGTGTTGCTGCTCTCCAGAGGGACTTCTTAAAATATATATTTTTTTTTTTTTTTAAAAAGGAAATGCCTCCCAAATAAAATCTGACGCCGTTTAGAGCACAAGCCTTACCCTGCCATCGCTGTGCACAATAACCAGCACTGATATTTTTAGCAAGGTCTACATTTTTTATTTCCTATTAGAAAATATGCATCATTGCACACAGCTGTATGCATAGAAGTTACGTGTAATAGTGACTGTATCTATAAAATAGTGAATAAATTTATTTATCATTGTGAAACCATGTTCATTTGAAGGAAAATTTGTACAGCGGAGAAATCCAGGGAAATTTTCAGGGAGCCTAGTATGTAATTTGATCGTTTTAGGTCCCTTCCAACTGAAAATATTCTGATTAGTCACAAACAGCCAAATTTTAAATTCACCAGGAGATGGTCTCACTTTAATTGAATTTGTTTAGCAACATGGGGTTTTGTGACGTCAAGGCAACGAGGGAGCTCCATTTCCAAAGTGCACTTTGGGAGCCTTCAGGCTCTTTCCTGAGGGTGAAAGGAAGGGTGAATCCCGTTTCACCAACCTGTGCTTAAATCCCCCATCACCTTGAATCACAGAATCATTCAGGTTGGAAGAGACCTCCAGGATCATCCAGTCCAACCGTCCCCCTCCACCTATTCCCCACTAACCCATGTCCGTCAGTACCACATCCAGCCTGTCCTTAAACACCCCCAGGGACGGGGACTCCCCCACCTCCCTGGGCAACCCGTTCCGATGCCCGACCACCCTTTCAGTGAAGAAATTTCTCCTCATCTCCAACCTGAACCTCCCCTGGCACAACTTGCAGCCGTTCCCCCTAGTCCTGTCACTAGTTATCTGCGAGAAGAGGCCGATCCCCAGTTCCCTACCCCTCCTTTCAGGTAGTTGTAGAGAGCAATAAGGTCTTCCCTGAGCCTCCTGTTCTCCAGAAGAAGCAAACTCGGACACTCAGAAATTTTACCGGTGACTTCATTAATCAAATCCAGGCCAGGAAAGCTGAGCTGGCAGCACGAAGCACACTGACAGCTAAACAATTTGCATCTGAAGCCAAAGCGCTCAGGTCTTTTGGCAGCGCATCACGAACAAGCAGCACAAGTAACATGTCTTTGAGAAAGCAAAAGCTTTCTTGAGAGCTGGGTGGGTGAAGGAGCACAACCCTCTGACCCAGGCCAGGCAGGGTGTATTTGAGAGGTCCCTGGCACCCGGTTCCGCTCGCTGTCACATCCCCAGAGTGTGAGCATTAATTCCTGGATCATCTCCCACCCCACCAGCTTCCAGCTCTTTGGCCATGGAGACGTTGCTCTGTCTGCACATCCCGGTCCCTCCTCACGTGTGCAGAATTTGGAATAAAACCAGTATTAGCAGCCCTCCGCACAGCATCTTTTGGAGGTGAAATACCCTCTCGATCCATTTATGTTGGAAAAAAAATAATGTTATTCCATTAAATAGGCTGGTGGGCAGATTCTACAGCACAGCCCAGCAGCTCGCTGCTACTAAACTGCACGGGTGAGAAAGTTTTCCAGGCCATGATGGTTGGGGTGGTTTTTTTTGTTAGAAAAGAAAAATCACTGACTTGGCAACACTTCTTCATGGGAAAACATCCATTCGAACGGGTGATTCACTGCGCAAGTGTCGGGGCCCGTGACAGCGTGTCACAGGGACCGGCGGGCAGGGGTAGAGGAAGAGCTCTGCAGTACTCAGAGTGCTGCGCCAGGCCACAGAAGAAAGACAGAAGGTTTCAGTCTCGATTGCACCCAACACAAGACCAAGAGTTGAACCCAAGCCACCAGCACCCCCATGCCATCGCACACAGGATGCCCCACCCGGAGCATCCAGGAGAGGATGCCAAAACCTGAAAACACCTCACATTTGCTTTGATTGTCCCCATATAGAAAAAAGGCTGAGGAATTTTTAAACCTTTAACCAGCATCTTAGCGCTGTGACAGCCTGGAGGAAGATACCACCTAGATAACGTGACGGTAACCATCTCCTGATGTTCTGATCCACACCCAACCCCTGACGAGCCACGAGAAAGGTATTTCCATCTGTGGGGTGGTTTAGGTTATTCCACATTTAATTCAAAAAGGCGAGGGACCCCTGCGCAGCAACGGGCAAAAGCCCAAACACACACAAGTACGGTGCAATGCTGATGGGTTGTTGCACCTGTGGGTCTTAGCCTTTGCCGGTCCCTGTACTTCTGGAGAGTGTCAGGCATGTCCTGGAAAAGACACTTGCCTGTCAGGTGAAAAAAATAGTAAAAAAAATCAGTTCAGGTCCCTTATTTAGGATCTAAATAAAATAATTACACAATATTAGGAATGTAGCTATATTGGAAAAGAAGAGAAAGCTGCAAGGAAGAAGAGGAGGAAGGTGAGAGGAGGCCACCCCTTGGGAGCATGCACCCTGTAGCAGCAGGAGTTGGAAGTGGTTTCATTATTTGGCCTCTTCTCCTGCACCAAGAAGGACAAAAGCTGTGCTGAACACCCACGTCTGCGGAGGGGAGCGCCAGGCTGCTGGCATTTACTACGGATTTACGATTCGCTGTGGATCCACACGCAGCTTACGCTGTTTGAGGTCCACACGTGCTGGATACAGCCTCAAGCTTTGGTGGAGGGTCCCACCATAAAAGCCCTTAGATGAGAGCCAGGAGTTTGCCACCTCCAGGCTGAAATGGTCCAACATCAGCGTATTTTGCATCGGGGAGAAAAACAAACAAAAAAATAACCTTTAAAAAGACGCTATAGCTCAACCTGAGGACATGGCTCCAACTGAGGGAGCCTGTGGAGGTCAGATCATAGGATTACAGCTGGTTTTTCCCCAACACTAAAGAGGTATCAACGTAAGGAACGCAGGAGCAGCAGCGAGCGCGTACATCGCACCGATGGGCCGTGCTTTTATTCGTTTCTGCAAGGAAGGAGGGAGAAAGGCTGAAGGAAAGCAGGCTCTGAGATCACAGCCGTTCCGCAGCAGCCCTGCAAGCCGCACCGAGCACGGCGGGTCCGATGCACCACACAGAAATCAGAGCAGGCACCACATCAGCTCGTGGTGAAAGACCACAGATAAGATAAAAAGTCAACTTTCGGCAGCAAACGGAACAAAAACCCAAGCGGCGACCCCTGGCGAGACCGAAGCATCCAGAGGCTGTAGCCAGGCGATGCTCGTGTGCACCACGAGAGCGCCGGGCACCCATATGGACACGGAGCAGCAGAGAGGCTGTAAAAATCCCCGTCCGGGGCTCCGATTGAGGGCTGAGAGCAGAGCACAGCCACCACCCCTGATTTAAGCATGCGCTGGGGAGGCACCGTGCAGGGGGTTTAACCCTTTCCCAGCTGCTTGCGCGCCCTGCCGAAGGTAGGGGGACAATGTGGGCTCATGGCCCCAAGCAAGCAAAGGTTTACCGGGGAATAAAAGCCTGGGTCACCTCACATACGCAAAGAGGGAGAGAAAAGAGGTGAGGATCGACTCTCACGTGAGTTTAAAAAAAAGCGCTATCAGGTGTAAGTGCTGTTAAACCAGCTCAGTAACTCACAACGCTTATTCAAGAGCAACTGTCTCCCAATTAAGCTACTTCAGGGGCTTCAATTAAAAAAAAAAAGGAAACGTGATAGAGACAGAAACTGCTGACTTCGACCTTATGATTTTAAACGCAAAACGCAGCCCAGACAGAAAAAGCATTTTACCAGTAACACCACACCGCCCGCGGTGATAGGCAGCCAGGGCGCAGGCAGCGGCCCATGGACCTATGGCAACGGTACACGCAGGACTACTGCCACGTAAACTCCCCAGGGAGAACCATCCACGCCCGCCTCCCCACCAAACCATCACTACTCCACCGCTAACTACACACACCCCCCCCCGCCCCTTGCCAAGTTGCAAAGAGGATGACGCAAAACTGCACAATCCCTCGGGAAATGCAAACTCTGCACAGGTACCACAGTCACAGCCGCCCGTTGGG
>VWZZ01005920.1:17678-60332 GCA_013399095.1 Psophia crepitans | reverse complement strand
CAAATTCTGCACAGGTCCAGCAGTCACAGCTGCACGTTGGGCGACAAAGTGGAGAGACACTCGCTGCACAGATTGTTCTTAAAAGGATGCTTTTGCCATGGCATAGAACCTCTGAGATATCCTCCTTCTGGAAGCACTGTGTGAAGTCCAGACTAGAAGCCTTCATCCTGGAGACGAGACGTCTTTGCCAGATACCTACAAAATGGCGAGTGGCACAAAAACAAGAAGGGACTGGTCTTTCACTGCCTCTTCCAACACACAAAGTTGAGATGTTTCCTTACTTCACCCAAAAGGTCATAGGACCTGTGAAACCCCTTGTGTGAAGATGCAAAGGGTTTACACATCAGTTTGAGGGGAAACTGGATTCGTGCTTTGAAGAACGTATTGAAGGTTTGCGAAATAGACAGGAAGTCCCTGACCACGAGCTGCTCTTGGTTAAAGGCTGGTCTCGTATGTGCACACCCTGTTCTTACTCATACCTCAACAGTCACCTCCAGCCACAGACGCAGGACACCCATCTCAACAAGCCAGAAACCCAAACGGTTGTACGGTTACGCAGATGTACATTCAAAACTGTTCTTCTTATATTTTAAGGCTTTACAGCAAGATGCTGAGCTAAAAAAAAACCCAAACCAAACCCAACCATCCGGAGCAATTAGTTGGCAATGGGCTATTCATTTCTCGTACTTGAGGTCTTCCTTCAGATACTCAGTTATATGGATATTCAGCGCCCTTTATCTCTCTTCCACCTCCTCACCCAGGAGTACTCCTTGCAGTTAAGCCAAGCTTGCGCTGTCTGAAGGACTTCTGTTTTTTGGAAAAGTCGGAAGGCATTAATCAAACACGCTGTTGTGCAACTATTTCCATCGTTGGGTTGCACCTGGTCTCTAAGGTCTCTTAATTCTTCACGAGGAAAGTGCTCCATGTGGAAAGAGGCGAGGGAGGATTCCAACAGCACTTCACAAGCTTTGCTGTACACGGATATACACAGTTTGAAATAAATCACTCCAGCCCAACAAACGGATGTGCAAACGAGCCAGAGACCAATGGTTCTATCAAAAGGAAGCGACAAGCAGCAGTAGGCCTGCTTCTGCCATGAGTCATTTTACTAGCAGCGTTATGGAGAGAAATGACCCAAAACTGCAGGTATCGAGTGAGAACAGAGCATCTAGAGAAAGAGCCGATCCGTTGACTACCCGTCTGAAACCGTGCAAGACCAAAGCAGATCCTACGCAACTGCTGCAGGAAGTGGGCTGATTTACAAAAATTTCAGCTGTAGACACCAGATAAACTGGGCACAGCGTTTCACCAAAAGAAAAAGTAATGAACTTTTGTTAGAAAAACGCACTCTTCAAGAGAGAGACTATTGCAGTGAGAACTCCAGGTCGCAGCCACTAATATGCCAAAACCGCACCTCGAACCTCTTCACACTAACAGGTAATTTATTTTTGGAAAATACTCCTTGGCCAGCTCATGCCACAGCATCTAGATGAAGATACGGTTACTGGTGCAGGGTCCCAAACTGCTCCCAGAAGACTGTCTTATGCTTAATAGACCCCAAAACTGATTTCCTTTCCCAGCTGCGTTGCTTTACCCAGCCCCTCTTTGGCCAACAGAAGTGGTTCCAGGGCCCACCCACCTCCTTGCATCATAGCTTCCGACCTCCTTGGCAAGACCCATCTGCGAGCACCAAATGAAATGACCACTGCAGGGACTGCGTATGCACAAGACTGCATCCACCCATCCATCACCTGGTGTTACGAAACATGTCAAATCCTTAACAAACAGGTCCCACCCCCCCAGAGGAGCCTGAAGTCATGCTCTTGCATTGCTCCGAACCAAAGCAATCAAAATTTCCTACTCCGAAGTTTTTTTTGCTATGATGACAAGGAAGAAGAGGGACAAGGGCAAACGGAGAGGGAAAATATCTGCAATGTGCACAACTCGAGCAAGCAAGCCAGGCTAAGGTCACGGTCACAGGCTGGGACGTTCACCCAAGGCACAAACGCACAGGTCATGACTTCTCACTGTGCTGCAATCTTGCTGTCATCCACAGAACAGCAGAGGAGGTGGGCAAAGTAACTGCAGAGGAAGTTGATCTTGCTGACAGCGGCTGGCATCCCCAGTTTCAGTCCCTCACAGCAAAGCAGCATGGATATGCTTCTCCCAGCTTGGTTAACGTAGCAACTGCATGCTATGGGGCAGCGTTAGCACCCGGCTGGCATAAAGCAATTCGTACTTCCATCACCGGCATCAAATCGTCTTCCAGATATTGGTCAAGAGATGCTCTGCCAAAGGAAAGATTTTTATCAAACAGGTAGGGTTTTACCCTATGTGAGCAGGACAGTTCGGCAGATCTTCTCTCATTCCCCTACAATACGATCTCCAGATCTTACTATCCTGGAATGTAGGATTGTCAGATGGAGCTGCAGAAACGAAGGCAACGAAGCTTGTTCCTTGCAGCATTTTCCTCCTTTGCTTCAATGTCACGAGAAGCAAGGGCATCCCCTGGAGTGTTGCAGCACAGACCCAACCAGAAAAGGAGACGTGGACTTCACCCTTGGGTGCCATCTCTTCACCTCTTTCAAGAGAGGATGAATCAAGATGTTGGCAGCCAGCAAACAGCCTCTGATGGACAGAGACACCTCGGATAACTCAAAGTGAGACACTGCTTACCGAACTCAGGAAGAAAACAGGAGTCAGAGGAACGGTTCACAGCACCTTATCTCCCAGTCCCAAACCTTGGTGCCTCCAGCACAAGCAGCAGAAGGGAAGGAGAGTCAGCAACACTAGAATGACAAAACCAGGACGGGGTGTATCATGCTCAGGAGGAAGCCTTCATCAGGAAACTGCAAAGCAACCTCAGGGGCCCAAGGCCTGCATCACTCCGGACATGCACCAACTACTACGCAAGAAGAGCAGATACCTGCCAAGGAATGTGCTTGCATGAGGTAAATCAGCACAAGGGACGCTCAGGGTTGATTTGGCAGCACCAGCCACAGGTGCACTCAAGCAAGAAGATGCAGAGCTTAAGCTTTCATTGAAAGCTTGGGAAACGGCCAGAGCTCTGGGGTGCAGAGGAGCCTACGGGGCACGAAGAGATGTCGGAGTGCAACTGGTGATAGGATGAAACTCGCAAGGAGCACACAGTTCAAGAGGAGGCCTTTGAAGAAGACATCAGAAGCCAAATAATGAGAGAAAGCTAGCAGCACGTCAAGAAATAATCAAGGAGCAAAACAACTCAAAGAAAGCAACCTGTATGGCACCAGGTGTCACCCCGCTGTGCTCAACAGGAAGAGGGAGGACATCATCCTGGAGACACACCGCAAGAAGCTGCTTTCCAGGTGCATAAAGCAGGGCACAAAGACACAAGCTGCGAGCTTGGGTTCTTGTACAAAGCTTTCCCCTCCTTTCAGTCCAATGGTTCCCACCTGCTTCCAGCCCTTTCCTCTTCCAATGGGGCTGCATTTTATCCAGGATGCCATCAGGCCCTGAGCCCTCTCCAACATCTCAGCTGCAAGTTGGTGTGTCCCCAGCAGCCCACCCGCAAGTGGCATCTCAGCAATACAGCACCTTCAGACAGTCAAAAGTCACAGACCAGAGCTTTTTCACTGTACATCTGGATTTTGAGAAGCCTTGCGAAAAAGCCATGTCCTTCCCCAGGTGCTAACGTTCAGAGAAGGGAACTAACTCGCCTTTTCACTTGCGAGCGGATGTTATCAGTCTACTTTCACTGCTGCATGATCTTTACACGAGCTCTTCACCGTCCTCCCACGCAAATGCCAACGTTTTCCTAAGCTGGCTGCAGTCCCACCCACAGTCTATAGCTGTCAGCCACCCTGCTTCCACGGCACCAAGCGTCTTTAAAGCACCTTTAAAGCAAACGATCCCCAAACTGACCTCTCATCTCCCGCCTAAACTCAGCCCTCCAGATGCCTCTGAGGCCTCTCACCAGCTGTTTCACAGCATCAGTGCAGAACCTTGGCGAAGTCTGTCTAAACAAGCGCCATCACCCCTTTTCTCACAAGTTCCATGCCTCCACCCATGAGGTTTCTCTCTCCCATTACCAAATCCCGCTTTACATCAAAGACTTTGCCGCCTTATCCTTGAAACTCATTCAAAATGTTTGTTCATGCACATAGTTCCATTACAGAATCCTTCCCATTTTCTTCTGCCATTTTCCTTCTACAGCAAAAATGTTACGGAGGACAGGGCACCCCTCGATACCTGTCCAGCCCGCTCAAATTTCTTAGTCCAACGTTTCCCACCTGCTTTCAAGCCCCTTCATCTTGCAAACCCCATATAATCCTGATACCACCCCTGGTCTGTCCAAGGCCAAAAAAAGAGCAGCGCCTTAAGCAGCCTGAATTATACAGAGGGTATTTTAAAGTACAAACTCCAGCCTCGCAAAATACTGTCTTTTATCAACTCAAGACATACGTGAAAGGACTCTGAAGCAGGAAAAGGATGCCCCATGAAGGCAAAGTGCCACCTATTTTCACCATCTGGACTTAGCCACAGGACACAAGGTGAGTTATCAACCACAAGGGTCCTCAAAAACTAAAAGCCTACTAAAACCCTCTTCTATTTTGCCAGAGCCAGTACCACCCATCCAGGAACATTTGCAGGCAGAAAACATAGCCCAGCAGTTAATTAACTATTATTTTTGCGCAGGTTGCTCATCACAAGCCAAGTGCACGCGCTCATCGTTCCCTTTAGGCTGAACAAACGCGTGCAGATTCGCACAGCACATCGGCAGCTCGCTGAAGCAAACGCATCTGCTGAACTTGCACACCCCTGGCACTTCTCAGGGCTATTCTTTTAGGAAAAGCAACCTGAAGGCGTTTCTCCTTGCTATGCCTTCAGATTAAAGCTTTGTATTAAAAAAAAAAAGGAAACAGAAGAGAATTACCTGTCCTATATTGCAACAAAGATCCCAGTGGCTAAAATGTCTAAAGGCACAGAAGAAAAGCAGAAAATAAGAAGTGGCACACAGAAGAATTATGAAACACCATTAAAAAAAACAAACAAAAAAACACCCAACCAGAAAAAGTCTCAAAGCACAGGGAGCAAGAGGTACCAAAAAGGCAAAAAAACCCCAAGTATGGGGTTTTATTCTAGTAGACACATCAGTTCAAAATAAGTATTTTCTCATCTGCGTAGCACAAGATGCTTTTAACTGCATGGAAAAAGGACCAGAACCACCAAGAAGGATAGGTATGGAAAGAGGAGAGGTTGAGTAGATACCAAAGAATGAGGTTGGGAAGGAACCAAAGTGGCAGAAAGTAGCAAGCAATTCATCTCACTTTTTCGAGAAGGCATCTTCCAAAAAAGAAAAATCAAGCCACGGCGCTATCAGTATCTCAAGCTGTAGGGCTGGTTTCTTGGGCTTTTTTCCTTGGCGCACCCCTCCCGGAGGTCTGTCTGCACCCGGCTGTGCCTCCTGACCCCAGCTGCGCCCACACCACCGACACCGTCACCTCCTTGAGGCAACCAGCCGGGAGGAGAGCAGGGCCTCACCTAGGGAATCTGGTTAGGCTAACACCAAAACATCATCACTAGATGATGTCATCACTCGATCCACTGCAAAAAAAACCAAACCAAAACCACACAAAAAATGTTTTAAGAGTCTGCTACCAACAGAATTCCTTCTTAAAGGAATGTAATTTTTTTTAACAGTTTATAAAAAAGATGCAATTAATGATTAACAATCACTGGGCGGCTGTCTGAAGGGAGGCCCTGGAGCTGCCGTCGGCTGCTGACGCCAGCGGTAGCCAAAGCTCAGCAGGGTGCCCGCACCGCGGCTTTCGTCATGAGAAGCGGCTGGAGGACACGGGGAGGGGCGCAGGGATGGAGCACGCAGGAGCACCCCAGTACAGGCACCGAGCTCCATCCTGGGAAGCGCCATCAGCACGTTAGTCACCGCAGCACTCGCACACAAGAGCCGTAAATGGAAAAAATGAACTTTTCTTTTTTAATAGAAGCGGCTTTTAGACGCTATGGACTGGAGCACGGGGCTTTTAGTCAACAGGACAAGGGTACAAGTCAAAGACAATACTCTGTCCGCGTTGCAGCGCACTTTTCACCCCCCTTCAGACTACAATCCCTTAGTCTATATAGATCTACGTACTTACAGAAGCTACTCAACATATTGAACACCATCCAGACTACTTTCCTTAGAGCTCCCCATCCTTCCATTCCACACCTTCCCACTCTTTCATTTTCTGGAGGAAAAACCAAAAAGAGGAGTGTCTGTTAACCGACTGGGTAGTACCGTGTGCTGTTTTATTAAAACGGTGTAAAGCCCTTAATTGTGTCACTCACCTGAACGGGCCAGACGCGGCCGGCAAACACCACACCCCCAAAAAGCACCTAAACTACTTTCCCCTTCGCATACCACCAAAGGTCGGAACGGGCCACAGAACCAAACCTCAACACGCAACAGTTTTTTTGTAGGTGCTCAGCCAGATGTGACACAGGGCTGCCGGTAGCACCAGCGGGAAGGAAGGAGGAATGAGAGTTACCTAAAGTACCCCAATTCAGAGTCGCAGGGACTCATGGGGTGTAGAACAGCACCTTGGCTCCTCTCCACCCCTAGAAACACAGAGCCTACCCACTGCGCTCTCCTTCCTAGAGCCTCAAAGGGTAACCCTAACACAAAACCAGAACACCATGTATTATTTTTATTTATTTATTTTTAAAGTCGAGTTTGAAAATAGATGAGCAGCAAGACTAGAAGAAACCCCAAACTATCTTCTCAGTGAGCATGCTTTATCCACAGGGAAAAATGCAGATCATTGCCAATTTAAAGCTACTTCAGGAAAAGCCTTCTCAGGTTTGACTCGCATCTCCTTTTGCTGAGGACACGCCGGTCAACATTAAAAAAAATAAGGTAATGCACATTTTGGAACGAGTTCTCTTACTCAGAGACTAAAACCAGCTCGGTTTGCCAGGAGAGCGGTCCTGCACCTCACTGACAGCATCACGGTGCAGGGTTTGGTCTCCCCGCGCACAGCTTGCGCTTCCAACGCCTACGCTTCCTTAAAGCTTCCGAACGCAACAGGGGTTTAAGCTGTGGTTCCCTTAAAATCCCTGGACACAGAAGGAGCATCCTTCGCTCAAGCGACCACGCTCAAAATCTCATGGCTTAACGAGCAAAACATTTTAGCTGACCGTTTCCATACTCAAAATACTTCAATAAAACACCCACACAGTGACAAGAATGAGACTTTAATCAGTTTTAAGTGGAGTTTTAACACTAAGAGATAAAGGGTTGTTAAACACAATAACAAACGGACATCTGATTTGTATGAGGCATTATCCTGTACATGTCATACTTGGTTTGTGTATTCTCAGTGCATAGCATTACACACAGAGCCACTGTTGCACAGCACAATAGTATTTGAAGAGGCTGAATCAGAGTAAGGCTGCTTAACAGACTGATTTTTTTTTTTTTCTTTTAGTATCTATATATATATATGCTATATGAAAACAGACTGAAAAATTTGAACCGGCAGAGAAAGGCAGCTCTGCCAAACACTGCAGTTGGAGACCCTTTTAGTGCACAGTTCCACCCCATCCATCTGCATGCATGACACTTCCTAACAGTATTTAAAAGGTAAATGAGGCACTTCGTGGCAACCACAGGCATCGTTAACATATTGCACACATTTGCTAAGACTAAACATGGAACTTGCACACTAGCATCCTATTTATTATTTTTTTTAATTAATTTTTTTTCTTTTTTTTTTTTTTGGAAAGCTGAAACATTTGATGCTGCATGTAAACTCCACTTCAGTTTACAATGTGTGCCACAGGAACGGATCCGAATGCTGTTTATGCAGCCGCCCTTTAATAGCTGCGGCGAATATTTTGAGTGGGGCTATTTTGAGGGGACGCTTCAGGGCCTAACAGTAAGCTCTTACCGAAGTGATGCCTTCAAGTAGTTTCAGACATGTAAGCTGTTGCACATCCAAAAAAGTTTAAGCGTACAGTCCAGAAACTCAAGGAGAGATTACCTACAGAATGCAGTTCAAGCTAATTATGAATACTGTCATAAATAAAGTTTTAATAAGGACTCAAAAANCATAGTAATTCTTGTCAACTTCTATAGGGGTGGTAACTGAAATAAAGTATAGGAGAGTATGTATAATATATATTTATATATATAATATATATATAATGCCATTTTTCCATTTCCAATGACTACACCATAAAATGTAAGCAAGGCTTCTCAAAGACATCGAAACATTCAAAAAATCGAAACCCTCATTCCAACCTTCACATTCCAAAGAAAAAGAAAAAAAAAAACAAAAACAAAACAAAAAAAAAAAAGAAACAAAAAAAAAACCCCCGCAAAACCCCAAACAACAGTGCAAAAGCCCATCGCGTCATGATTTCCAATCCGGCCCTCAGCGTTACGTACCGGAACCGCACCAATCCAATTTTTATTATCCAAAAAGTGGGACACGCAGCAGTGTCAATATCTGAGTACTTTGAAAGCATGAACATTTTTGTTTATTAGCCAACACAACTTTTCAACTGTTAAAAAACAAGACAAGGTGAAACATGATACGAAGGGTAAGAGTTAAAAGTCACGTCCCAAGGTAACCACCTCCTGCTCGTCAATAACAGCGGGAATAATGAGCACTGGAACCAGCAATCTTGATCCATTAAGCTATTAAAGTCTAATTAAACCTCTAAGTCAGAAAATATTCATCAGCTTTGTTGGAAGTTAGAATCGTGAATCTGATGAGCAAAATTGACTGACAGATACCGAAAAACAGAACAAAAAAACCCCACTTTATACCTTCGTTTACCAATAGCAGTTACTGGAAATCCTGCCTCGCCTCATTTAAATTCTTACCATTAATGCTGTCGTAGAGGGCCCTTACCGAGTCCGTGAACAGTTGTTATCTAGGCGAGAACACAGCTAATGAACTTCAATGTCAGCACCAATAAGTTAATTAAAGGGGGGTAGGGTGTGTGTTACATCCTAAAAAAGTGTCAATCTGGGGCACAGCTCTTCACGGCGTACTTCAGAGAGAACAATTTTTGTCAGCTACTCATTTATAAGCAACAGCAGTCGTACTCTTAAGCCATCCGCAGTCTGGGCATGTTGATTATCTACCGAAAGTCAATCTCAGGCCCTACCCCTGGCTGGATCCCTACCAACAAATAATACAACACTGCCAGTTTAGAAATCTAATTTGGTGGGTGGTTTGGTTTTTTTTTTTGTTTTCTTAATAGCAAACAACGTATTTGGGACAAGCTCTGCTTTTTTACAAGTCCGCATCTTCATATACACACGGTGTTGAGAATTTACTGCAGCACCGGTTTCCTCTATAGTGCGTGCAACGTCTGGTTTTAACACACTGTAAGTACTGAGGATTCAAGTAAAATTCCTTAACAGTTAATGATGGGTTTTGTTGTGTTTTTTTTGTTTTTTTTTTAATTAAAAAAGTGTGCAAAACTGCAAAACTCATTGTAATAGAATGTGTAAGGTCAAAGGGGTGGAACAGCTGACAGAGGTTTGATTGAATAAATGCATTGTAGATCTTCAAAACGAACACTAACCTGGAGAACCTCCAACTGAAGTTTCCTGTGCACCATTACAAAGTATTTTTATATTAATGAGGAAAAAATAAAAGCTCGCAAGGCAGCACATGAAGTATTCACAGCAGGAATATGATTGAAAAAACTAATAATATAAGTGTAAGATGTTGACTGATGTATGCACTAATAGCATCTGACTTTTAGCACTGGCCTTGATTACACAGGAGATGGAGCAGCCATTACAATTCAGGAAAAAAAAAAAGAAACCGAAAACAATTAACAAATCATTGTCAAATTTTGTAACAATTTGTTTCAAGCCCATATTTTAGTTGGTAGCCTCCACATTTGTATGGTTAAGTCATTGTTGCTGTGTTTCCTTTCTGTGACCCCAATAATTTTTCTCCCTTCATTTGCGGGTCCTTAGGATGTTGCGAAGGTTCATTCCTGTACCCCTATACAGAATCACTCCCTTCTAGCTGCCTTTTCTAGCACCATTACACTTAAAAAAAAATAAAATGCACAAACAACAAGCAGTGACAGCGGCGACTCTTCAATTGTCCAGGATGAATTACGGTAGCATGCTAAAGAAAGGTGCTTGTAAATAGCCGGATATGGTACACAGGCCAAGCTCCAGCGGACTATATTCCTTTCTGAGCATTACTTTCCATCCCCCATCCAAAATACATGCATTAGAATGTAGTAAAACCTTCTAGAAACATCTCTTAGCCAACTGCGGACTTTTCTGTTGCCACACAAGTGCAAAAGAAGGGGCAGGATGTGAACCTGTATATTTTCGAAACTTCATTTGGTGACAGAACGTAAAAGGAAAAATTCCTACGTGTACACATTAGGTCTGTCTCCACTTTTATAAAACTGGAATAAAATGGGAAAGTGCCATGTTTATAGTTCCTAATTGAAGTTTTAATGTCCTTTTGACACAAAAAGGTATATACATAACATAGCTACGTAACCTTTTTTTTTTCCTCCGACTGGACAAGTGTCAAACCCTGTAGATTTATAGGGCAAAACAAGATTGGTCAAGAAAGAATTGTTCCTATAATTGGTAATCTGACACTATGTCCTTTTGCCATTTAAAAAGGTCCTTTTTTTTCAGTTTATTCAAGTTTGTCACTGTTCGCGGTTGGGTTTTTTTTGTGTGTGTGTGTTTTTCTTTTTTTATCTCCGATAAAAAAAAATATTCAGACTTTTGTAATCTGCGTATGCTGATCTTCATCAAAAGGTTCATTCTCTGGATCAGAGTCAGTGGTGTCAGAGTATCTATAATGATCAGGTTCATTGTCACTAACGTCTGGTGTTACAGAAGTTGAACTGCTAGCCTCTGGATTTGATGGCTCTTCTACTGTTTTCGTGAAAAATAGCTTCACCTGGGAAAGGAAAAAACAACATTTAAAAAGGGAACCTGAACTTTAACTGAGCACAGGTAACAATGCAATTTTTAACAGCCCGGGGCCTTTCGCTAGACTGAATCACACGAGCGCTTCCCTCTCTGCTCTGGAAATGGGGAAACCACACAGGAATGTACAAAACACTAACTGGGGGGGGATGGTGTGCGTTAACAGTCTGATCCAAGCAACATTCCAACAAGCAACTACGACTGTCCCCTTCAGAGGAACGCTGCCGGCGTCTAAACCAGTATTTTCTGAGCAACTTGGAACACACTATGATTCTTAAAAATGCCATTTCCGTTTTTAAAACCAGGGCTGGCAACGGCTCCTGTTCCTCAAAGCTCGATTCACAGGTTTAAGGTAATCGCGGGCCACCTCGGAAATTACCGCGTAAAGCTCAGAGCTCATGGCAACACAGCAGGAAAGATGCTAGCTGGGTCTCTGGGTCTTCTACCGCTCATCTCTGATGGCTTCGATAAATACCTGAAGCAACACAAGGCCCTTACTCCCAGCCTCTCAACACCTATCGACTTCCCAAAAATGCAGATAAACTTGCAGAGCGAGAAGCTTTGCAAAGTGCAATACTAATACAAGAATTCAATTTCTACGTAGGCAGCAGTTTCAAACGGTTCCTTCATGAGGCAAGACAGACAAATGGGGTAACGTCATGCAGCTTTTCAGCTTTGTTTACACACAGTATTTATACTGACCTTGAAGTTTGGAGAGAAATATCTGTTGGCTTTGTCTTTATTTGCTTTGTCTAGATCGTTTTTTGTTAATGTAAGGATTAAATATTCCTTATCATTATCTGAGCGCTCTGTACTGAAAATACCATCAAGTTCCTGATCTGCAACTAGACTTCCATTTTCTACTTTGTCTGAATTTTCATCCAGTCCTATGAAGAATGTATTTACCCAAAAGTGAAACATTTTGTCCTGGGGGAGGAAGAACACAAAGAACAAACTTGCTTTAGTATTCACTAGTGGCACATTAAATTAGACCTATATCATCATCTGGTCAAAAAAAAGGTGGGTAATATCAGACAAAACTCGTTTGGACAACAGAACATCACTCATTACATTGCATGCAAAGGTATTTTCACCAGTTCTCCTAGACAATATGCAAAACTCTGCATTAATCAAAATCAGTTTTAACTGATTAAGCTTTCGGAAGTCACTCCTTATCAAAAGTTGGTTTAAAAACAATCTATCATACCTACAAAAAAGCAGATGACACATTAAACAAATGTTAAAACTTGTGAACACAAGGGATAAGGAGATTTCTTCGCTCATACCTTGCCAACCAGTAGCCAAACCCAACAGACAACCCGTGCAAACCAGCTTAAGTGAATAATATTTACCAACAGAGAACATCCTTCCCCGTAGCTTCCCACATAACAAAACACTTTATTTTTATACAGAAATAGCTGTAATTGAGCAAAACCACCCGACAAATACAAGACTCCTATCGTAGTGGATTCATTACAGCTTTACAGAGATGGTTTCCACCAGCCAGATGTTTGCTGCCCAGTACTAAGAGAAAGTCAGACTCCAAGTGTCTGCTGTCCCTCTACTCAAGAGGAAGTTTTCAACGAGAAGGTAAAGCTTTCATGGTTGAAGGATGTTCCAACTCCAGCAGACCCTGACAGATGACCAGCAAGAGCTGGAAAGGGACAAGTTAGACTATCCGCTGTAGCGGGTATACCTGTACAGAGAGACAAAGCGTAAGCCTATCAGTCATTTTAAAAAGCCACTGGCCAACTAGCTGATACCAGCCGGCATACTACATGCTTATCATCATGACAAGCAGGGTCACCGTGAGCATCTATCTCCATACGTGCTACTGAATAAGCTGCGACGCTTTGCTCTTGGCTAGACAGTCTCTAAAGATGACGTGCCCAGGAACTTCACCTTTAAGCTCTTGGGTAGTAGCTGCGCAGGATCCACTGAACGCTCTTGGTTTAGTTCACCGCCACTTGCCGTACTTCTGTCAGTCAAGCGCTGTCGTTTCCGAGATCCGCTGCCCTTAGCAGGCTGGTCCTGACTAGCACAGCAAGCACTTCTCCATCTGAAGCTGAGCTACGTTCACTTCCTCTTAACAACCAAAACCTCCTCTTTTACTCTGATTCGAGTTTTCAAGCAAAAGATCCAAAATGCACGTGGCCAGTCCTCCCACAACAGCCAGTATTTCTGCATTTCTGTTCAAGCTGCAGGGGTGACAAAGCTAGCACATACCGGGACCTGACATCCCTCGACGCTACACAGCGCCACAACACAAACCGACTCCTTCTGAGCTAACTGACATGTTCTGGTTTACCAGAGACACCTAATTCCCATTTCTTACTGGAAAATCCAGGTCCTGCCCCATCTTCCCAGCTATTCAGCTCTGCTGGAATCAAAAGGTGGAACAGAAATGGTTCTAGGGTGCATCAGATGAGCATGCCTTCCTGCCGAAGGCAATCTGGCACCAGCAAAATATCACAACATTTTCCTAGGCCAGCGAGACGGGGGCAGGGAAGAGTTGGACTACTGCTTAACCTACGTTCTTCTTCCTCACAAATTAATAAAAACATGTAAGCACACAAATACCAGGAATTCAAAAGTGCCTGGTGAAACAACTTCTACCCACCTTCTCTACCAAAGGTCAGTAGACCCATATCTTTTGTAGGCTTTAGGTAAAGCATACAAAACCACTTCCAGCTTGCGTGCATTTTCTGCAGGCACCTAAGAGATCCCCCCAACCTGTAAGGAATTGCAATGGCAAAGACAAAAATTAAATAATTCAGTCAAACACTTCTGGTAGTTAAGAAGTTCTCCACGTCAATGCGTGTGTCTCCAGTAGGGAATCAAGTTAATCTACCAAATTAACATGCTGTAATTATAGTTGTCCTGGGAGCCTAAGAGATGTTTGCCACTGCCACCAAGTCCCTTCAAGCCATCAAATCTAGGAAGAAGCCTTGTTGGAGCCCATCCATGCAGGCCAGCAGTTGGTACGTTCTTGCCAGGCCCAAACTGCTCATGCACTTAGCACCCTCTTCTTCTTCACTAACACTACCTCAGAAAGAGTCTTAAAAAAAGTCCACCCGGGGGATCTGGAAGTAGAGGATGAACATCCTGGGCAAGAGGGTTTATTCTTCTGTTACGCTGCAACGAGTCTCCTGCAGACAGCGGCAGTAGGCAAAATCCCCATGAAGACGTCCAGGCTCCTCCTATGCCCAGACGATGTGTCCCTCAGAAGATACGTAGTCCTCCAAGGAGATGAGACTGCTACACCTGCTCAAACCAAAGGACCAGTTCAGGTCAAAAGAGAAACAATCAATGGCATCAGCTTTCCAGCTGCAGAACAGGAGGGGTTTGGAGTCCAGGTGCCACCTGCAACAACCAGCAGGAAAAGGCAAGCCTGAGCTGATGTTTCCAGCTGTAAGCAGGTGGATACACCACCTGCAGTGTCACCAATGGTGAAGAGGCCATCCTCCCAGTGAAGATTTAGAGAAGAAAGTACATTTCCACACCATGACCACAGTTAAGGGAGATCCCACCTCTTGTAGTTGGGCTGATGGTACTACTACATTTCACCCTTCTTCAGGACCATGACGCAGAAGCAGCAATGCACTTTGGTGCCGCTCCTCAGTGCCACCCACGACACCTCCAGTCAGGTCAGCAGAGGAGAGGACAGAGCTGATAAACACGCTGCAGCAGATGGATGGAAAATGGCTTATACCAGCAGTGCTGAAGCAGCTCTGGAGGAAAGCGGCGCCAAAGCAAACAAGGCCACTGGATGTAAACCAATGCCAGCAGAAGCAGAAGGCATGGTCTGGTCATGTCTCACCTTAAACTTCACCAGGTGGAGCAGAACCAGGAAGGATTTACTTGGCACGTAAGGGCCTGCCTGAACAAGCAACTGCAGGGATACCACTGCTTTACTGATAGAGTCTGGAGAAGACACAAGACAGATGACAAACTTCTCACTAGACAGCTTTTTAATCTGTTTTCCTTGGGATAAATTTGCAGAGGTCTTCAGGGACTCAAACTAAACAATACAACTTGGCCGGAACTGGTCACTTATCCTTTTATCTTCCTCCAGCTTTTTAAAGCATCAAGTTATTTTTCTTCCTTTCCCACTACACTAACTTAATTAGCTTAATAAACTAAGTTCACGGGTAGTGGAACACGGTATGGCCACTCAAATTGAAGGGAGACTTGGTCATGTTTTTTGGAATTAGCTCTTAAGGCTGATAACTCTGTCACTGCTTTCACTGAAAAAACCAAAACTCATTATTCAAAGCCAGCTTCAGCTAAAGCGTCAGGCTTCAAGCTATTTCATAGAAGACAATGAAGGAAGTTGATGTAATATGGGCCAAAAATAGGAATTTTAAAAATCAAGGCATGGACTGAACTTGGGCTTTATAGAGCAAATCAGAATACCAGATCAAGTGCTCACAGGAACACAATTTAATGAATAGGCTTCTGGAAACCAGTATTAGCTAGAGGCTTTTTTTGAATGTGTTTTGCTTCACTTCCAGTTACATCACATGCATCTGCCTTTAAAAAAAAAAAAGTAAAAATCGCAGATGTATTTCTTCCCGTAACCAAATCTGTATCATAAAGTTTGCAGCACAGTATCAGACACTTGAGACAGAAGCCGATTTATCACACAATACTCAGCCCTCTTTGTGCAGGTTTTCGGTTCTCAGAACGACAGAAAAATGAACCTCGCTCACTCTAGAGCCGATAACTGCCTCTAACTGCAGACCGAGATCCAAATCCACGATCATTTAAGCCAGCAGCTAGGAGTTCCCATATCCTCCTTAGAGTTTTTGCAATGAGATCTATAGGCACTTATCATCACTTCACAGCACCAGCTAAGTGCTTCGGAGATGCTATCCAGCAATCAGAAGACGGAGATCACGTTTCAACCTGTTCTGTGCCG
Source organism: Psophia crepitans (assembly GCA_013399095.1). Classification (NCBI taxonomy): domain Eukaryota; kingdom Metazoa; phylum Chordata; class Aves; order Gruiformes; family Psophiidae; genus Psophia; species Psophia crepitans. Next base: position 44,442 of record VWZZ01005920.1, on the reverse strand, counting down.
GCCTCACAGCCTTCCCGTAGCCATGGCAGATGGAACTTCTTTTCCACCATTTTCAGATCAGCAGTTAAAAGTCTCCTAACATTTTCAGAGATCATTCTTCAGTGTTTGCCAAACAGCAATCACCCGAAGTCCTCTTGAACCGTGTAGCAGAATTTCTCATCTATACGGACCCAAGAGATGAAATGGCGTACCCAACAGCTCCAACAATGCTGGCAGCCCTGCCAACGCCAGAGTCTGGACATAAAACAGCAGCGACTCTTACAAAACAAACAAAAAAAACACCCCAAAAAAACTCCAAACACACCCACACCAACATTTCTCTCTCATTTCTACTGGGAGGACTCCTGAAAAAGGTCTGCTTTACCCCCAGGCTCTACAGGCAGGAAGATGACGAGATCATCTGTGCTATTTTTAAACAGACTCTCATGGAACCAAGCGATACCAGGATACTTCGAAATACTTCAAGATTATCATGTCAACATCAATAACTGGAAGAAAAAGGCTTCACACAGATACATGGGAGCAAACAGAGACTACAGCAGCAGTCTAGGATGGAAGAACAGCCAAGCTACAAGTCAGAGAAACAAAAAACCATGCTCAAAGAACCCCCCCAAAATGACTAACTTCTATCCATTGGAAATTCACACACACAACTGTACTCAGGCCTCAAGCCATTCTGTTCTCATACGAGCACGCATGTCATTCCTGAAAGGAAGTACCTACGTCATACTGAAGAAACGGCCCAAGAATAAACTTTTAGACAAGACCAAAAGCTGTGGACTTACTAACCGATGCCAGATGGCACAGATAACAGAGGAGCTGAAACAGGGTAACTTTTTCAAAGCAGTCACCCTCTCACCAACATCATCTCACCACCAGCGATAACCCTTGGGCAGAGGTCTGCTCGTGCGAGCCACTGAATTTACTTAATTTAAGTTTTGCCATTAAAAAACCAGGATGCTTGACTGCTTTTAATTTTACATTGACATTGCAATGCTGGGTGCTTAAAGTCACTTGGTCATTAAAGTTTGTTTTGTTTCACACATAGTAAATTTTATCCAAGAGCGGCTTGGTCAAAGTTGAGGAGGACCCTCCATACTAGAGAGCTCTAGCAGATAATGCTACTGTTCTTCAGAAGATTAAGAAACTTGAAAGCAAGTAGAGATGAGCAAATGCGGAGCACTTCAGCTGAGATCAGTGGTATCAAACAGCAAACCAGATGCAGGAGGAGGACACAGACGTTTCCTTTATCTGCAGAGATGAGAGACAGCCACTCTTCAGCCTGAGGCCCAGAGTGGATCAAGAATTACACTATTAATTAGGTGGGTTTTATTAGGTTTCTTATGGAAAGTTAAAATGCAGATTGGTAGATATGATGCTTTTAAGTGTGTGCAAGAAAACTTGTTTAGCAGCCACCTATAAATCTGCTAACAGAACATCTTGGAAGAGCAAGAACCAGCGATGGGCAACAGACCTGTAGTTCCAACTTTCCTAAACACATGTGAATAAACCAGAATCACTGAAAGATAAGATCCTGTTACTCCTAATTATGCTGTTCTCATGAATTAGGTGATCACTACACAGAGGTGATGAACTCCAAAATGCAACAAGTCTCCACAATGGAAGGCCCTCTCTTTCGGGGTTTTGAGTAAAAACTATGTAGAGTCAGTTCATGTAGAAAAGGAACAGGCACAGATGTGAAACACTTGTGCGAAAAAATGCGTTCAACTTTGTGCCAAGGTAGGTTTTTGACCACAAATATTCACCTTTGCCCTATTCCCATCTTAGTCACTTTATGCAACAAGCTGTCAAACGGTCCGCGTGGAAGGATCTCCCCTAGTGCCAAAGCGCACGTCGGAGATGGAATATTTCACTAATTCTCAACATGAAGACCTCAGCGCTGGTTTCATAAAACAGACTAACATGCTTGTATCTGAGAGGATCAACAGACCCGGTCCCAGATGCCCTCAACTCAACTGCATTCACAGTAGAGCCAACAGAGGTGGTCCTACCAGAACTGTGGAACATCACATACCTACTGTCTTTGGTCCCCCTTTCTTACACAAGGTTGAGGGCAATTCGACACTAGATTCAACAGATCTTTGAGGCAGATCATCAAGGTGGTTTCTTTACAAAAGACTTCCGTCTGGTGAAGGGACAGTTTCTACCTCTTAAAAAAGCTCACAGACGTGGAAAGAGCAGCTTTCACCATCTTAGCATTTCTTGGCCCTAGCAGTCCGAAAACACTGAGGAAAAGGAGCACCTCTGCACTATCTGAAATGCCCAGAACCTGAGTGGTTAGGGTACTTGATAAGAATAGACAAAAAGAAAAAAAAAAACACAACCAAAAAACAACCACCCATCTACTCAGAAACTACAAAGAGATTCTATAGAAATGAAACCATGGCTGATATGACACCCAAATGAAACTACAGCATAGTAACACGTTCGCTGTGTTTCTGCAGACAATTCTACACCCCCTCGAAAAGCAAATATATACCACAAAAATTGCAGGTGATAACGAGGAGCTCTGCTTTCCGCTGGCACTGGATCTCAGCACTCTCTATAGAAGTAAAAGAAATACAGGAGTTCGTTCCTAGCGCCACAGAGCCGAGATCTGAGCTCAGGCTGGGGAAGCCCAGCACAAGGTCCATTCGCAATCCATGTCTAACTGAAGATGGCAAAGAAACCACAAATTCACAGTTAAGATAGGACTGAGACCGGATAAAACAGGACCCTGTCTCAGATGTTTGGGTTTTGTTCCATCTCCTCCCTGCGTCCCTCACGTCTAGCCCACAGTATTTATCTGGGTGCTCCTTTGAAAGTCTGTTCTCAAAACCAGCTCCTGTGCATTGCAGTTTTAAATGTCAATATTTTAATGCTGACTTAAAGTAGAATTTCTGCTTTGAAAATGCTTTGTTTCACAGTTCTCTATTGCATACAGTCACACTGGCCAACCAAAACATCTCATTAAACAGGCAGAAGAAGAAAATATTCCTAATTAAGAAGCTGTTTAAACACTTTCACAGACATGAGCGCACAGCAAACAGAACGCAGCATTTTCAGCTAGTGAAATTACACTGTCAAACTAGTCCACAGTACCTTGCAACTGGACAAGCCCACAAAACAGTGCACAAGTGTACGTACACACAGCTCTAGTAGGTACAACCTGTGTGCACGGTTACAAGACTCATCACTTACATCCATCTCCGAATCCACTCCAGTATTTTCTTATTTTTAAGCTTTGCCCGTACACAGGATTCGCTCAATGAATGCTCTTAAGTTTTATAGCATACATTAAATAGTGAACAACTACTCACAGAGTTTTGAGTAGTAAATACAAAGGTAGCCTTTAATCCACATGGTCTCATCGTCACCTTTCACTCTGGTAGATGCGAACGAGCTCTGCAAGCACCAGAATTAATGAAACCCGGTGACGAGGCAGCTGGCTTTAAGAACTCGCTGACTTTGGTGTCAAAATAAATTCTAGATTAATTCTTTCCACAACTGAGACACTGATAAAATTCTCAGTTCTTAGTGAATTCTCTAAATGTCTCATGTCAAGGCATCACAGCTGGGAAACAAGAGATGGCTGAATAGATTGCAGAGATACTTTTACAAAGTGTGTAGGAACTCGGTTATCTTGGAAATTCAAGCAAATTTGACAGATGGGTAGAAATCAGCCAACAGCACAGACACAATCTTCTGTGCCTGCTCAAGCCTTAGGAAAATGTAGAGAAGAAAACAGCTGGAGTTAACTTGCTCAGTATGCAAGTCTATTTTTAGAATGAGAATGTTTCTTCCTCAATTAGATTACTCACTACTACCCAAATGGCTGCAATACGTATCAGTATAATTTTTATCCAACCTTTGTACTTAATCTCACCAAGTCTCAAAATATCCAGCTTTCATTTTGTGGTAGATTCTCTCCTTGAGAAAACTAGACATCCAGCAATCAAATACTGTGATTCCACGTCACCGAAGAATAACCAACATCCCAGCACTACAACAGGATTGGCTCGAGAACCTTTTCAGAAAAAGCAAGAAAACCAACCTTTTTCAACATCTTGTTCTGTTTGTGGAAAAATTCCACTTTGATATCACCGCATACCGGCAAAGGTTGAGGGAATTCAAAGTACATATACTTGTCTTCACGTCTTGAAGGTCCTGAAGGGGAGGTGAATATCTTTACCTTTAGCTGGTACACCACAAACTGAGGATCTGCATGGCAAAACAGAGCGTCACTTGGTAAGAAATGCCTTCAAGCGTCAAAAAGCACAATCACAATCACAAGCTGCGCTATTTTGGAAGTTCAGTAAATATCTATTAAGAGTTAAGCACCACAGGGCACCAAAATTTGCTAGACTTTAGTGGAAACAACCTAAGAGATTTCCACCCTTTGTAGCAACACACTCAGGCAACTGCAGAGTTCCCAGAAAGTTGCTGTTTCTTTTTCATATGAAAAGAAAGGACTATATGAAGCGACAGCTTCTTGACTTTTCCTTGGATATTGTCTCTCATCTCTACAGTACATGGATGTAACCGAGCGGTTTTATTCTCCCTCGTCTCTTCTTCGAATTGCAGAGCAGGCGGTCACGCCGGCACAAACTGATGTCTACTCTTACAAACAAAAACAAGGACAAAATTGAACATTAATACACAAACCAACCAGCATTGACACGCCACTAAGACACGGACCATAAGTCACTGCTGTCAAAAGAGCGCCAGCCATGGCACAACGGTCCAAATTAAATCTGCAGGGGTAACAGTGGAAGTCATGAGGGGGTTTTGGTGCAGCCTGAGCAGGATGTTTTTTGGAAATGGCAAAACACCAGCATGGGAGCCAGAAATATCAAATGGCACTTATTCTAAGAAGCCTTTCTGAATTTGCTCCCGACTTCGCTGTTAGCACGAGATGCAGGCTGCTCTCTAGACCACACACACCGAACCATACCCTGCCGTGGAGCGCGTAGCCACCCTGAAACCAGCCCCGCAGAGCTGTGGGAGTCCCTGCCAAGCATACCCACGCTATCTTACTGACCAGCCTGGCTATAAAACTGCCACTTATCTCCCTCAAATCCTCAGAGCTGAGAAGCCCTGTCATCCCTTCGTTCTGCTCCAGAGGCACAACTCTGCTCGGTCAGTGACTTTAAAACAGAAGGAAGATAAGAAGGATGTCAGATTTAAAATTATCACGTGTTGGTAAAATTATTGCCATCGCAGTAGATAATATGACTTAAAAAAATAAACACAGACCATCGGTTTCACATTCTGAAAAATCACCGAAGACTCCACAGAAACGTAAAATATTGCGGCACACAAAGATGCTGAAGTTGATAGGTACTCTATCTTCTTACGTGCTTAGCAAATCTTCTGTTTATCCCAACATCCTACTGGGAAAACAGCATGCTAACAGCCTGGCGGGGACAAACAAGTGCTCACGCAAGCCGTTCATACTCACGGCTCAATTTTGCAAGTGCAGCACAGTTTATCCAAAACATTAAATAAGTGGTAATTGCAGAAATCTGTAACCTCCACACCTTCACCCTAGAGGCAGAGGTTTTTTTGGCAGAGGATCCTCTCTTCCTCCTTCTGTAAATACAGCTAGCCTGATAAGCTGCTTGATTGTTTCTTACGTGCGCTACATGTTCAGGTACTGTCTTCCAACAATATTAATAGTGCAATTTTAATCAAAGCCACAGGAGGCACTGGAATTAATTACACGTTGCAGTAATCCCCATAGCAAAGCCATGAGAAAGACTTTTTCCACTAACAAAAATGAGCACGCAACGCGAGGCGGTTACTGCCCTCTAACACAGCCCACAGAGGGACAGGAGTGAACTCCTATTTACACCTCGGTTTCAAGGAATCTGTTCTTCCTTACTGACACTGTCAGCAAACCAGATTAATCGTTTACAGGTGTATTAATACTTTGTACGCCTCCGTACAAAGAAAAGTTTATTTCGCACTTAATTGGATATTTACCCAGTTGAACCTTTTTTTTTTAAAAAAAAAAACAAACAAACAGCATGGGAAGAACAATGTTGCTGCATTTGAAGACAACACGGCATTAAGCAAATGTTTTTCAGCAATTCATGCTTCCCAAGAGTTGTTATATTAAAAAAAAGGTTTGTTATAAAAGTAAGGAGCAAATATTTATCTACACACACACGGCATCATTTGCCTTCAAACCACTGAATACATCCCAATTTAAAACAACCATCTGCGTCCTTCACAGACCTCAACTTACTACACCTGGGAGGATGCTGATGGATAGACCGCACCAGCCCAGCAGATTTTGGAATGTGATGCATTTAAGCACGATCTCCTCCATCAAGATGTGTAGCTCTTCGTGTCACGTAACAGAACGTTAACCGTCACATAACCAAACCAGTTTCGAAGGCTGACGCGTTTCCTTACGAGAGCTAACGGAGGTTAACAGGGTGCTGGGTACTTACTGCAAGTTCCGCTGCTGAACATGGGAATTGTTTCAAACATCATCTTGTGAAACAGCAGTGCCACTGGTCTGTAATCCAGGTGATTCTTTAACAGGTAGCTATAGTAGTACACGTAGCGCCTCTGACTGGGAATTGTCACTCCCTAAAACAGAAGGGAAACAAGTGTCAGAAACCATCATGACCATTTATTAGCATCGCTAACAAAGCTCCTGCCCAGCACCTCAGAACTTAACTACACGCAAAGAAACCAAGACTGCAAAGGTAGCTAAAGCACCCGGAATAAACTACCGTGATCTATGCTGAGAACACCTCTGCAGCAGCTACCCAGCACATGGAGTAAAGCACCTAAGCTGGCTGTACCCAGAAAGCTGGGGAGAGCTGCGCTGCTTTCTACACCGCACAGACACCCAGCCACGCGGGTTTTTAGCACGGAAAATCACGACAACCCTCAGCGATTCCTTCGTTGTGGACCATTCTGGGCAGCTTAAGGACTAGCAAAGACCTAAGCCACCTCCAAACCATTCCCATACGCACCCTCCTTTTCCCTGGACACATGTCCACATCTCTTGTCCCCGTCCTGCAGAGCGTTTAAGAAGATGCTCTTTGCACACGTTATCTAACACCAGGCAATTAATCACCAACCAGGCCCCAGCACAGAAAAAGCAGGACACCGGTTTTGCAGTTCCTTTAGTACCGCTCTCCGAACAGCCTCTGAAGCCATCAATGCACATTTTCCCATATCTTAAAAACAAACACCTCCGACCCCCTGAGGGCTCAGGTAAAAGATGGTCCCATGCTGCTGCTTCTTTTTGGGGTGGGGAGTGGCAGACGTTAAGCAGAAGGCGCCCTGAATCGACTCAAATTTTCAAGCACCAGCATGGGAATTACACTTCGACAGCAGTTTAAGTCAAAAGATTCTAATTTTGTTTGCCAATATGACTGCCCAAGACTGACACTACCTTCTATTACCGAATGTCCTTCTGAAATGTTTCCACAAAGCCCAGAAGTGGAACGTTTCATTAACACAGGCCCAATAACTCAAACTGTTAAGAGACTTCTCAGCTGAATTACAGAACTGAATTTGAACACGAGCTGAATTTAAGAACATATAACCAAACAACGTTTTTATTACTGATTTTAAATCAACTTAAGCTTCAAGTAAAGGCACAATTTTAAAGCTCTTATAGCTGATATTTTCAAGCAAAAGTGATAAAGATGAAAAATAATTTAATTTCCTAGCAAGTGCTCTACATGGTGTATAACAAGCCATACTATATACTTGCAACAGCATCAGTAAGTAAACTCTCATATTAAAACTAAATGTGAAATCGCAGTAAACTGGAGATAAAAGCTTTTTATATACCAGCCTGAGCATTTTGGTCACAAAACCCAGAACACTATTTCTAGAAACTGTTAGTTCTAATGCCTGCTTCACCTTACAGCAGCCGTAAGCTAAGAGTGGCCAGAGTACTTTTAATTTAGTCAGCATCTATTCTGCACACATGAAAATATTAACTTGCTGCCATTATTAAAAAAAAAAAAAGGGATGTCTCCTTACCACTTTAGCTGTTTCTAAATTACACAGAAGTCTTTTCCCTACAGCACCTGTACAATGACCTTCTTCAACAGCCTTCTGCACTGACCACGTTTTTGGTTCAGATGTCATCTCAGTAGTTACAAGACCCATTTAAGGGAGCTTTAAAGTTTGCTTTCCTGGGATCTGAGCATCACTACTTTGGCAAATTCCTGACGGTTTGCTCTGAGGCTGGGATTTACACTCAGGTAAAACACAGCCTTCTCTGTGCAAAGCTTCCTAGAACCATAGAATCACTTAGGTTGGAAGAGACCTCCAGGATCATCCAGTCCAACTGTCCCCCTACCACCTATTCCCCACTAACCCATGTCCCTAAGTACCACATCCAACCTGTCCTTAAACACCCCCAGGGACGGGGACTCCCCCACCTCCCTGGGCACCCGGTTCCATGGCCTGACCACCCTTTCTGAGAAGAAGTTTTTCCTAATCTCCAACCTAAACCTCTCCTGCAGCAATTTGAGGCTGTTTCCTCTTGTCCCATCCCTTGGTGCTGAGGAGTAGAGACAAANCCCCCAGAGCCCAGTGCAGGGGCACGGTCACTGCCCAGCTCCTGCTGGCCACCCCACCCCTGATACCAGCCAGGATGCTGCTGGCCCCCTTGGCCACCTGGGCACACTGCCAGCTCACGTCCAGGCGAGCATCAGCCAACACCCCCAGGTCCTTTTCCTCTGCACAGCTTTCCAGCCACCCTGCCCCCAGCCTGTAGCATTGTCTATTTCCTCACACAATAAAGGATGTCACCCATGGAGAAACCCCAGCACAACTTACCAGGACAACCAGGGGTGGGACCAGAACGAAAGGAACACACTCCCTTTTGACAGTCGACCTCAAAGCAAAACCAGTTTTCAGCCAAGAGGGCAGAGATCGTTACTCCCCAGAGACACAGCATTTACCCCGAGATCCTAAGAACCAGCCACGCTGAAGGGGAACAGAAAGTTCCCGTTTTCCAAAGGCCTGATTTCAAAGCAGAACACTTTCATAGCAAGCTAACATTGAGGGGCATAATCAACCCCCGCTTACTTTTACTCAAGAATAATAAAGAACAGGATAGCAGTTTAAGTATCTTCTCCCTGAGAAGCTCACATTTCCCTTCTATCACCATCGTTTTTTAAACTGGACAGTAGATAGCTTCTCCAGTCCCCATGCCAGAGTTTCAAGGCATTGCCGAGGTCAGTAGACATCACAAGAATTGTCAGGTGCTGCTCCTGATCCTCCTCTCAATGTAGCACAGGCAGCATTATGCAAGACAAACATTTTTGGAACTAATACTCCCAGTTGCTTCAATATCGTGCCCTACTGCGAGTGTAAAGCTAAAGCTGCAGCCTGAGACAAGGCTTATGGCATCAGGTTTAGCTGAGGTTGTCACCCGAGTCCATTGAGCAAGCAGGCATCACAACTGATCAGCTCTGACACATCAGACACTGGATGTCTAACCTGCTTAAAGAGTCATTCTGAGACTTCCTCACACAAAATAATTGGTTCCCATTTCCTGTTCAGTTACACCACTATTAGGAGCTGTTCCTAAAAATACAACAGTATGACAGTCAGAATGCTGCTGAATGGGTCATCTCCAGCTCAAGCATTGAATAGTTGTTCCCAGCTGAAACCTATCTGTTGAGTAGACTACGCTTCCTTCCAAGACTAATCCTCACCATAAAACCTTCAAGGCAGAAGTGAGAATAAATAAAGACCTTCTCCAGCTGTATGAAGGTAAGTTGTCAGTCTTCATCATCACAGTAGTATTTCAGTGTCCATCTTAAGGAAAAAACAGGCAATAAGCTAACCATTTCAAACAGTGGAAGCAGCAGAAGCTTTTTTAGAAGACTTTTTGGGGGGTTCACTTCTTCCCCAGCTCTGAAAACAGGCTGGACAATTACAGTTCTTTATCCAACTTCAGAAAACAGCTTGTCTCCCTTGGTTCAGAGAGAACCTGTTCAAAGAGTCCTGTTCTACTACAGTGGTGGTGACTGATAGACACAGCCATTTGGCCAATACTTTCCAATCTTCATTCTCCTGAAAAAGTTACTTCTGTAACTCATCCCCCACTACGATGAGTAACAGAAGTCAAAAGAGGCAGCTTCAGTTCCACAGTGCCTTATTCCCCGCAACCTTTCCCAGGAAGACACACTACATTAACAGACTATCTAGGAACTGTCCCTCTCCTCTACAACAACTCTCACTTGATGTCGCAACAGCCTCCGTGAAGCTTCTTCTCCCAGCAGGCCCTTGGGAAAAGCTTGCTACAGAAGTACTTGAGGTTGTTCTCCTGGCCAATTAGTCATACTTCCTCTTGCAACTAGACTCACGCTTCCTGCTGGCATGGACTAAACCCTCTTGAGAACCGCTTTGCCGCGTACAGTAATGGCAACAGCGATTTTCGCTACGCTGTTCTGAGCAGCTATATACAAAGCGCACACCCTGTTCTTGCTCCAAACGAAGAAAATTTGGTACCTAATTAAAGCCGGTTTTCCTTCATCATAAATATGGTGGTCTAACAATGGCAACAGAAGTGTTTTCTTGTCCCTAACTCTTTCGATGCCTCATTTACTTTGAGCTCAGGAGGTCAGCTGTATAAAGGTGCCAAATCAGAGAGCAGCACGTGACACAGAACCCTGACGTACGGGCCACAAGGGAGGAGAAAGCTCCCAGAACCTGCACTGGAATACCTGTTCATACAGACTACTTGAAGGACTACGTGAATCACATGCTGCCCACTGTTGACATCAAGATAACCATGCTTAAGGGAAGCCGAGGGGGGGAAGAAAAATGAAAAGAAAAAATAAAAAATAAAAAAAATCAACTTTTCCAGTAGAGACACCAGAACCAAAACAAAGTTGCTGGTTACAGACAGTATTTACAGCGAAGCTAAACAAGGCTCTTGCTATTCCTGTTTACTGAGTTCTCCCTCGCCTCAAGCATGCCAGAGGTACCACGGGGTACTGATGGACACCGAGCTGACCGTACCCTCGGCACCCTGACCTGCAGAAACACTCCCCTCTCTTTACAAAGCGAAAACTGCGGCACAACATGCTTCACCGTGTATGCGTTAAGTTCTGTAGTTTTCATGGTATTTTACCCAGCTCTTTAGAAAACCTTTATCAGCAGGAGTAATCTACACTGTTTATTCATCGCACGGCTCACTGCTATTCACTACCATGCACCCTTACCAAAAGCCACAAAGTTTTGATGGGAAACCTTGACACTGTCTCCGCTCTAGTGTTACACCACAACTACCTTCGCAGCAGTACACGGAGTAACAGCTCCACCCTGGAAAGCGAGCAAACTAAGAAGTTATTTGCTCCTTCCAATGAATTAACAGTCAAATTCTAAAATTTCTTATGCGAGAGTTCTGCTCTCAAGAGCCGTCAAACATGAAGCTCTGCTTATTAGAGGTCTACACACTGCGAAATTAATACTTTATGTAAATATTACAGGAACACAGAGAGCTCTGTACTTGAGTAGGCTGAAACTGGCCTGCCGGGATGATCCCCCTGGGCTGCTCTACCAACATACACAAGGAAATGATGGAAGATGAGCAGGGAAGCTTGCTGAAGTGACCTTGCAATGCTCACCTTATTATACTTGGAGAAGATTTCAAATAAGGAGGTTAGACTCCCATTAACGAGGCATAACCATGCCAGCAAGGTCCAACATACAGTCACTGCTAAGTCTGTCCGTACCACTGACAAGGTCTCAACAGAAAGCTCTTGAATATCATTTCTCTGAAACAAGGTCCTCCCGTTTCTCCTCAGGAGAAGTACAAGAAGCTAAACGGCAGCACCTCATGAAGCAGGCCAATGTCTGGGCTTAACTACCCTTTCATTCAAAAGGGGCGTCCAACAGACTCTTCCAGTAGGGCTATTCAACTGTAACACACGCTGTAATGACTACGCATCTCCAAACACCACCACCGAAGTTAAGAGAAACTGAGGAGATGAACAACTCATCCATTCAGGCCAAACAAGCTAGAATAATCCTCTTATTTGGGCTGAAAATGCTGAACGAGAAAGTTCACTCATCAACTGCCCATTTGATGTGACACACAGCAGAACGCTATTTAAAAGGCTATTTAAAATAAACTGTCCAGATCTTCTTGAACAGGAGATGGAAAAACCAGGCTGTTTTAGTGTTGTGACTAATTACTACTGCTGCTTAGGAAAGCTTTTTCATTTACAACAACCGCACTGATCCAATAACGTTAAAACTAAACCAAACCAGATACCGCAACTGATGGAAAGTATTTCTTCCAGGGCTTGACTATTCAGATTGACCTCAAGCAAGAAAAGCATAAAGATACAGGTAGGGGAAGAGAAGAACAGAAAATAGCTCACCTTCTTGTCTCTGGTCCTTACTTCCCCATAGAAATCTAGGGCTTCTTGAGCCTTTAAAAACTTGCCTCGGTGCAACAAATACGCACATATCATTACACCAGTTCGTCCCTTTCCAGCTTTACAGTGGATTGCTGCAACGTGATTGTCATCTTCACTTAGCCATTGGTCAAGATCTTCACAAAAAGGTTTGATAAGTTCTAACTGTGGTGGGTTATGGTCTTCAAAAGGGTACTGTGCAACTGCAACGAGAAGTGGTAACCGATTTATCAAAATCTCAGAAGGAAATTACAAAAAGCTCAACTAGACAGGTCAACTTTGTGACATGCATGCAAAAAAAATTAAGTTTCTAAACATCCCCCCCCATCTTACATATAGATAGGCGATTTTTTTATCCCAATAATATTCAGCAATGTACTGTATTTTATATGCACTGCAGGCATTTCTCTGGCAACACGTGAGCAAGCACTCTGCTACACGAAGAGACTATTTCACAGCACTACTGAAACGAGTGGCACGGACTTTGTCTCTTACATCACGAATTTTCTAGAATTTAAGAGTGCACTGGCACTAACAATAACCTTGTGAAAACCCATTACTCTGGCAATAATTAGACTACCTGCTGAGAGAAAACAGGGCCAGACCTCAGTCACTGATCAGACAATAGGAATTCTGTGGAAAAATTCTCAGCGCGGTTGGGTCTATATTGGGAAGAAGCTCTCAGAATTTGCTCAAAGGGGTTTTAAAACAAAAAACCTGCAATTTCCATATTAAAAAAGGTAATTGAAAAAAAATCTTATGTAAGGCACTCGCAATACTTATAGGTTTTAAAGCCAAACCACCGAAGTTGTCCTTTTTCTTACATGGATACATACATGCACACAAACACTTTTCCATCTAGAGATGGAAAGAATTTCAAGTGAGCACACAGGAAATGAAAGAAAACTCAAGGGAGCAAAAATAAGCAGTAGGCAGAGAGGAGCACCCAAATCTCCAACCCCTCCGATTAGATGACAGGCAACGCCGCGCTGAGCGGTAGATTACACTGGGCTCTACCAGCTTCATCAGGGGAACACCACTTAATAAAATGCACCCCAATTCTTGATCGACAGACTGGGGATCATAGAAACACAAGCCTGGTTCATTTAAAAATTCTCAGCTAGAAATGTAATTTCCTTTTCTGGTCTAAAATTGAATAAATATCATTTTTTTGGCAAGTGTTTGTATTAATTTCCTAAGTACTACTCTCGTCATGCACGCAAGGCTCCTTTTGATGAATCCCCGAGGACTTTAAAGAGCAGAAGCGAAGGATGAAGCTATGGGACTGCTAAATCACCACAGCACAAGTCCGAAGCCTTTCGGAGGGATCCGCAAGGACCGGTTATTCACTCACAGTATGGACCGCCCCCTTAATCTCACAGGAGACCTAACTAGGGAAGCCCAATAAAGTGAATAATCTTCGTTAAAGAAGCAGTAGAGCTTAACGAATATGAATGTACACTAATCAATTCTTCCACATGGAAAATCCAAAGACTCCCCAAACGATCGTTTTAAGTGAACTTACAGAGATGTCACTTTCTGCAGCAGGTCTAAGTGAAAGGAGAAATTTATTTAGAAATACCTAAGCAGCAAAGCTGTCAGGAGATGCTGTGAGTTTAGAATCACAGAATGGTTTGGGTTGGAAAGGACCTCACAGCCCACTCAGTGCCCACCCCCTGCCATGGGCAAGGACACCCCCAACCAGCCCAGGCTGCCCAAAGCCCCATCCAGCCTGGCCTTGGGCACTGCCAGGGAGCCAGGGGCAGCCACAGCTTCTCGGGGCACCCTGTGCCAGGGCCTCAGCACCCTCCCAGGGAAGGACTGCTGCCTCCCAGCTCAGCTCCAGCTCCCCTCTGGCAGTTCAAACCCAACCCCTTGGCCTGACCCTCCCTGCCCTGCAACCAGCCCCTCCCCAGCTTTCCTGCAGCCCCTGCAGGCACTGCCAGGCCGCACTGAGGGCTCCCCGCAGCCTTCTCTGCTCCAGGCTGGACAAGCCCAGCTCCCTCAGCCTGTCCTCGCAGCAGAGGGGCTCCAGCCCTTGGATCATCTCCGGGGCCTCCTCTGGACTCGCTCCAGCAGCTCCATGTCCTTCCTGTCCTGGGGCCGCCCGAGCTGGACGCAGCACTGCAGGGGGGTCTCAGCAGAGCGGGGCAGAGGGGCAGAATCCCCTCCCTGGCCCTGCTGCCCACGCTGGGTTTGATGCAGCCCAGGACATGGGTGGCTTTCTGGGCTGCCAGCGCACACTGCCACTGTTTGTCCATACAGCTTTGAGTGTATCTAAACTACAGCCAGTAAGGTTCCCGCGAAGAGAGGAGACAGAACAGTCCTGAAAGAATGGCCTGAATAATCCAAAGTAGTAACAGCATGCTGAATAAGCTTGCCAAGATTTGGGATCAAAGGCAAACCTTGCAGTATTTTCTTCAAAGATGGAATGAGGAGCAGAGGAAACACGTGCCCTGTGATGGTGCCGAGGGATTACAAAGCAGAAAGCAACCTTAGGAAACATTAAGCTGCACGACCTTGAGTTTAGAGGGTGCAGGTCCTCTGTGGATTTTGGTTCCTAACGCTGGAGCACAGAGCATGGAGAATGGTTCTGATTACTCTCTCCAAGCTCCTAACCGTTGCAAGAAACTTCCCATAGCACATAAAGGGCTGAAGAAAATCAAAAGGAAAGCCTGTGGCAAAGCAGATGGCAATTTCCAGCATGGAAATATTTCAGAAGCTGCAAAAACCCTAGAAAGAAAGCTAGCGTCCAAAGAAAATTTAGTTTTCAACGTTTGGTTCTGAATTTGATGCAAGAGCATACAAGCTGAATAATGAACCACTATGGTGTTTCAGGCTGTGTCCAACTGAGAAGTTCCCTTTGAAATCAATTCACTTCAGAAGATTTTAAAGTAGAACCGCTGTTCCTCTGCTAAGGGAAGTCTTGAGTCACCCCTTTGGTTATCTAAGGTAACTAATTTGGGGATGAAACAAAAAAAAACCGCAACATGTAGCTCCCGACAAGCATTGCCTTATGCAGAGGAGCTGTGAAAGGTGCTGTCACAAACAACATTTTGGGCTGGGATTGACAGCGAAGGGATCTGAGCACCCCCGTAACAGAAAGCATAAATTAAAGCAAACATATGTTCTGGACATATTAGAAGCATGTCCTTTTCATTTACGCCTTTTCTCCTCTTACCCAAAGTACTGCTCAAGCACATCTTAAAATACTTTTTTCCTGGCTTGGATGTATTGAGTGAGGTTTCAGGACACTGTCATTCAACATTGTAAGAGCAAATCGGGAGCGAAGACGACTTCAAAATGAAAATTTCAGTCCTTCTATATTCAGACATTAAAGCAGCCAATTACAATTTGGTCACGTTCTAAACACCCTCTTTACAACTAGAGGGATGGTTTAAAATAATAAGAATAAAAAAAAAAGAAGTTGAGCCCTTGAGGTGACATAGTACGAGCCAGTAAGGGCAAAATTTATTCCTCTCCTACGATTATGTATGCACACGTACTCCTTATCTACCCAGCCATTCTGATGCATTGCACGAAGGGGAACTACAAGCTCTACAACATGGCACAGAGATGTTCCTCTGCACAAAGAACCAAGGTAAACCTGTATTTATTTGTTAGCTGGGGAGTTAGTACTGACGAAACAGCTAACATCAGTTTTCACTCACCACGGAGTTGATCAAAAGGAGCCCCTAAAGGTTTCTCCGCTGGTTCTGGTGGCTATTAAAAATGTCTAAGAGCCAACTCATCTCAAAAAAGCATCACTTGGGAATTAAAGCAACTGAAAGTTTGTTCCAGATCTTCAAAAAGTTGTTTTATATGAACAGTGACAGTGGCTTAAGTGTTCTCCATTTTTAAGTAATGCTTCTGCATAAAAAAAGACTTCTCTAAGCTTCACATCTAAATTTTACAATAAGTTTGCACACTGAATTGAACAGAAACTTTTATACAATCCATTCTGCAAAATTTTTTTGTAACTTCCAGTTGCTTTCTTAGATCTTTATCTAGTTAGCTGTCAGGAACCCTTTTTTTTTTTTTGAAAGTGTTTTTTGAAAGCGTCAAGAATACAGCAAGTTCCTCCAATGACTCAAAGCAACCTGACATCATTCCTTGTGCAAAAATCACCCTCTTTACTATTCATCAGCTCCTCCTTTATACCCCCATGCAGACACACCGAAGTGCAAAGAGAAGAACACACACTAGACAGTAAAAACATACCTCTGCAGTTAAATTTGGCGGTGTCATAATGTCTTTCAGCACATCTAAAAGAAAAACAGACAAGAAGTCAAGACAAGTCTCTGGGGCACTCCCAACATCTGTCACACTACACAGATCAACATATGGGGAAAATCCCGTATACCCATTGCCTTTATGATTTAAAACCACAGCTAGAGGTTACATAGAGGAAAAAACGTTTTGTTGCAGATGTATGAAGTTGCTTACTACAGTATCAGTTATTTTACTGAAAAACAATTACTTACCCTACGGCAGTAGTGGTCCGTCAGTATGTTTTAGTCAGCGTGACTCTCAACAGAGATGCTCACGCGAGTAACACAATACATCATGGCTCTGTGACACTGCAGTATTAACAGCTCCAGCCGCTCGAGCGGCTTTACGCTCCCACACAAACACCTGAAGAGTATGACTGTGACCTTCATCCAACTGACTCTGAACTCCAAACACACGTCATGATGCCTCAACACCAGGCGTGATGGGATCACAAAGGCATTTCAAAGACCCTTGGCTAGTGCCACCTAAGCAAGCGTTCTCCCTCCAGTGACTGGATGGCACCAAGACCACCACGAGCAGCTGAAGGCGCCGCTGAATATTGTAACGGAGATCAGCAGAGACTGTGATACTGCTCTCCAATTTGTTCTTGAAATTAGGTGAACTCAAAAAAAAAACACCCCACTACCCAAAAAACCCCCAACCAGCCAGTTTTCCCCTCACAGACCCTGGCAAATGGCACATTTCTGAAGACTTTGGAGATGCATGAATATCTGTCTCACCAAGGTAAGAAACCCGCTCTAGTTAGCCAACAGAGCAACAAATCACACTGTATTGTCCCTCGCCAAGTCATCCTGAGAGGCCAAACATCAGTAACCAGATATAAACAATCCAACCAACAGCCCTCTAATACAGCCAAAACGGCATTCTGTACAGGAAGGAGCTAGACGAGATGTTGAGGGTAAGGAGAAAGGCAGCAAGAAGTAGATGCCTTCCTTAATCTTCCCTGGAGTTGCTCTCTGCAGGCAAAACGATGCATCCCTACGCAACGCAAGCGAAAAGGCAGTTCAGAACGGAAAAGGAGAACAATCCTGCCTCAAAACAACAGGACTCCAGGTTGAAATGCAATGATGGGGAGTCATTTCGGTAGACAAAACGCATCTAGATCTTCTGTTCTGATTATAACTTGTACTCTCAATAGGGTTCAAATACCCACACCACTTTCAGGACTCGTATGAACTTATTTTTTCCTTACGAGGTATGAGTGCAGCCTTTGGAGCCACGTGGAGCTTACTTGACACTTTCAGACATGCAAACTTTTAGGCTCCCACTTGTATGACTGTTGCACATAACCGGAGCCTCACACGTGCTGCACTGAGCTTTGTCCAAAAGACTTGCACACCAGGGACAGGCAGGTCTGCTGGGGTTGCACACGCACTCAGTGCTTCCCTTTCTCTGAATTCCAGAGCCTTCTCCAATCCAGGGAAAAGTCTGGCAGTTTTTACAGCTCTGATCATGTGGCTGACACTTTCTCTGGGTCAGAACTCTACAGCACAGGTTGAGCTGGCGGATGGGACTCAAAAAAACCCAAACCCAACATTATCTGCACTCGAGCCTTCGAGATGGAAGGTTAGATGTGGTCTGTACGCCCAAGACGGGGTCAGCATGCCTGGAGCGGCCATCAGCCGTGCTAGGCGAAGCCTGACCCAGGCTAGTCAGCGTCTGAACGCTGGAAGTTGCGTCTGCTAGAAAGCAAAGCAGTTAACACCAAGCATCTTATCCAAGAAAGTTTCCTTGCTCCTTTTAAAGGCACACCCAGTTCAAAGGGGTAGTATGAGATGAAAGTCTTCAAAACATTTTAAAAAAATCCACATATGGGCAAAAAAGCCTTCAAATTTTGAAGTTTGAGAGTATCAAGTAGCATACCATAATGGATAAAAAATAGTTCTGTTGATACCAAGGACAGAAGCGGAGCACAGAACACAGCCATGTCACTCTCCATGGCCTCTTATGGGAGCTGCACACACCACCAGGCAATGCAGAGCTCCAGACACAATGGTGCAAAATACCCTTCCGTTTCAGCCCACCGCACACAGGCTGACCTGCAGCAGAGATCCCCCTGACACATGCTATGGGGATGTTTCTGTCGCTTAGCATTTCAAATGCATTGGTGGTGGGGTTTTTCTGTAAACTATTAGACCGGTAATACAGTCAGATCTCCTGAAACCTGAATTTTTTGTTATTTTAGGGGTGGGGAGCGGGTTGGTGCTCTTCTCGTAATCCTTCTTACAATTAAAGCAAGTTTAAAGCAACCCAGATCCTAACTGTTGCCAGTCGGGCACCTTTCTGATCATAACCACCACCCCACTGACTACAGGACTACAGGCTACCGGAAAGACGGCAGCCTCTGCAAAGCCCAGCCCCACGTACACAGAGGCACAGAAAGCACGCAGGTAAAACTCACTTTGTTCATTATGGCTCCTTGTCTGTACAACAGTTAAAAGAAATATACTGGAGAAGATGGAGATGACTTCAACAGGGAAGGTAACAGCAGTACGCAAAGTTCGGAGATGAAGGTGAAAGAACACGTTAAAATAAAGAATACAGAAGAAGTAGCAGAGGGTTAAAGACACACATGAGAAAACCAACACAGACAAGAAACAAAAGGACACTGGTCACTCAAACATTCACTGGGAAGTTAAAAGTCAAGATGCAAGGATGAGGCACAACTGACATTTAAGCATCAGTTCAGAAAAAATCTCTAAATTCTTTTAAAACAAAACTGCTCACTGCACACATTCTCAACGTCACAGAGCAGCCACCTTAAGGGAACTCAAACCCCACAACAGCGCGTGAAAATAATTCTGAATATAATCACAAAACTCCTCTGAACTCCCACCGCCCCTTTTTCAAACACAGACAATAGGGTTGATTATTTACGAAGGACCTGCTTAATCTAACAAGATGCTGTTCTTCCAACTACCTGCAGTTTCTTCCCATCTCACGGCCAAACATTACAGCAATTCATCTACTGGCATTTATGTGCTTAAGGTGTGTAAAAATTTTGCCTGCATAACGCCAGAGAGATAAACTGGCCTCTCCAGCCAGAGATGGACAGTTTAAAAGCGATGCGTGCCGAGCTCTGCACTACTCACTTCAATCTTCATTCACAAACGATCCGTGTTTTGGAGGGCGAAAGAAAACCCACACTCTAATTGGATGTTTTATCCTGCAAAAGTTGTCACAGAGAGCGAATACAGTAATTTTAGGAAGTTTCACTTGTGATTGTTTTGAGGTTAGCACAAAAAAAAACAAACAAAAAAAAATCTCGATGGGGGAATTCTTGCACCCAAAATTCAAGCGTGAAAATCTTTACGTGAAGAACTTGAGGACACAAACCTTTGGCACATCTGGATGAGTTCTTTTCACAGCTGAAAACACATGTATCAGCAACCTAAGCGTCAAAAGCATTTGTCTCATCACAGTTCTCCTCACTTAAAGCCTTCTTCCTGTGTAGGGGGGTGGGTTTTGCTTTTTGCTGAAGTACTACGAGGTTCCCAGCATGCAGCAAAGCCAAAACTTTTCAAGCAACACCTCCCTGAGGAGCTATTTTCTAAGATGCACAGAACTCTTAATAAACTCTTACTTGCTGACCCAGCCTAGATGTTAACACGCAGCAACCTGTTGTTTTACTACCTGTCACCTCTCGAGCCAACTCCAAGCGAGCTCAGTACCAGGCGGCTCGGCAAACCCTGCTCTGTAAGCGATGCCAGGGGCACACTTCAGGAGCTGACAGCTGAACTCAGCCCCGAGACGCAGGAGGAAATTAAGTTATACCTGCCCTGTTCTGCTTTGCTCCCCAAACCAAGTGGAAGCTCTCAGGAGGCTTCAGGAGGGTCTAATAACACCACGGTAGTTAGATTTTACACGATACGGATCCCTAGCGCTGAGCTCCAGATATCAAAGGCAGGTATCAGAAAGTTACCTCTGTGGAGAGCTGCACCTACGCGCAGGAGGAACTGTGAGGAGGAGCTATCAGCTGTTCTAGAAGTAGGGTCCTTTCCACCCATAAGCGCCACCAAGACAGCATTTATTAAAAGGTTAACAGTCTGGAGAGCTGGAGAAAATACTCCTGTTACTGATATGGATGAAAGGTGTCCGACGAGTTTATTTTCATGCATATTTTATTGACAGATCTGTCTGCTCCATCCTACCCCAGGCTTTGCAGACAACTTCAATAACCACTACGCAATTTCTCGGCTTCTAGTATCACTTTGCTCCAACATCAGGAAACAGAGCTGCTTGATGCATAATCTTTCACCTAATTTAGCGGCGTATTTAAATACTTATTTTTAATGACTGCCAGATTGCAATGCAGTGCATTGCCTGGATTTCCGTCCTACAGTAATTTTTCCATTAGCTGAAGATATTTAGAAACATATTACTTTAAAAATAAAAACCAAAGCCTTAACAGCTCAGAGAATCAATAAAACTTCAACTTAGACTTCTAGAAAAAAAAAATGAAAGCTTGGAAAACCAGGACCTACTTTTCAACATCAGCTGACATCACCAAGTCATTTATACAAACGAAAGCACCCCAAGCTAATGGATAAAGATGATGAAGGAATAACCACCGAATAATCCCTTCTGTAACACGAACAGCTTTCTGCATAACCACATTTTCAGAGGAAAACATTACACTTACAAAAGTGAGACACCATCAACGTTACCAATTGGTGCAATAGCTTTTGCAAAGTAATAAACAGGGACACAGTCAAGGAAGAAAACAGAACCTGGGTACCCATACAGTTTGATTAAAAAAGAAAAAAAACCCACCCAGGAAAATATTCATTTGGCAATTTCTTCACTGCGGACATCAGTACACTAACAGAAAGCCTGCTGTGAATTACTTTTCACTTTTTAATCACATGGTACAAGCTCCAGATGGGCAAGATGCCAAGTCATTTAAAAGCGTTCAAGTAATATGAACACACACCAGCATTTCATTTAACCTCACTCAGCTCCACTAAATGAAGTAACAGCGCTCTCAATCAGGCTTAATTGTTCTAAGAAATGTGCAAAACGTCTCCAGCTCCGCTTCAGTACAGCAACAAGCCACTTTGACTCATAAGCTATTTTTAGGCCTCATTATTTTGGAAAAATACATCTATAAGAGCATACTTACAGATTGTATATCTTGTAATGGTTTTTATGCTTTGAATCCAAAAACCTTCAACAGGAAAAAAAAAAAGGCACGTGTTAATATACATCGCAATAGCGTTGACCTTAATTTGCAGCATCGTTCGAGCACCACCCAGCATGTGCAGTCCTGCATCCCGAGTCCTGGCTGGCCCTGCAGCGCCTCAAAGTCCGGGAGGCGGCGGGATGCGAACCTCACTCAAATAATCCCAAAATGTAAGAGTACTCACGCCACTCAGGAGACCAAGATCTGACCTGCAACTGAAATATTTATTATATGGTCCAACCTGCGCTGATTTCTAAGATACCTCGTGTAATCGATGCTTTCTGCTCTAAAAATAAACAACCCTTCCCCAGCTTAATATATTGATGTGCAGGTATCTGCGAACACTTTGTTCCAATTTCGTCGTCTATTCAAAATATTTTCCTGTGGTGGTATTTCTAATTTAAAAAAAAGCAGCTAAGATAACTTCTGTATTCCAGTTAGAACAACCAGAATCATTTCTTTTAACGCCAGGTTTTTAACATGGCTGTTATTTGCGACTGAAGTCTAAGCACAGCGCTCGATGATGTTCTGGGTTCAGGAAGGAGGAGGAAGACCACTATACTTTTTCACACTCATTTCGTTTTCATGCTCACTTTGTAATAAAAACTTCCTATAGGAGCCTGGGAGAGCCAAACTGCAAACATGATTCATCAAAATTGCTGTGATTATATATGATGTGTCACCTGGCAATGTTCAAGAAGAAATAACATACAAATATTTACACTTAACATCATCAACAGTGTGTATCTGCACATCAGCCAGAAGGAATTTAATTAGCCATGACAGAACATGCTGTTCAAATTGAAAAGAAACACTAGCTGCAAAAATCCTGGAAAGCTCAAGCAAAAACAAGCTCTGGTTATCAGTCATAATATTCCAGAAGAACCTAGAAGAACTCTGTGGTTAAACCCATGCATTAAAGTAAGACCAGATGTGAATGCTCCTCGTGCAGCGCTGAGAATGGGAATCCAATTTCATCAGAAAAAAAAAATATTTGATGACTCCCACCGGCTCCCCTGTTGGCAGAC
Organism: Psophia crepitans; assembly: GCA_013399095.1. Lineage (NCBI taxonomy): Eukaryota > Metazoa > Chordata > Aves > Gruiformes > Psophiidae > Psophia > Psophia crepitans. The sequence continues at coordinate 21,520 of VWZZ01005920.1, read as the reverse complement.
TTCGAGAGAGTGAGGAAGATGGTGGACAGGGCGACTTGTTTCAGGAGATGTCCTCGCTTGTTGCAAACACACTGGAGAGCAAGGAGAGCTGACTCCGTTTCTGCCAGTAATATCCACAAAGCTGAGTGTCTAAGCTTTCAGGCAAGTATTTTTCTAAGGTCAAAATTCCATCCAAAACCTCTCAAAGCATCCGTCACAGGAGAGCGCCGGCAGTCCAGGTCGTACTTCTCCAACACTATTAGCATTAAATTTGTCAGGATACCAGCTATTTGGAACAAGCCCACTGCTGTGTTCTGGCTCCACACTAGTTGCATCAGAGCTCAAACATGTTGAATTTCTGCCTAAAAACCCCTTGGAAAAAAAAAATCCACAATAAAAAGACAACGGGAGCAGACAAGGAGCTGCTGAGTGCAACACGCAGAACGCTGCGTAATTGTGTTCGGTGCATTATTCTCATTTAAGAATAGGGGGCATCAAACATAAAACCACTTTAGCATCCACTAAGGCCACTTAATTTACATCTCTCCGTACCTTAATCTGGTTGATTACCTTTTTAGGTGATCACTGCTACTTCTGATCAGAGTGCTTATGGACAACTTCATACAGTCACTCCCTTTCTAAATTCTAATTTACATGTATTTACATACTTAAGCAATAAAGTACATTTTCCTTCATACAGAAGCAGCTGAAATCAGTGCTGTGAAAGAAGAGAGCCTTCAAAGACTACCACCTATCATTAGTTATTTGGATTATTCCCATGCCTTTTATTCCGTGTCCATCCTTTGCCCCGCTCCTACAATTTCCGAAGGTGGAGTCCATCGGGACCACATACTTTACGCAGCAGATGCAACGCCCACGTCACCTTAATGAAAAGGTGGCTCTGACTGCTGGCAAAGAAAGCTGGCCAGATTGTTTGAGTGTGTGGGACAGCCCTGAACTGTCCCAAAAGGACAGCGAAAGCTTTTTCTTGTGTGCCATCGCACAACTTCACACCTCCGTTAACTCTAGCGGAGACACACGCTCTCTGCAGGAGTGGTTACAGACTGCCGCTGAAAAAGTGAGAGAACAAGGTCGCATCTGCGAGCCTGGTCAAATCCAGCCTCCGACATTTTCAGTACTATTCAGAGATAGCGAGCTTCCTCACGATGGCTAAATATGCAAAAACGAAACCCCCTGGAACTCATCTGAAGCTAACTGCAGCTGCGCGGGGAAGCGGCTGCCTCCAGATGACCGATTCTCGGTTGAGGGTTACGATTCCTCTCGGGCTGGGAACCAAGGAGCTCTCTCAACTCATTTCTGTACAAACCTGGACGCAAATAATTACCAGTGAAATTCAAGCAGCGCTAATTCTGCCTGCCGACGATCATGAGAAACTTTCTGTGGCGTCTCAAACCTGAGAGCAACACCCTCCGCCGACTTCCAGTTTTGCTGCATAACCATGTCCCCACTGGGCATGACACGTCCCTTCACAGGACCAGAGGGAATGGCTGCAAGTTGCACCAGGGGAGGTTCAGGTTGGAGATGAGGAGAAATTTCTTCTTGGAAAGAGTGGTCAGGCCTTGGAACGGGTTGCCCAGGGAGGTGAGGGAGTCCCCATCCCTGGGGGTGTTTAAGGAAAGGTTGGATGTGGTACTTAGGGACATGGTTTGGTGGGGAATAGGGGGTAGGACTAGATGATCCTGGAGGTCTCTTCCAACCTTAATGATTCCATGATTCTACTGCATCATTCATCAAGTCTCTTGGAGACCTACTGAACTAACCTCAAATGCCCAAGATCTCAAAAGCATCACCCATGCCTTAAAAAATCAGAACTCATGACCCTAAAAACACTAAGATGTGGCAGCTTCTGCCAAGTATTTAGTTTTTAATGCAACCTCTCATGACAGCCTCCAGGTAGGGTGTGGACTAATCAAATCACAACAATGCTCCTAAAACACTAAGTACAGCTTCCATGGTGGTATCCAGCAGTTCAGAGGGGATAACTTTATTTGATGTTAAGAATGACAGCCTGTAGGGTTCGGTGGTTTTTTTTGTTGGGGTTCCCTCCCCCCAATGTGCTATCAAGCATGACCAGCAATAACGAATTTTAGCCGATTGTTCTCTGAGCCTGCAATTACTGAAGACAGCCAGAGGTGAATGCCTTTATCTAAAGTCACCTGTATTTACTACTTGAAATCAGTGTTAACTTACCAAGCAAGCACTACATTTATCAATTAAAGAAAGGATACAGGCAAACATGTTCTGAAACGCCCTCAGCTATCTGAGGAAACTCTCAGCACTGAACAAAGGCATGGACTGACATCTTTCTGAAAGCAAAGAACCTCCTTCTGCTCCAACATAATTTACTACAGTCAATTTTTGCCACACTAAAAAGTGGATTACATTCATTTGAGATCAACCCAGAAGAGTTGCCTGGCCTAAAATTCTTAGAAGTATCATTGTCATTGCTTCCAACATTTATCAGGAAAGCTAAAAAGGCAACAGCGATGATATGTAGAAACAGCAAGATTTTTGCGAGTCAGAACACACATCCTTTCCTTTGCAGGACATAAACAAGGCCACAAAAGGATACTTAAGATTTACAAGAATAAGTTAAAGGGGAAAGAAAAAAAAAAATAAAGCCTTACCTTACTACATCATCAATGTTGTTCCGGTATACTCCTTCAAGCCTCTCCGCAGGAAAACCCATAGCAATTATGTTTGGATAAATATCTGAATATGCAAGTTACGGAAACATTCGTAAAGTATGTGACATTTCTACATGAGTTTTAAATGGACATTAATCAAACACGTAACTTTCAAAGTCAGAGCAACAACTCTGACCAGCTCCCATCAGCGAACAACTCCGCTTTATCCATGCAGTAATAAGGGACTTTGTCCAAAAACAAAAAGGCAAGCTGAGAAAAAGGAGGGGGGGGGAAATCAGGGGGGAAGCTTTTGAGAACACAGTACTTTGACCACTATACCAGGAATCTCCTTACAGCTCAGACTGATAACTCATTAGAAGTCCACACTATTGGGCAGCTGATGGTTACCATCCATGACGAAGGCAATCCACTAGAAAAGTGGAGTCAAGTACAAGACAGACATAAAGCTATTGGGGAGTGTCCAGAGGAGGGCAACAAAGGTGGGGAAGGGTCTGGAAGGGAAGGCGTGTGAGGAGAGGCTGAAGGCCCCAGTCCTGTTCAGCCTGGAGAAGACGAGGCTGAGGGCAGAGCTCATGGCGGTTTCCAGCTTTCTCCTGAGGGGGAGCCACTGGGCAGGCGCTGATCTCCTCCCTCTGGGGCCCAGCGACAGAATCACAGAATGACAAAGGTTGGAAGGGACCTCAAAAGATCATCTAGTCCAATCCCCCCCTGCCAAGGCAGGGCCACCTAGAGCACATCACTAAGGAACACGTCCAGTCGGGTTTTGAATGTCTCCAGAGAAGGAGACTCCACAACCTCTCTGGGCAGCCTGTTCCAGTGCTCTGTCACCCTCACAGTGAAAAAGTTTTTCCTTACATTAACCCGGAACCTCCTATGCTCCAATTTGCACCCGTTGCCCCTTGTCCTGTCGCTCAGTGAGGCCGAGAAGAGCCTGGCTCCATCTTCCCGACACTCACCCTTAACATATTTATAAACATTGATGAGGTCACCGCTCAGCCTCCTCTTCTCCAAGCTAAAGAGACCCAGCTCCTTCAGCCTTTCCTCATAAGGGAGGTGTTCCACTCCCTTGATCATCTTTGTGGCTCTGCGCTGGACTCTCTCTAGCAGTTCCCTGTCCTTCTTGAGCAGAGGGGCCCAGAACTGGACGCAATCCTCCAGATGCGGCCTCACCAATGCAGAATAGAGGGGGAGGAG
>VWZZ01005920.1:1478-17590 GCA_013399095.1 Psophia crepitans | reverse complement strand
CCTGCCCAGCTCTCCAGCCTATCTAGGTCCCGCTGAATGGCAGCACATCCCTCTGGTGTGTCAGCCACTCCTCCCAGTTTAGTGTCATCAGCAAACTTGCTGAGGGTACACTCCGTTCCCTCATCAAGGTCGCTGATGAAGATATTGAATAGTACCAGACCCAGCACCAACCCCTGAGGGACTCCACTAGCCACAGGCCTCCAACTAGATTCAGCCCCATTGACCACAACCCTCTGACTTCTGCCCTCCAGCCAGCGCACAATCCACCTCACTACCTGATCATCCAGGCCACACCTCCTCAGCTTGCCCACAAGGATGCCGTGGGAGACGGTGTCCAATGCCTTGCTGAGGTCAAGATAGACCACATCTACCGCCCTTCCATCATCCATCCACCTGGTTACATCCTCATAGAAGGCTATTAGGTTGGTCAAGCACGACTTTCCTTCAACCCCAGGAAACGGCCTGGAGCTGCCCCAGGGGAGGGTTAGGGTGGAGATCAGGAGAAGGTTCTTCCCCCAGAGGGTGGTGGGGCCCTGGCACAGGCTCTCCAGGGCAGTGGTCACCGCCCCGAGCTGGGCTGAGTTCAAGCAGCGTCTGGCCAACGCTCTCAGTCCTCTGCTGTGATGGGGCTGGGCCTGTGTGGGGCCAGGGGTTGGGCTGATGGGCCTTCAGGGTCCCTTCCAACTCAGAATATTCTATGATTCTATGAAATAATCCCCTTCCAGCACTCATCACCTCACCAGAAACATGCGGATGCTACACACCAGCACGCTCAATCCAACGGGAAACTATTAAAAGAGTCTTGTGCGACTAAATTGCAAGATGTTCAAAATTAACACACACGTTCAAGTCCCCAGCAACCCCAAAACAGGTATACCACACCAAACAGCAAAAACAACAAGAAAGTGCATTTCAGGCACGTGGGCCCTCGCAAGGCTACGTAAATATCCATGTTTTTATCAGGTTCCATGATTTCCACATGATGGAAAATGGACAGATATGAAAAGAATTTATATATATATAATTTTTATATATATATATTATTTATTTATTGAAAATAAAATTCCCTCTTCTGGAAAAATATTCTGGTTTCTTATTCTGAATTACCTGCCATTCACTTGCCAAAAGCACCCCGAGATAACAAACTTTGGGAAAGCACCGCTCAGCAAAACCAAATTAACGATAAAGAAAAAGGCCAAATAAGAAAATTGTAAGTTAACTTCTACAGCCGACGTAGTAAAGAATTCACAACTAATTGCTAGAAAATTACTGGTATTTGTTTTCCTGGTGATATAACGATACATGGAATACTATTTTTATTTAAACAGAACTCAAAGAAAAAAAAGAAATCGCTCCCAAGTTTTTTAAAGCATTATTAGGAATTATAATGTAGCAAAGAAGCTTCACTGAAAAGCAAAACAGAAATGAAACTAGCAGCTCGAAAACAGACCATCCCCTACCACATTAACATACTCCTCCTCAAACTAATTTTAGAAGGAGCAAGAACAAAGCACAGTATGTTTGAAGTCGTCCCTGCTTTACAAGGGGCCCGAAACAGGTGATTTCCAGAAATCCTTTTCAACCTAAATTACTCCACAATTATAAGAGTAATTTCTATTTTTACGGTTAAAATGTAACAAAGCTCCAAAGAGCAATCACCAGAACGGACGACACCGCAGCAGCTTCCAAGGTACTAATATTCCAGTTATTTGGGCACAAAAAAAAAAAGCCTGAAGGAGGATATAAACTACTTCACTCCATCCTCGCAGGACTCCCGCAGGCCTGAGAACTCACAGGGAAGCGGCACGGACCAAGTTCTGCGTTCACACGGTTAAGTAGAAGACTCCAGAAAAACATTTAAGAACTGAATACACGGAAATAATGTTTTCTACTCTCGAAAAAAGAATGAGCATTTACTATGTTGTAATCCAAGTATTAATAGACATTGGCCTGCTTGGGCTATTCAAAAGATGGATTTATGCAGACAATGAGAAAAATATGGAAGCTTTTGAGAACTCCAAATAAGTATCTGTAGCTGCCTAAAGGACAGACGCTGAAAGGGGGTTATGTTCTGGTTTCCAATTTATTCCGTACTTGCCCAAACCCTACAAAAAGCTTACCTTGGGAAAAAAAAAAACCACACCAAACCACACCACATTGCGTTGCTTAACTTTCAGAGCTTGTGATAACTTGAGATGCTATCAAATCACATAAATCTTAAACTTTGAACTCCACTCTGAACGTGTGTTACTCTGCAAGCAGTCCACACCTCTTTGTTAAATTAAGAAAAGGTGCTATCGCATTAGCGATGTATTTACTATTTTATCAGTTGCCACTCGCCATAAGCAGAAGAAACCGGTAATAAATCAATGCACCCACTCTCTGTTAACAGTGAATTACCCGACGTTCAGCCAGCACACCCCGTCACCCGATTTCTGCTCCGTGTCAGTTCTAGCGTTTACAGCCCAAAGCACCTCCGTCCGCGTCCAGCAGCAGGGCTATATAAACTACCGCAGCAAAATCAGCCAGCGCATTAACCTGCTCTCCGCAGAAGACAAGCACTCGTGCTAGCAACAGGGGTAAAATAAATTCATTTTGACACACCACATCAAAACAAAACTCGGTTTCAGCTATAGCATCACCCGTGAGACAGATGTGCAAACTTCAAATTACCACGTAACTACTTCTCACTTTCAGGCGCCATCATGAGCTTTACTACACATTTTTTTCACGTGTTTCAGCCTGCAGTTTATGTACAGATGCTTTTCTTCTGCTGTTGGCTTTTCCTCTCCGAGCGGCTAAGAAACGAGATACTTTCCAGGATTCCCAGCTGGTGCAAGATGGAAGCGAAGCAGACAGACACCCCAAGCGAAGGGAACAGAACATCTTAACAGCAGCGTTTCCAGTCTGCAGGCTCACAGACTTGTCCAAACACCGAAGCCTCAAAACAGGCAGGCAGAGAGATAAGAAGTTCCAAAATAACCGGTGCGGTCTGACGCTTTTGGAAAGCGTGATCCCTTTTTGGCTCCCGCATCTCATGTGACCCTTCTCCCCTCCCTCGCTCCTCAAGGGTGATGCACGAGCGGTGCGCGCACAGCTCGCCTGCATTTCTTCCGAACCGGAGCAAGGCAGTGCAATTAAACGCTCAAGCTCAACCGCGCATCGTTACAGGTGCATTTTGAAACCCAGAGTATGTAAAGAAAGTGGAAAAAGACTTCAAATAGGAGAGGGGGAAAAAAAAAAAGAGTAGGAATCAATTTACTGATGCTGATTCAATAGAAGTGGTGTATGCTCTGGGGTCTTCCAACGTGGCAGCACAAAAACCGAAGTGTTGCTGAAAAACCAATATCCAACAGCGAACCTGGGGGGGGGGGTGTGTGTGTGCTGTTTTTAGGAAAAAATTATCGTTGTTTCAAACAGGCAAGCCAACTTCCCTCCCACCTAAATTTAAGTGTCCTGAAGTACCTTACATATTATCTCAAAGTCTTAGACCGGAACGCAATTCATCGGCCGCTGCTGACTCTTCTCTCGGCAACAGAGCTGGCGTTAACGGACACCGGTCGCAGCGAGCAAACGACACCCTTCCACGGCACGCACGCACGCGAGGCCGCAGGCGTCCCCCGCGCCCAACGAAAGCAAGCGACAAACTACGGCAAACGCCCTCATGCTGCTGGTGAAGATCACTGGGCGGCTTTTTAACGTACGCCTCTCAGAAGCGCGCCGAAGCAGCAGGTCGCTTTGGAACTCTTGCTGGTTCCAGCAACTGAAGAACGCCTTTTGCTTTAAGGAGCAACGCAAGATGGAAGAACGGAGTGGAAGCGCTGTCGCTGTTTGCATAGATGATCTAAATCGAGCAGAAATAGCAGTTCCGTCACTTAATTGACAAAGCTGCCACAAAACCCAAGATCTTCCACCATTTCTTCTCCTGCCCCAACATCTGTAGCGAGTGAAGGGGATGGTCGTTACAGGGCTCCTCAGGGACAGTCGGTGATCACTGCACGGAAGGGTACGGAGCCAAGGCAGTTTCAGGAGCATCACCCTTCAGCAAGTTCTTCCATCGCCAGCCGCGCTCACGGTTCCGACACTGCTTTGCACATCTCAGTTAATTTAACATTGATATCCAAAGCTGAAATTAAGATATTCGCTACCAAAAGATTTCTTACTAAGGAGCCTGGAAGCTGGGCTTACATTCAAAGGAAGAATTCTGAGTCATCACGAAATTGGTAATGATACTGATAATTTTAGAAATCTGGAAGAACTGATGATTTAAAACACGCAACAAGTTCATTATCAATTCAAAGCTTCTTTTTTTTCTCCCCCCCCCCTTCTCTCTCAGACAGGCAAATGTAAATGGAAAAAGCCACAGCCATTTATTGAGGCAGCTCTACAACACATGCAAAGCAAAGTTCACCAAACTGTCCTAACTACCACAATTTGAGATGGGCTTTCCAAAAAAATAAAGTAAAATAAACCCCACCACGTTTTGCCAAAGTGGCTCTTTCCTAAGAAACCTATTCCCAGAAAAGGTTTCAACAGTTCTTAAAGCACTCATTCCTTTCTCAATCCTGTAAATGTGGACTCTGGGATTTTAGTTAGTAACCGTAATAAAAAAAATACATGAGGCAGACTCATGACACACAACAGCAAAACACTAATACCACCCTCTACTCCATTTCTTACTTATTAACTACAAAACTTCAGCTTTCAAATGAGCAAAGACAACACTACACTATAGCCAGGGAAGCTTCAAATGAAAGCTTCCAATAATCTGCTAAATTCCCACATGCCACGAGAAAAAAGCCACGCTTCATCAATACCGAAGACACCACCAAAGCAAGTAATCCAGGCGCCGCTTCAGAAACGCCTTTGCTCTAACGCTGCTCATCGATTTAACAAAACACTGTTCTTAAAGCCTGAAATCATTCCCACATGCTAAAGATGATAGTCTTTCCAGTTGCTACGAAAAGAATCCTGTATCATTATGCAAATCGGCAGCTATAATCGCTTGCAAAAATAGCTGTCTATATATCCGCACCATGCCAAGATGAAATTAAAGAATATGCAGTATACACTTTGAATTTTACATACATATACATACAGACATGAAAGCAAATTACTCGTGTTGGTCCTGTAACTGATTCTGCTGACAGATTCAGCCTTTTTCCTAATAATGGAAAGTGGCCAAAAAAGCATACCGAAATATTTACCAATTCTTAAGTTCTTAAGCAGCCACAAGGAAGTGGCAAAAAGAGACAGCTAAAGCCTTTCCCTGCAATGATCCCAATTAATACCTAGACCGTGAGCCATTAGAATTTCTAAGCCATTCCATGAAGTTCTATTTCAAAATATTTAATCCCTTATCCTCGCTCCACTCACGGAGGCGGCTATAACAAAAACAGAAAGCAAATGACCTAATCTTCCTATTTTACAGGCACGCTAAAGCACGCAGGGTTTAAGAATTTACATACAGCTTTACTTTTTAAACTCAACCCTGACAAGAGATTTTAAATCAACACACAAATAAAAAACCCCAACTTTGAAACTACTGGCTCTTTACACTCCAAGGCTTCGGGAAGATCCACCAGGCATTAGACTTCATCTCTGTTTAAAAGGGAAATGTGAAACAAGCTGAGTGGTCCTGAAGCTGTGAACGAAGGTCGCTGTTCGAGTCATGCTTCGGAGCTAAAATACTGCAAAACCTGAACGCGACATCTGCAAATAAAAGGACAACAGTCTGTTTTTCCCGACCCTCAGTCCCCAGCTTCCAAATACGAATCTTATTTAACAAAGAACAGCTTTAAACTAGTGAATCTACGGCCTGACTAAAAAGCTTTGCAACTGCCAGGAATGCAAATTTTCCCTTCCAGTTCAGGCAAGCGAGGCATGCGCTCGCTTTAATCCGCTCCTAAACAGCCCACTCCTCATTCGCGCGCAAGCTGCTGTCAGTTTTGCTCCACTACGCATCACCCATCACCCTCCCGGCTGCGGAGAGCCGCAGCGCAAAGGAAACCAGCCTCTAGCACGGGGCGGCCAAGCTGTCAACTGCTAAGTCCCATCAGACAGCAACGCCGAAAAGCAGAGGAACAACGTGACTTTCAAGTCTCTGAAAGTTGCTTTGTTGTCTCAATTTGTCTGCAATTTTCAGGAACTCTGACTTCAGTAACCATGCAATGTGGTCTCGCGGCGCATCTGGCCCTACCAGCTACCAAACGTTCGCGTGCTAACCTCAAGCCCTTTAACTCCAGCTTAACCAAGTCTGTATAGCAACGGCAAGAAAAGAGAACTGTTCTTGCTGTTCAACAGCTTGACAGCCTGAAGCTACAGGGGGAGTGTTATGAGAAGTGTCCACACTCCATCCTCAAACAGATTTAAGAGTCCTGACAAATGGCCAAGCTCTTATTAGTGCCATTTTCTTGACAGCATCCCTACCCCAAAAAAACACAGACATAGGAAAATATACTCAGCCAGATCTAGAAGTAGTTTCCTAGCATATATATCATTTAGGCTGTACACATGCACACCTTTTGTTTGTTTTACAGGCAGCACTCCCATTAGCCAGCATAAAACGCAAAAAAGAAGTTTACTATTTTGCCATGAGTCTGGATAATCAGAAAGCACAGAGGAAATGAACAGGAAGAAAGTTCTTCAGAGCAAAGGAGGATTCCTTGCAGCCAGCCAGCTGCACTTGCCAACTCTACCATCTGTGCCTTAAAGAACAAGAAAAGAGACCAACTCAGATGTGGCTGAGAGAAACATTTTACGACGTACAAGAAATGCGTTTAACCCCTTAATGATGAATATTTGAACTACAACCCTCTTTTCATCTTCTTTCTCTCTTTTTTTAATCTTTCAGCTCATAACTTAAATGCAGCGACCTAGTCTAGGAATAACAAGACTGCAGCTCCTTTTATCCAGGAGGCAAACCCCTCCAGGTGAGGGCATGGGTCTGACAACAGGTCTGGAGGAGAACTCAACTTCCCACGGCACAAAGATGTAAATCAGAAGATGCTCAAAGATGATACTGCCAGGTCGTCTCAGGAACCAGCTGCATCCTCAACTCACCTCCACCTCACAGAGGGGCTCTTGGACCTGCTCGCTGTACTGCATTTGGGAAGTATTCCCTGAGCAAGAGTCTCTCCCTTCATCTGTGAGGTCTATGGAACACGTCCCGGAGCTCTCAGCCACATGGAGGCTTTGCTGAACAGCTACTAGGGTCCAGAAGATTGGAAAAAACCCCACACATCATCTACATAATCAGCAGGCACTAGGGGTTTTTTTGTGGGTTTGGGGTTTTTTTTTTTGCAAAACACAGGATCATCCTCATAAACTTCACAGCATAAATACAAAACACGCTAAGAGAAGCATCACAGAAGATATGTACTGTACACAAGAGTGTGTTCTGACAAAGACTGACAAAAAAAACCCTTAAACTTCCATTTCAACATGGTTCAGAATCACAAGTAAAGACAGGAAAGTGTGCAGATCGTAAAGGAAACGTGAACTTGTTGTGAAGAGCTGCAAATCACAGACTGGTTTGGGTTGGAAGGGACCACAAGGATCACCTAGTTCCAACCCCCCTGCCACAGGCAGGGAGACCCTACACTAGATCAGGCTGCCTAAAGCCTCATCCAACCTGGCCTTGGACACTGCCAGGGACGGGGCCTCAACAACTCCTCTGGGCACCTTGTTCCATTGCCTCACCAATGCTGTCAAATCCCCCTAGAACAGCTCACGCTACAGGACACAAAAAAGCCACCCTTCCCATTAAGAGAAAGCCAGGAACATAACAAGCAACGTAACACCATAACATATTATTCCTATAAATTTGATATAAAGAAGTCATCAGCACTTATAAATACCTGAAGGGTGGGTGTCCAGAGGAAGGGGCCAGGATCTTCTCGGTGGTGCCCAGGGACAGGACAAGGGGCAACGGGCACAAACTGGAACACGAGAAGTTCCATCTCCATATGAGAAAAAACTTGTTTACGGTGAGGGTGACAGAGGCCTGGGACAGGCTGCCCAGAGAGGGTGTGGTCTCCTTCTCTGGAGACATTCAAGACCTGTCTGGATGCCATCCTGTGCAACGTGCTCTGGGTGATCCTGCTCTAGCAGCGGGGGCTGGATTAGATGATCTCCAGCGGGCCCTTCCAACCCCTAAGTCTCTGTGAACTCTTCAGCTGAGGAGGCCTGGTCTTTGACTCAACTCCAAGTCCAGGTCTACAGCACCAAACCAACCCCTACAATCTTGACGAGTTTCCAGAGGTGAAAAAGATGCAGAGCCACAGTTAAGAATGCTTTTTGTTTCTGCTCACACCTTGGAAGAAGCCACATCCCATCTTTTCATACCTGCCCTAGCATCCCCACTAGCTGCAGCAACACTCAGCGGCCCGAGGCCAGCGGCAAAGGACAAGGGTAGGTGCGAGGCTGAGCAGCTGTCCCCAAGGTGACATGTCTGCTGAGGGGATCTTCTCAGGAGGAGGCAACGTACTCCTGAGAAGCTTGACTGTCGCACCTCAGTTTGAGATTTCCGAGGTGACAAATTTACCTGTTTTAACCCACAAACCAAATTCAACACGAACTCTTTCAAGGCAGAGTACAGGACCTCCCTGGTACGTGTTCTCAGAACACTACCGCACTTCGCAGGATCTCCTTTAAAGAAGCACCGATGTGTACTTAAGCATATCCTAACCTCAAACACCCACAGAAAAAATACAAGCATTTTATTCAGTAAAAAGAAGTCAGCACAGAGAGTCATTACTTTGATATTTACTGACAGGAAGGGAAGAATGGCTCAGTCTCAACTCTCTGCAAGTCTGAAAGGACACACAAAATTTTCAGAGACAAGGAAATTTAAAATAGCTTTGGGACTGGAGGACAAATGCTTTATAAGCTCAAAAACTAGGGTTTGTATGAATTCATCAAACCTTAATTTGGAGGTGGGAAGGTGATGAGAGGATAGAGCCAAGCAGCAGAACAGAACATAAGGCCATCCTACCAAACCGTTTCTCAACCAACAAGCCCCGAGCAGATATTATTAAATCTCATTCTAATGAGATCTAGTGTTTTCCTCCTCTAAATGTTAGTACCAAAAAAAGGACATTACTTCTCTAACTCACCCACACAAGAAATTGAAGAACAGAAAATACACTACCACTTCCAATTCTAGCCCGATATACACCCAGGCAATGCAATGAATTAAGCAGAGGCCTCGAAGAAAATTAATCACGCAATTAAAAGCTATTATACTACAGCTCCACAATGGCAGAATTAAGTTTATAAAGACATTTCTTAAGCACTTCACTACAAAAAAATGGATATTAAGCAGTTTTTATGCACTGCTGCACGTTGGGGCTGCAAAGCTGGGACTTCATCTTTAAAGGGAACAATGCCAGCTTTTGCAACAGTCATCATCCCAAACACAGAGCAGTTGAGTTTCATTTTTTAGCTGCGCAGTCAATTACCATTTGAATCACAGAGCCCACTGCTTTAGCTACGTTGCCTAAAAATCATTATTAAGATAACCTAGATTTATGCAGCATGATACATGGCCTAATTGCACAAATTATTTACTTCCATTCTACAAAACTTTTTTCCAGGGCCTCACAGGCGAGCCGGTAAACGAGGCAGATGACGGTAGGAGCAAAGAGGACGCTAGCTTGAATTAGAAATTGGAACAAGGATTTGTTTACAAGCGAAATATCAACCTGGGAGTAAGATACGTTTAAAAACTAACAGCAATCTCTGAACCCAAAGCAGAGTCAACCACCCACAAAGCATTCGTGTTTCGGAGGAGATCCTGCTCTACGGAGCCCCTTACGAACATTCCCGTATTTTAAAATAAACTCCCTTTTTCGCAGTCCGGAAACCACCATCCCAGTAACTCTCACAAACACACCAACTCGCACAGCTTTAACCCCAAAAACCTTCACAGAAGCGCCAAATCCAAGGAGCCCACAACTACCCCAGTATTTCAGATGAGGCATCAGGCATACCCAGCAGTCACTGCTTACAACTCCAGCCCGTAGCCCACTTACCCCCCTAAAAAGCCACGCAATAATTAACCTTCAATATCCACCCTACATCAGGCACGGTAAATGAACACCGATCACATGGAGCTCCGAGTTCCAGATTACCCGCTGGGTACTCGAGCTAGAAAGGAGGTGGGCTTTAAAAGGGACCTCGGCATGACTAACGACTGCAACTTTGGTCTGCAGTGTAATTAAGGGATTTGACAGCTCAACTGCCCATTCCTTCCCTTTTCTTCCAGTTTGTTAGAACACAACTATCGCCCCTTAAAGCATTATACAAGAACCGTTCTCTTGTTTAAACACGTCGTAAGGGAAGACCCGAGGCTAAAGTACCAGGGGTATAATTTGTCAGCTTACGCCGTATTAAGGTGGCAACAATGTTAATCCATTAAAACTATAATTTCATTTAAGAAACTATTCAGAGATTCACACTGGCAAAAGCAACTCGGCAGACGGAAACTTTATATATAAAATTTCAACTTTGCAGTTATTACATTCTGAAGTTCAGTTCTGGCATGGTGTTATGTTTTCTGGCACAGGGGGGTTTAACATTATGTGTTAATAAAACACATTCTTTCTGAACAAAATATATCAATTGCTTCCACAACAGCAAAGAGGATTTAGGCATCCAAATCATCCTACAAGGAAAAAAAATGGGAAATACAGTCATTTCTGGAAGAAAATTAGAAAATTCTGTACTCCTCTACACAGCGTTTGGGGGTGTCACTTAGCCAACGCTAGCTTTCCCTGCAGCAGTCACTGCACTTCAAAACCTTTTGGCAATTAAAAAAAAAAAAAAGTTCTTAAATGCGATGTATGAAGTGTGGCACTGGATAACCCAGGAAAAACACGTTCTTGTCCCAAAGAAATCTGGTGACCACCAGCCTAGCAGCCATCAAGAGCCACCTAATCTTTCCGCACGTATTATACCGCGGCAATAACAGTCATTCCGAGCGTTGCTTAAGCGCCACGCTCTAGGCTATATCCCTTCGTTAAATATGCCATAACCATCTCAAAGTCAGTGGAAGTCACATGTAATTATCTTGAGGACAGAAAGGCCTTCCTGATTAGCACAAGTTCCTACCAAGATGCGCTTTTAAAATACGGCAACCTTCTTCAAGGCTCAAGTGTTGGAGCCAGTGTTGACGCACAGCCAAACCATCACATCGAGGGGTAAAGCAAGAGCTTAAACTGGTGGGATCTTCAGAAGCCCTCAACGTTGACCTAACCATCCTCAGAGTCACTGAGCAGCCTCACCAAAGGTAATTCCTCAAGGGGCTCAACTGCCAAAACCTCCTCGGTCTTATCGCAAGAGATAATGAACTTGGGTTTTTAACTTAAAAAAAAAAGGAATGCTCAAACCCAGCACCAGTCCTAGTAAAGCTCGCCCTTTATTCAGCGCTATCCTTTGAGCGTTTCACGGCAAAGCTTTGGATGTGCTGAAAAATCACACATGCTTAACTAAGCTCACGACCAGATTTCAATGAAGATTAGCTTCGGTTGTGTTTTATCTAAAAGGTCGCTGTTTAAGAAAATTAAATAAGGTGCCCACACGAGCCGTACTCCTTCCCTTCCCCACCTTGAAGAGAACAGCCAGCCATCACTTCGCCAGCAGAGCTACGCGAAACCAAGAACGGGTTTACAGCTTTCGCCGGTTTAAAAGTGTGCGCAAGCAGTTATTTTTTAACTTCGTGTTTAGCTTGTGCAAACAGCCTCCAGCAACGCTGCGCATCGATTCAAAATTTCTGATGATGCAAGATCAAGTAGTTCATTAGGAAGGCTGCCCCACGTTTGGGCAAGCGCAGAATGATGAGCTGTAATTTGTCAAGCGACTTTTAAGTCCCTTTCTGTGCAACTGCAGGCAAAAAGCAGGGCAGAAATGGGCTGGGGTTGCCGCGAACGGATGCGGCGAGGGTTGCACATCAGAGCAGTTCCTCAAGCGGTGGGAGAAAAAGGCATGAACACGCTTGCATCTACCACCACCTTGCTCCATCTGGGCAACTCAAAAGTCTTTCTCCTCGGTGAGCACAGAAGGACCATTCTTCCCAGGATCAAACACATCCTACAGCAAGCAAGCAGGTAACGGAATCAGACTCTGAGAAGCGCCCGGCCGGTACCGTTCCACTGCCGTCTGTTCCAACATCCTGCTTAGATGAATTCAGAGCAAAACTGGCACTAATCCTCTTGTCCAAAACCCAAGATCGTCCCAGGCTCCAGAGGCAAAACGAGTCTGTCGGGCTCTTAACACTCCTAAGTAACGTGGTTTACTCCGGAACAAAGAAATACTTTTCCACCAATAAAACACGCTGCCAGTTGGTTTCTTCTAAACCCTCACCAGCCCTTGCGCGCACAAAAAACTTGTTACAAAACATCTAACAAGCTTCCATTTTAAAAGGAAACCAAATATTTTAAACGAACGGCATTTCCAACTTGGGCTCTATTTTTAAACGCGGTACGTACCTCATGCCACCAATTCGTTTTTTTCCTGGAAGCTGAGCCATTTTGAGTGAAGTCACGTAATTTAAGCTTCCATTAAAAACCCAAAGGGTTTTAGGGCTGCAGATGGCACAAAGCGACACGACGTTCCAAGCACCTTCCACTCGCGATTTTGGCGTTCTGCGAGACACAGCGTCACACGGGGCAAACTACACGCGAGACTTGTAAATAAACTGGAGCCAACATCCTGTCTTTACCGAGTGTCGCTGCAGTTTATATGACTATGTAGGTCACGAGCTACATGTGCCTCAATAAAGGATGAGGGTAGGCATGCTCCACCCTACGCTCAGGCTAGATGGCCATTTTCACATGTAACGGAAGGCCTGGAAATAGGAGACAAAGTTTAACCAACACTTAAATGGGCACAAGAGCAACTACACGTTGGGTTTTTTCCCCCACTTTAGTCTTACATAGTTAAGCCACTTGCTAAACTCCGTTACACACAGATCTCTTAAGACACAGGCAATCAGTGCAACGCACAAGGCTTGCACACAAGCACTCTCTATTCACCGTTCCCCGCAGTAACACGGGCAACAACCAAGTCACATAATTTCAGAAATACCAAAGATTATAGTGCCTCAGAAAATATACTGGTCACTGCACCATAAAGAAACGCAGCCATCTTAGAACCAAGCCATCAATCCAAACTTTCCTTT
The DNA here is from genome assembly GCA_013399095.1 of Psophia crepitans. Taxonomy (NCBI): domain Eukaryota; kingdom Metazoa; phylum Chordata; class Aves; order Gruiformes; family Psophiidae; genus Psophia; species Psophia crepitans. Next base: position 4,410 of record VWZZ01005920.1, on the reverse strand, counting down.
CTCACCTGTTTGCACCAAAAGGTATTATAGAAATAGGAACCCAAATAAATACAGTACCTAAACTAAAGTATTAAAAAGCTGACTTAATGTGTCCACCTTTAAAATCCTTTCCTCTTCTACTTTCAGGTTTTTTTTTCCCCCAAGAGATGCATAAGGACTGCTCAGACAGAAAAGTATATTTGATTAAAAAACATACTGACATTACTCTTCACAAGAAGACACTTGTTTCATCATTAGCACACAGGACTCTCTTCATATTATGTACGTGAAGCTGCTGATTTGGAGAAGTCACTACTTCCTTCTCCTAAAATCCTACATTATTCACATGAGAAGAATTCTTAACCAGCTCATCAGGAACCGAGAGTCCCAAGCGTGATGTGCTGTACCATACCCACATCTGTGCTGGTTTTAAAAGGATTTGACACAGCCCAGAGGGAGGGGGAAAAAAAAAAAGGTCCTCGAAAGGGACTTTGGCACTCCAGCGCCGAACCCAACCTGCCATCTGGCACCCGGGTATTCCCTGCGACACCTTGGGAGAACCTGCCCTGACTGAAATATACAAGCTGTGAGTCTTTGTCCACCTGGGACACGAAGACACAGACCCTCCCTCGAAGATGGGTAGAAGAAAAGACAGACCACAGAATACAGGCAGGAGATCAGGCACCTCACCCAGATTCACTGTAGATTCATTTTAACCTCCACCTCCCAAAGCCTGGGCAGGTAATCACCAGTTGCTGAGTATTTTGGAGCCGCCACAACCGAACCACTCGTACAGAAATACCTACTGCAGGAGGAATTCACACCTCTGTTTCCCATACTCAGGCTGAATGCCCGAATCACTGGGCTACCCGACTCAGCCACCCCAAAATAATCAGCGATCGGTGACACAGGACGCTCCCATATATACGGATGTGCAGGGTCGCAAAGCTAACCACCAGCACAAGCGCAGGTGGCAGCTAGTTTCAGTCTCAAGATTTTAAGCTCCAGCACATAGCAAGAAGCACCTTTGCGAACTCAAACCCTGGTCCCTCCTACCACGCGCCTTCCCAAACAGCTCACGCTTCGGGTTTTCTCTTTCTTCATCTAACATCGCGTGGTTGGAGAGCTAACGTCCAGCTCGGCCCTCCGCCTAGGCGCGTAAGAAATAAATCGGTTATTTTCCACGTACAGTGAGCAACAATTCCATCAAAGCCCTGCAAAAAGAACATCGCCAAGAAGCCTGCAGAAAGCAATAAAAAATTAAACTGTCGCTTCTGCAGCAACGTCAGCCTTCGAGCAAAGCCATTACACTCTACAGGCAGCAGTCTTCATTCATTAATTATCTGTTCAAAATGTGCAGATATAAAAAAAAAAAATAGGACTGCGAGTATAAGCTTCTTCCAAAGATATTTTTGCAATCACGACAAACCACCTTCTCTAAAAATTCCATTACAGAGTTGCAGCCAGCTACTCCTTTTAGAAAAAAAAACTAGCCTAAGCCCACTTAGTGGCCCACTTCTAACACAAAATTCTAAGAATAAAACTAACAAGACAAAAAAAGTAAAAAAATAAGCGATAAACTCCATCCGGCATGCCATTAGCAACCTTGAGCGAGAAAACCCAGGTTCAACATTCCCCAGCTTCCTCACCGAGAGCAGAGGACCAGTTAAAAAGACTCGAGTCAAAAAATTTCTCCTCGCCAATGGTGCATCCGGGCAAAGATATCTGGAACGCCGAACTCCTTAACTGCGAAGCGAAACCCGCATCGTTTTGCCACCGCTTCACTCTTTTCCTAACCTCGAAGTTCCCGGCAAAGCCATGAGTAGGAGAATCAAAAAATAAAGAAATCTACCTCAGCCTTCTGCTGTTGGGTCAGCGTTAAGCGCTACGCTGGCCTGTGTCAGCATTACAGCTGCCCCAGTCGTAGGCCAGCGAAACGACCAAGCGCAAACGTTTAGAGACGCCAAGCCACGAACGGAACACAGGAATTACGTCCCAGAGCTGCTGCCTTTTAACTAGAAGCTCAGCAGCTGCCCGCTAAAGTCAAGACCCTTTCGGGCAGGCTTAACGTCACCGAAATTTTAGGCCAAGGCTCAATGCAACAGCACAAGCCCTGCGCTAGTTACAGCTGTTACCGGTTTAGATCCCGTCCAAGATCCGGATTTATTTGGACCACTTGCTACGACACAAGTGCAACTGCTCCAAAACCCAATAAATTTCACCCCGATCCTGTTAGAGAACCAAAAGTGCTCTCGACAGGGGTGAGCCCAGCTCCGAACGCTACTGTCAATAGTCACTTTTCTCAGGACAGTTCCAACTTTTAAGTGAGGGTCTCGCTCCAAAACCTCTCAAACACAGTAAGGAGCTTTTTCCACCACGGAGAACGGCCGTGCCCACAGCACAGCCCCTACGTGCCATTAACGCTGCACCGCATCTCAAAGCTAACATCTGCCCGCCGCTGCAGCATATCTGCTCGAAAGGCCACCAAAACCATACACTAGCAACGCTTCTCGACTCATTAGCTGTAGGGGCGTACTAATTACACACTCCAGAATTACCCCCCTCACCCATCCTCCGAGGCGCTCTTGTTTGCAACGCATCCCTGCGTCCGAGATCAGGCCGAAGCGCGGCTCGCGCACCACGTTCGGAAAGAGAGGCGCTTCTGTTTTTCCTTCCCCCGTCTGGAAGGAGTGATTGCCACCTCTTGTCATCGAGAACCCTGCGGCAACCGAGAGCCGAGCTCCGCCTCGCCAAAGGGACGAGAATCGGGCCAGCGGACACAGGCTTCGCCTCTCCCGCTGCACAGACCGAGGCGACCCCAGATAAGTCAGGGTATTTGCGATTCCAGTTACTAAATAAAATTTAAAGAAAAATAAGGCTGTCCGGATGCGAGTCACGGCGGGACAGGCGTATTTGCCATGCGAGCCGAAAAACCAACACAGCCAGAGATAAG
>VWZZ01005919.1:0-92444 GCA_013399095.1 Psophia crepitans | reverse complement strand
TAACTTTTCATCCCGGGCGGCAGCCGGCGGCAGCGAGCCCCTCCGCCGCTGGAAGTGGGCGGGGGAGGAAATACGAGGAGGAGGCGCGTCGTGCTCTCCGCCGCGGCGCCCCTTTTTTGGCCCGGGCCGAGGGTTTTGCCGGTGGGGGCTGTGCCGCCGCGGCGGGTTTCCTGCACCAGCTGTGCGCGTGCAGCCCCTGCGCGTGTGTGCGTGTGCACCACAGCCCGCGTGTGCGTGTGCACAACAGCCCGCGTGTGCACCACAGCCCGCGCGGGGTCACCCTGCCCGGCGCAGGGCTGCTCCCGCCCCGGGGCAGCGGGGCACGGCCGCCGGGAAAGGCCGTACCTCCCCCCGAGGAGCGAGGTGCAGAGCAGGGGGCCTGGGCCGCGCTTTTGGCCCTGAGGAGGGGTCTTGGGCATTTCGGTTTTTTACCCGGGCCGCCTGACAAAGGGGTGTTGGCAACTTCTCACGACCGCTTGGGTTTTCCATCGGTCGGGTTTTGCGTCTGGAGCCAGCGCGTAGATGCCTATGGCAGATAAACGCAATTAAATACTTATTGCATCACCTCACTGTTGTTCCTGCGCTCCCCCGGCAGCCCTCGTGCTCAGCTGTAAGCGCTTCGGCCGTGCTATGTCCTTCCCTCGTGAGTCTGGCGTGCAGACCAGACCCTGGCCGGGGCCTGCCCTAGGAGAACATGACCACCCTTTCCAGAGACTTTGAGTTCTTCGTCAGACCTCCTTTTGAACCGCATTTAATCACGTAGGCACTTCACAAGGCAGATGCGCGCTCTCATCCCAGTTTGCCCGGCAGAACCCAAGGCAGGAGGATGCCGAGCACCTCGTTGCAGAACTGCGTACACACACGAGACCGCTTCTGTCTGAGCTGAGCCTCTGGCCGCAGGCAGTCTCCGGGCTATTTTTCCTCTTGAGTTCACTTAAATAATACCTTGGTAACAGTTACGGCTTACAGCAGTGGCAGGTGCTCTGCTGTGGGTAAGCTGTCCAGCCTCCCGCCCGGGAGCAACGGAAGTATTCTCTGCACCGCAGTGGACAATTTGTCTTCACAGCACCTGGCACAGAGGGTGAGAAATGGTACTGATCACAGAGATTTAGGAAAAATTAGACCCTCAAAGAGTATCTTTGGATTCAAGGAGAAAAGTTGTGTTCTACTACTTCTCCAGTTAGACAAGGAAGCGATGGTTTCTTGTTAGAGACTGTGCCTGTCTTCCCCTTCTGGTTGGGGCTCTGACTTCTAGAACAGAATTCCCATGAGCCTGAACCCACCGCCATGAACATGATCCTGCAGGTGCCGTAAGCTTCAGGTTGTGTACCAAGTCTGACTGGTCACAAACCTGAGAACAAGTGACCTCTGAAACTTGTTCTGGACCTCAGCTCATTCTGGTCAGCTGTCCCCAAGAATCTGTCGCTCTGGCTTTTGTGATACGTGGCATCTGGCTCCTTCCTCTTGTCCGAAAGCTTCGTGTTGTCACCAGAGTCATCAGAGAGGAAGCATCAGATGCTGACCCTTCCTCACAAGATGCCTCAGAAAAAAAAGGACCTTTAGCTGCTGCTGAAGGAAGTCCTAGGTCACCCATCTCCTTGCAAGGACCTGAGTAAGTTCAAAGCAGGTGTTCCAACACGCAGGTTGAAATTAAGGACAACAGCAAAACCCCTGGAGCCAGTGGGAAACTTGTTCTACTAAAAGAAGCCAAACTGCATCTCACCCAGCAGCATGAAAATCCAGCCCTCCCACCACACGGGTATGCACAGGAACATACTAGGTTCCCTTCTCCTGCAGACCAGCACAAGCATCTTTGCAATGATTCAATGAGGTGTCTAAGAGGAGACAGGTCCCTAGGCAGGCATGGGGCGTGTTAGATGGTGCCAGCTGATCCACCCTTGAACCAGTCATCTCAAAGTCACTTTGGGTCAGAGGACAAAATGCAGAACTGGAAGTCTGGTCCCATGAGGTTACTCCCATGGCCATCCGAAAAAGCGACCGAAGAGGCAGCCATGAACTGTTGACACTCCCCAGCCCACTCACCTCGACCGAGCAGAACTGAGGGCCAAAGAGCCGCCTTCAGCCCAGCTCAGTGTCGCTCCAGCAGGTTCCCCCCTGGATGGGTAGAAAATACAGTCCCGAGGGTTTTGAGAAGGCAGCGTACCGGGCTGTTTACCCAGGGCAGTCCACTTCATCTTTTTCTGTCTGTTTTTTTTCCGTCAGTAAAAAGGAAGCACATACTCACTCAGTAAAGTACTTTGGGAAAAGTACTGTGGGCGATTGCTAGTAGAAGGCACATAGTAATCTTCTCAAACCCGCAAATGAGGGAAATTCTTTAAAACTTTTCTGCGAGCTCTAAAATGGCACATCAATATGCTCATCGAAAAAAAAAACCACCTTCATGGCAGAATTTAGATGCTTTTAAAATTTCACCTAAAAGGAGCCCTGCAGGATCCAGATTCCCTTTAAATGACTGTGTGTATATCTGAATGGAGAAGATTATTAAGGCTTTTTTCTTTCTAAAACTCCACTGCATTTTCATGAGGACACCTATTTTTAAACATCCTCTAGATTTACGCTCGAAACCCCTACGCTCAGAAACTGGTGTTCTGTAATGGCTCACAGGTATTTTATGTATAAATATATACACATACACACATTAGGCTCTCAAGAAACCATGATACATTAGGTACTCTTAAATAATTCATTGTTAAACACCCCATGATAAAGCTCTAGTTGAACAGTATGTGATTTTACTAGGATTCTTGGTGTATATTGAACGTGAAGCACTGTGGTAAATTTAACTACGCTGAGTATCAAATGTGAAAATTTTCTATTGTACATTACATCCTGACACGCAACTGAGAATCTTTATTATTAAGGCTTCAGGGAATTTTTGAGGGACCTTCTGAAGTTCTGAAAAGAGAACGCAAGACTGAGCGCTATTTCTCTATAGAAGTTGAGATTTTCTCAGAGAAGGGAAATTCCATAAGTAGTCTGTATCGAATTAACATAAAGGTTTCGCTAAAAGAGCTGCTGTCTATTAGCTTGGTCTCTGAGGCTCCTCACTCGGCGTTATGCAGATGAAAGTCAGAGGATCTTGGCTTACCTGGTACGAGCTGGTGCTCAGAGCATTTCCAGGGCTTGCCGCTCCTGCGGCAGGGACTGAGAGATAGGGCAGCAACTGCCACTGCCAGGGGAGGTCATTTTCTTCCCCCTTTTCTCCAGCAGTAGCTGTCACCCCAGATACTCGCAGCTTTCCCTTGTCAGCAACCACCAGATGCTTTCCTAGAGGCAGGCAAAGACGAGAGCCGGGACCTGGCCGTGCGCCGCTCCAAGCAACGAACTGGTCCTGGTTGGGGCATTTTGCATGTCCTCTCTCTCTCCTCCCCTTGCAGGATATCCTAAAGGGAGTTTGTTTTCATGTTGTCCTGTAGACTGAATTGGTTCCTTCTGATTTGGAGAAACTGGCATTATGTAATGGAGATATCTTCCATCGAAGAGTTCCAGCCCAGCTTTACTTTTTACTTACATACATACACTGCAACTCTTTGCGGTGGTCACTGGTGTGAACCCCTGCGGCCAAGGAAAGGTGCAAAATCTATCCAGCTTCAGGTTAATGAAGTGATATAGGGTGCAATTCACTGACAGAGCTTCACTTTTTTTTCTATGTATTATTAACCAGACATTTCAAGTAACTTCATGGTCACTGATGCCATATGTAGTCATTTATACCATGTTCATCTTGATGATATCAGAGCATCTCAGACAAGAATACCTGTATTTCAGATGCTATGCTAGAAACTGTTTTGGTGGCTATTTGTCCTTCTCCCTCCTTGGAAGAGCCCTAACTGCTGTGGTACTACCCCAGGGGTAACCACAGGGGAGCTTTCCCAGCAGCAGCTCCTGCAGGCAAGGGAAGCAATCCGCCCCTCACCTAAACCACCACCTGACATCAGCCTTGTTTCCTCCCAGTGCATGAGACCTCACATGTCTGGTCACAGGATGAGAAACGGGACGCAGAGCAAAGCGCTTGCTGAGGAGGTCAGAACTCTCTGACTCCTAGCAGAGTCTCTTTGAAGTCTCCTCGGGTACTGCAGGCTCTGGCGAGACTAGTGCCATGCCCACACCATGCGCAGCATCCTCCCTGCAGAGACACACGACGAGGCTGAGAGCAAGAGACTCATCCTCAGCACTTTGCTGGCTAGCTACACTCCCTGCCCGGCCAAACCTTCCACGATGGCTAAGGAAGAAAAGAAAGACAAAAAACCAAACCCTAAATAACCCCACACATTAAACCCAGACTGGTTAAACCAGCGCTGCCTTTTTCTCCAGAAGGCAGCCCCAGTGGCTGGCATACGCTGTGCCCATGCTGCTGCTGACCTGTGCTGAGCGGGATGAGGAGCAGGCTGGACCACCGCCATGCGATGAATGCCTTGTACCCAGCACACCACACGTCTATCAGGGCTTTGTGGGATGTGACATTAAGCGCTTCTGGGAGGGAGATAGTTGCCACACAGAATTACGAGATCTGGGACGGAGGATTTGGGAGAAGGCAGAGGCTCATCTGTAGTGCAGGATATAATACTGCTGGGGTTATATTAAAGGGCTGAGCCAGCTCAGACTCCCTTCCTCCTCCCCAAGATGGAGCTCACCCAAGGCCCTGAGCAGAGTCTGGTGTCCAAACATGAGGCAAGTTTGAGCTTGGTCCGGTGCTCTGAAGTTAGCACAGATGTAGCCAGGAAAGGCAAGTTGCAGAGCTTTGAGCTTTCCACTGAAAATTGCTTCTGTCTTTTCAGAAAGAACTGTTTCTCTGTAGGTCAGCATGCTCAGTACTTTCACAGCCCTTTTACTCCCTTGCACCCTTGTATTCTTACTCTAACTGAGCTAGCTGGGTTTCTTGCATCTCTGAACTTTTTCATGAAGTTGCTCATATTTTCCACTGCATCTCCCCTTCACCTCAGCTTGCCAGTTCACTCTGATCTTTTTTTTTTTTTCCCCTCAGTAGCTCTAGGTTCTGAACTGTTCATTTAAATATGGTGTGGTTTGCCAGCATTTTTTTTTTGCTAAGTCTTTTATTTAATCTGTTAAAGAAACAGAAGACACATTTGTACTTAACGCAAGTGCACCTTGCCAAGATGCTTTCAGTGGTATGCTTTTTCTTTAGATTTGACCATAGACATTTTAACATATCTAAATGATTAAAAAACATTTCATCCCGTGCCTCCTTCCCCAAGCATTTTTTGCCATTCCGTAGCACTTTAGTATTATGTTTGCCACAGACATGTATGGTAGAGGTCTTTCAAATATCACATTAAGTTAGCTAAGCAGCTCAAAGGTGGCAGAGTTAAAAGGAAATAAGCAAAACATGATTATTTTCTCCAGAAATGTTTTCCCTTGCCTAGTTCTCAGTACAGATGTGGATATAAGAAATCCACAAAGAAGAAGAAAAAAAAACCCATTCTATTGAAAAATCTCAAACAAAATAAAATTTCTTTGATTACTGGGATGTTTACTTTGCCAGGCATATTGCAGATTGTTAGGCACAGATCAACAGCAAAGCTTCAAGTTCCTTTAGCCTCGTTCCCCCGACCATGAACTGACTCCGTATATTATTTGAATGTATTTGCTGCAGTGCATCACAAGCCATTCATAGCACAACTTACAAAAGGTGCTATATTTCTGTCATTTAAAGACGTTCGGTCCTCCTTAAATCCAAACGGGTACGATAACTAAATGTATGGTTTTGCTTTGAGCGATCTTGGTGCCTTTCTGTTAATAACACTGCATGTAATTTCCCTGTTCGTGGGGTCTCCTGAAAAATCATTTCCTCTAGCCATGGCCAGTGATTTTGTTGAATTTATGTATCTTTTTAAACTAAGGCTAAGAAGTGTCAGGCTCCAATGCTGAGGAGCACAGAAAATTTTCCAAACATGCTTTAGCAGACAAATGTGAGTTGAAAACATGGCACTCGCAGTCTTGCAGCTGTCCCAAAAATTCACGAGGCCGACACTGTAAGAGCCATGGATCTCATTTTCCAAAATCCTATCACAGCAGCATGACTGCACCCTATACCCATTTTCACACATCAATAAACAATTTCCCATGTAGCGTACAAGACAGAGGAAAACTAGACATAGGAGAGCAACAGTGATATAAATAAGAGACCTGGTTCAAGGCTGACTTCTCACTGCACAAAGGAGATAAATATTTTGGGCTTGGTTTTTCACTGATCAGCCGAAAGCTGCTGGGCAGCCCAGAGAGCTGACATCCAGCCCTGTTTCCCACCTGGACGGGCTGTTGCTCCAGGCTGGCTTGGCAGCCTCTGCTCAGGTTTCTTCTTCAGGTCCAGCTGCATGTTGCACCCCTTCCAGAAAGCTGTGCCATGGGCTCATCGCATCCTAGTTGAAGCCCCTTCTCACCAAGAAGGGATAAGACATTTCACAACTGACTATATCTTCTATTTAAACACTGCAATGCCTTGAAAGGCAACATTAAAACGTGCTCTAGAGTGCAACAGCAGGCCTCAAAGCTGTTTGCCTGTTGTCTGAAGAAGCGGTACAACAGAAAAAGCACACTTCATTTCCTTCAGAGGTGAATCATTCCCCAGCCCTGCCTTCACAGCAAGTGTTAAGGCCTTTTCTATGTCACAAAAATATGACATATATCTTATTTTGATCAAACTGCAGAACAGCCATACTGATGAATTGAATGTGCATACATTTGCAGGGAGGGGAATCTGGCACTGATGCTCAATTAAGCTTGCAGATAAGCTCATGGCAACACAAAGAATCACAGAATGGTTTGGGTTGGAAGGCACCTCAAAGACCATCTAGTTCCAAACCCCCTAGTGCTATGGGCAGGGACACCTTCCACTAGACCAGGTTGCCCAAAGCCCGATCCAACCTGGCCTTGAATGCTGCCAGGTATGTGGAACATCTCTGGGCAACCTGTTCCAGTGCCTCACCCCCCTCACAGGGAAGAATTTCTTCCCAATACCTAATCTAAATCGCCCCTTTTAGTTTAAACCCATTCCCCTTGTCCTATCACTCCCTGCCCTTGTAAGGAGCCCCTCTCCAGCTTTCCTGTAGGCCTCTTTAGGTATCCGCAGTTAAGTCTCCCCAGAGCCTTCTCTTCTCCAGGCTGAACAAGCCCAGCTCCCTCAGCCTGTCCTCGTAGGAGAGGTGCTCGAGCCCTCTGATCAGCTTTGTGGCCTCCTCTGGACTCACTCCAGCAGCTCCATGTCTTTCCTGTACTGGGGACCCCAGAGCTGGACACAGCACTCCAGGTGGGGTCTCACAAGAGTGGAGCAGAGGGGCAGAATCCCCTCCCTCGACCTGCTGGCCACACTGTTTTTGATGCAGCCCAGGACACGGTTGGCTTTCTGGGCTGCCAGCGCACACTGCTGGGTCATGTTGAGCTTTTCATCAACCAGCACCCCCAAGTCCTTCTCCTCAGGGCTCCTAAAAAAGCTAAAGTTAAGACATCAGATTCTCCACAGATACTTAAATTATACTATTGCCATAAAAATCCAACAGGAGGAGTGGCTGGCCAGCCCGTAAATCCCTAAGCGTGGCATGTACTCACTTCTTAAAAACACCAAGTTTGTCAGGGGTGACAAAAGCCCAGGTCAGTACTTACCCAAAAGAAATCCAGCATGGAGGCCAGGCCAGCTGAGATAGAGAGACCCAGCCACACGAAGCAGATGCTGGGCACAGATAGGAGAGGAGCTTGCAGGGAACAGCACAGCTCCCCAAAGGCTTCAGGCACCAACGTGCAGAGGGGGAAAGAGTAGGCAGCACAGCTGTGGATCTCTCTCTAGAGAGGTGTTTCCCTTGTGGAGTAATTTTTCCTGTGCCTATCTTCAGGAAAGGATTTGCATGTCTGTTACATCCCACTAGTGCACTCTCAAAAAGCCAGAGCACACGTTTAAGGGCTTCTTGTATCAAGTTTTATGGCCATCATTTGAACACGTGAGTTATCCCCTTGGCTTAGTGGGACCACTCATGCCTAGAGTCCCTGGTGATCTTACTTTAGCCTCCACAGTAAACTTCAAATGGAAAAAGAAAGTGTATGTTACCAAATCAAAAAGTTCATAGAGAATTGAAACATAACTGCACTCTTCCTCCCCCCGTCTAAGGCTCCATTTTGTGCATCTGATCCTGTGAACAGCTTGCACAACGAGGCACCGAGATCACAGGGCTAAGAAAACCACAGGTTGTGCTTTTTGTTGAGTCAGAGGCATTGTCTGCAAAAATTCAGAGCCAGTTCTGCAATGCTCCGCCATGCATGATCTTATTATCAAGACTGTAGTGCCATTCTGGTGTAATGTTTTAGAGATCCTTCTGTGGTAAAAAAACACAACTGTGCATTACTTTTGTTGTCTCTTAAATAGAAATACACAAAGCTGTAAAAACCCTTCTAATTATGTTTAAAAACCAATCGCATTAAAACCAGCGCTGATGCCAAGAACATTTTAATCACACAAACCAAGAGATACAGAAACACTTCACTCCACTGCTACGGACTGTAGAATGAAGTAAGCGTGATAATTTCTGGTTTATGGAAGCCAAACTGTTTATGGTGCCCACCTTCGCATCTCCCCTTTTTCCTGCAAGTTTTTTCTTTCTTTCTTTTTTTTGTGTGTTTTTGTTTTGTTTTGCTTTTAATACCCTTTCCACTTACACAGACTTTTTAATTACTCCTTCAATCCCTGCTCCCATTCTCAAGGCCCATCTTGCTGTTGTGCGTTTTGTCTCTTTATCCAGGTCTTCTCCCAGCTTCAAAGCACCTTTTCCCTACATAGGTTGCATGAAGAGATATTATGTTCCACCTTATTTTCCCCAATCTGGATGTGTCTTTTGAGAAGTCACAGGTTAGGAGAGGAAGGACTGAAGCTTCTTTCACTCACTTCTCTATCATCCTCCCCCTTGGCTGACCATTTGGTGTATGCCTCTTAAGCATCTCCCAACAGGATCACAGAGAAGACATGGAGGTGCAAACAACTGTTTTTTGCTTTAAAATTTAGGATCCGCTGCCCAGTCCTGTTACTACTGAGACCGAAAGTGTTTCTCAATATTGTGGAGTTGACTGGATGCAGTGTCAAAGAGTGATTAAAAGCTGATTCTGGAAGTCTACTGCAGAAATACCATCAGCTACAGAGTCACAGTCATCTTGGCCTATAAAATGCAAGCACATCCATCTGGCTGATAAGAAACAGCAAGTACAATCTAAACACCAAGCTTTGGAAACACACAAGCCACACTGGTGCACATTTCTTACCTAGAAAAGCAATGCTTTGCAGGCTCAAGCCAGTGAAGTGAAACATTGAACAGAGAATTATCTTTATTTGCGGGAAAAGTTCCGTAGCCAAATCTGAACCACAGATCTTCACATCTGAAAATAACAGCATTATCTAGATTTTCTCCTGTGTTGGAGATACTACAGCAATGCTGCCAGAGGCTTCTGTTCCTTACCTCTGCCTTTCATGGCTACTTCCCTGCTTCCAGGGGAAGAATAGCTAGTTAGAGGCAGGTCCTTCTTCATTAGGCAAAAATGTGTCTTCAGTTAGAATGCTTCTGCAGTGTGGTCAGGAGTCACCATACTCTGTAATTTTGGTAGTGGTGGCCACAGCAGCTCACTTCTACACACTCACATACTTGAGAAGAACATCAGACAGCAGGTCTTTTCTCCAAGGGATGGCAAGCCAGGAGTTGAGGTGATCCCATTGCCTGACCCACAGCCCCAGGCAGGACAGGCCCAGAGATGATGGCCAGGTCCAATCAAGGATCTAGACCATAAAGCAAAAGCATGTAGATAGGGCAGGTCCAAGATCAAGCCATGAAGCCAGTTCACAGGTCAGGTCCACTGGTGTCTAGGTAGGGCCAAGATGACAAGACAGAGCCAGGTTCAGGCTGGGAGACCAGTCCACATGTTGAACTCCAGAGAATAAGGACTCCATGGCCAGTCATAGGCTGAGCTTGAGATCAGCATTCCTCTAAACATCTCAGGCAAGAACTGACGGTCTCCAGCTGAACTTTAAAGGGTTTCTGGGGTCTGTTAAGGTGGGTGGAGGTCCCAGGTGAGGCTGGAAAGGGCCATTAAGGACTGTTAGTGCTCTCAGGGACCTGAGGGGGAGAATGAGCAAAAGATACTGCAAAACATACTTCTGTGTGTGTATAACACATACATGTATCTGTATGTATAGCATACGCATGTCATTGTGTTAAAATTCTGTTTCTTAAGTCTGCTCTCTTCATTTCCAAGCATCTGACTTATGTTTTTAGAATTCTCTAAGGCTTGGAATAGTCCTTAACTCTAAAAATGTACCTGATGCCACACAGCAAGCAAAAGATGAGAAAGTTAAAGAAAGCTACGGTTGCAATAAAGGGATTGCAAGTACTTTTAAACAAAAACTCCAAGCTGCAAATAACATGGCCTGCATTCACATTTACATCCAGGGTACTTTAAAATCTCTTCAAGGACTTTTTAGTTTGCTTGGTTACAAATCATTATAAATCTAGAAAGTATTCTTCTGCTTTTCCTGCAGCCTTCCTACCTCCATTCTTTTTATTTGCGTTACTACTTTCTACTCCTGCTACTACCTGTTTTGTTCACTTTTTGGACTATTTTCCCCAAACCGATTCTCCCTTTGATCTTTCCACTCTACAGGGGTAACCTTTCCAAACCGCTATTATTTGTGGTCTTCGGTGGTACCTGTAGTCCTTCCTAAGTTAAAAATCAACTGAAAAAATAATTAATGTGCTGTTTGCCTTCTCTCTCACTAGAGAGTATCTGACACCTCTGACACCAGGTTGGACCCCACACCGAATCCTGAAACATTCTGAATTCTGGGAAAAATTTCCATTCCCAGGACTTGCGCTTGCCATCAGTTGGGTGGTTACAGTGCGCAGGCAGATATGCACACACACACACACAGAGGGTCCAGCCTGCAACTGCTGGGTTTCCTGGGACAAGGCTATATTCTAATTATCCTGCAGTAAGTTATTTCAGGGCTGCTGAAAAAAGTATATTAAATATAAACCCATTATTCTTATGAGTAACTTCCTTTACCTCATGTTCCAACTTAATTTGTTTTTCTCTGTATTTAGAGCCTGTTTTTATGCCATAATTATTCCTGGCCAAATCATCTGAAACAATTTTTAAAACATTTAATTTTGCAAATGTTCCCATACAAATGCAATTCCTTTAATAGAGTTCAGATATTACATTTATTCTTCCCTCTTCATTGCAAATTTGTGTAATTAGATTTTAATTTAGTTTATGTTGGAATTTTAAAATATTTTAAAATCCCATCTTTGCCCTAGCATCACCTCCAATGGTCCAGGTTGAAGTCAGCTGGACTTTAATGTTGTGGAAACATGTTTTCTACTAGCTCTACTTTTTTGGCTGTGATGGAGTGCATTAGTGCCCCACATGGAGCTCACAGCTCCTGCTTCACCAGCAGAAGGGGTGGCGTGGCCCCTTCCTAAGCTGCTCCCTGCATGTGAGGTAGTTCAGACTGCCTTCTTCAGTGGTTTAACTTCACTGAGTTCACTCTGTAAAGAAGAAAATGGTCTGTGTAAACATATTTCCAGCTGCTGGCAGATAGGTGGGAATGGGACCTCTGGCACAGGAACAATAACGGATACTTTGGGGTGGCGATATCTTCAACCAGCAGAGGCTGTTGCAAAGTAAACACGTGCCTATGCCCTAACTCAGCTGAAACCTGGAAAGCAAGAATGCTGCACAAGCTGCATTAAGCTTTGAGAAGAGGGACGGAGGTGACAAAGAAGAAGGATGCACGGTACCTCATCTGAGTGTTGTGGGATACTGCGAGCATATTGAGTGGGATTCCCTCCTGGTTGTTCCGGAAAGCACCGGTGTGGAGCCAGAGTACAGCGAGCCCTCCCAGGTTGCACAGGTGACTCAACAGAACTTCAAGTCCATCTACATGGATGGTGATTATTCAAGGGTGATTCATTACCACTGGCAGGAGGGGATTATCCAGCGAGAGGACAAGAGCAGTTTCGTTTTCTGAAACAGCTTCAGAGAAAATGAACCGGATTCAAGCTGCACTCTGGCCACCAGGAGTGGCCATCATGCTCTGACCTGTAGAGACTGGCAGCTGCATAGCATGTCTTAATGGAGGAGGTCTGAAATATTTTAGAAACTACAGAGCAGCCCATAGCTCTTACACCAACAGTTTCATGTAGGAAGAAGGTCTGGGCAGGGACTGCAGCTAAGAGCATCCAGGAGCGCTCTCACACGCTTGAGAGATGCAGCGAGTGCTCCTCTTCACACTGCATCAGCGTGGTCATATCAGGGCAGAGATCTCACATTTGAGAAACTAAAGCTGAGGAGAGTGGAAAAAGAAAACCAGGCTTGATGGAAAGAGCACCGTACATGCACGTTTGTGTCCAGGCAGCTTCTTGCACCCTTTTCCATCTCTATAGTTATGGAGGGGCTGCCAGGATCCAGCCTTCAATAAAAGGCATCTGTTTCTGAAGTGAAAACCAGCACTTAGTTGCTAACAGCACACAGTAACGCTACACATCAGTGCAGAGCAGGAAATTAAAAATGCCTTTTCTAACTATGTTATAATGGCAATTTTAGGTAGATGGAACATTAGCAGTGGATGCCAAGCTGGAAGCTGGCCACCCCGTTGGATTTTCAGCAGCAGCTTCGGTCTTTGGAAGCTTTTCACAGGCTGACAATGCTTCGGAAGAGTCTACTTTTGTCTGGGATTACAAAAATCAATTGCACCACTTACACATAGCATGAATGGTTACTGTGTGGGTAGCCCCTTCAACCAGCTGACATTTATTCCAGATTATCACATCCAGCGTGCCACAGGAAGCTTTCTCCAGCTTTATGGTACTCTTTATCAGGAGACCATTTCCATTTTTAAATGCAGTTTTCTCTTTCAAAGGAGATCGTTTTTCTCCCAACAGGCAAAATTAGTTCCCACCGGCAAGGTTCAGGTGCTGGCAATACGTGCCAGGCCCCCTTGGTCTTGTAAGCTATCTCAAGACCTGCACCCAACACCCATGTCACCATAGTGTTGCACCTCTTCTTGTCTTTTAAATATCCATAAAATTGATTGTGAGCTGTAACTACTTTTCAATCCTTCTTTTAGTGCAGAAAAGCCATACCAGTTGGTGGAAATTATAGTTCTGCCAATGTTAAACTTCCTTTCCATTGGTAAAGCCTTCTCAATCAAACCAGAAGCATTTTATACAAGAATATCACTCAAGACACACCACAGCAGAGGAGCCCATTTCTCAGCTCAGCCCACATATCTGCACTGCAGCCTTTTGGAAGGTCAGAGGCAACCCAAAACATCGTGAAAGCCATCCGGCTTTGCTCTGGGGGAGTTGTCTAACTCTCTGTCATGAAGTTAGCAGAGCAGCTTGTATTACATATCCTTACATCTTCTTTGAGGATGGCATACGGCTTAAGCCTAGGACAACCCCACTGTCAGTTGATGCTTGGTTGCTGTGCTGAGCCTATCTGGTTCTTTCAAACTGTTCTTGGGGCCATCAGCAGCTTGGACAAATCAAAGACTCTCTCAGACTCCAGTTTAAGTTAGGAAACTGGTTTTATCCACCCCTGACCTAAGATTCAGAGTGTGAACATGGCTTAAAAAACCACATCTCCCGTTTCCACTTCCACCTCAAATTATGCCTTGTATCTGCTGCAGAGACTCGGGATACACTACTTAGCAACTCCATGGTGAATCAGACATGTTACACAATGATTTGATTAAAGGAAGCATTCCTCTTCAACTGAGGCACAGTTTTGTCATGGATCTGCACAGAAAGCTTTCCAAACTGTCATTCATCCAACAGTCCAGAGCAGCTGTTAATATTTAAGGAGCACCAGAAGTTACTAAGTGTCTCTAAAATACCTATGGGATTTAAATGTTCCCTGTGAGGTCCACTTGATAGACTCATCATGATTTTGGCTGTGCCATAGGACTGATTCATCTGCCCTTTGAGTATTTCCTAGTGCACAGCAAATAAAAGGTAACAAAAATATAGTTTTCTGTGGAAAGTCATGCTTATGCATGATACACATATGTTTTATGTAACATGCATTTCCATGTGTACTTATACACAAAAATGTGCTCAGAAAACACTATTCAGGCTGTAAAGTTCACTGCTCAGTAGTGAGGAAACACTACCAAAAAGTTTACCCATGCAGCATGCTTAGGAGAAATTTCTTCTGAGAAAGGGTGGTCGGGCATTGGAACGGGTTGCCCAGGGAGGTGGTGGAGTCACCGTCCCTGGAGGTGTTTAAAGAAAGGTTGGATGTGGTACTTAGGGACATGGTTTAGTGGGTAATAGGTGGTGGGGGGACGGTTGGACTAGATGATCCCTGAGGTCTCTCCCAACCTTAATGATTCTATGATTCTATGATTATTTTAGTCCTGTATAGTGAGTATTGGAGAGAAACGTACTGCTCCTTCGCTCTGGCTGAAGACCACCCCATGCACTGCGTGTTGCTGAGGGTGAGACTCCAGAGGAGCAGGGTCAGACCTGTTTTGATCACGGCACAGCCCAAGTAAGAATCTACTGCCCTGGCCCCACCACCAGCTACTCATCACCCCTTCTCTGCCAGGCATATAATCACACTTTCTGATCTGCCAGCACAGCTCCATCTGCAGTCATTTCCTAACACAAATTCTGTCAAATGATCTGTTGGGGGGGCGGGGGGCAGGAGGGAGGGCGTATATGCTTTTAAAGGGCAGGCATAACAGTAATCCTGCTAAGCCAGATCATTTTTGCAGAACTGAGGAACAGCGAGATGTGCTATTCCGCCAGCAGATCAGAGGGGTCAGCAACCCATGAGACAGGATCCGCTGCGGCCAGAACATTGTGTCTGATTGCTCCATTAATGAGCTCCAGTTCAATATTTCTTTTTCACCATATTGCTCAAGGCATGGCACCAAAGCCTTAGTAACGGTGCCATTCAAACCCTGTGGTGGAGACAGAATTACTAATATCTAGAACACCCACCGCTGTAGTATCACAAATACCCGTTTGTTCATTAATTTTAAATGCCTAGTTTGATTTTTTCAGAAGCTTTAGCATTACACAGCACTTCACTTGGTTGGGGAACAGCCTACAGTGACTTTTGTTGCAAACATAAGCATCAGCACCTGAAATTTGGAATACAGAATATAAGAAACACACGTTCTCAAATAAGCTGTCAAACCGTCAAAACTTGATTAACATCATATAGGAATTAGAGCAGAACCAAGGTTAGATTTTTATTTTCCAGGGCAAGATACAGCTCTGACAATCTCTAGTCTCCTTCCTCAGTTGTTTGTCTCAGGCAATACACATTTTCTAATTTCTGTATCGAACAAAGCAGGGGACCCTGCGAACGCTGGATCCGTCCCAGAGCAGATCCATCCTGTGCCTTCAGCAAAGACGAGTCCTGAGGGGAAAAGTATGTATGATGGTGCAGTTAAAGGTAGAAGTCTCATGGCTGAGAGGATTTTGCAACCTTAATTCTGGCATTGCCCAATGAGTAAGGACTTTTTTTTTTTAAATGTTAACGAAGGAGAAAAAAACAAAATTACATGACTGTCATTTCCTAGGTTTATAAAAGCAAGTCAAAAGCCCAGAAACGTGTTTCTGTGGCCCGTCAATACCTCAGCACACAGAAATCTACATAATGGTCTTGAAGACATCTGCCACAAAAGCTGAAGGACAACTTCCACCAGGATTTGACCACTGCGCTATATATCTGACAAGACTGATCTCTGGGTGCATGTTTGTGTACATGTGTGTGTATGTCACACACAAAGGCACAAACACACACTTTGCCACTGGGTTTCAGTGCTATTTGCTGACACTGGAAAGGATGAACCAAAGAAGTACATGCTACAAAACGCACGTGTTCTTCTCCTTTTCCTTCCCAAGTTTGGTTGACTCTGTCCTACCCCACTGCAATGTTCCTGTTTTGATTCTTCTCTGCTGGTGCACTCCTCAGCCCTATCCATTTCTCCCTACCCATTGAATCCCTTCCTTCCTCCCTCCTTTGGGCTGCAAATCCCCATCCCAGGCTCCTTGCGCAACTGCACTTTCCCCCTCGCTGAGTCTCTTCCTCCCCTCAGTCCTTCTTCTTCACCGTCATCCCCTTACTGTACAGTCTCCCTGCCCCAGAAGAATTCTCTGCCTTCTCCTTCCTTGCCCAGACAGTCCCAGCTCTACCCCAAAGCTCTCCTCCTAAAAAGTTTCTCAGCCCACCAGAGCCCCTTGGTAGACCCAAGAGACCCATCCAGCTCCAGGTTTCTGCCTTGTTTCATCATAACTTCTCTCCCCTGTCCCACTGCCAGACTGATTTTCCAATCAGTCTCACATTGGTGAACCAGTTCTGACCCCTTCATCCCAGTTCTCATTCTTGTCCTCTTTTTCTATTAGGCTCCTTCTCCTTACCAAGCTTGTCATCTTTCTCTTAGCTTCATCATCCCTTAAAACCTGACTCCCAGTCTCCTCTTCCACAACCTCTCCGCTCTCCAAACTGCTTGGCTGCTAGCATATGGATGGATTACCAATGATGAAAACAAGAGGGTTCTAAAGATTTAGGTAATTAGCTCTGTCAAAAAAAAAAAAAAAAAAGCCTGCGGCAGGAACTACAGAAGCAGTCTGGTTTTGTGCCTTTCACCCCTGGCCTGAGTAGGAGATGTTGTTGGCTCTGTCCATACAGACACCTTAACCTGATCTCAGACAACTTAAGCATCTTAGTGAGTCAGCTGCACAAATAAAATTCTCTTGCTTGCTTACAGCTTGAGATACAGAGTTTGAGCTCTGGTCCTCAGGGAATTGCAGGCCAGACCTCGAGGTCAGAGACCTGGCATTTGTATCACCATGAAAATAGCCAGGACTATCTTTATCCTTCTAATACGTTACTATAAAACCTATATTGAGTATCAGTTATCTGTCTGTACTTATATTAGACATAGAATAATCTGCTCTGAAGGATGTACAATCTCATTAAAAAAAAAAATATCACCAAACCCCAAACCCAACACACCCACCCAAACACGAATGGAAGCGCTATTGCCTTAGCATAAGTTAGTACTATTGGACACGCTCAGTGACTGCTAATAGCTTGCTCTGCAAGGTCATTTACACAATGCTCTGAAAATCCCCTGAGGTTCCCTCCTGAGCCAAAGCCAAGGACCTGGAAGAACGCAATAATGAGCTCCCACCTGCACCAAAGAGCTCCCACGCACTTGTTCAATTTGTGATGGAAAAGGTGCCACACAGATACTCTGCATGTACCTTCCCTTTCACCACTGCAGGTTTGCTAGGGGAACAACTCAGGCAGCTTAGGACTTCCCAGCCAGTGAGTTATGTCCACATTGAAGGTGAGGCTCAGCAGAGCACAGGGACCAAGCAAGTAAGATCTGCTGGGGTCTGTGGTCTTGTTGGAGCTGGCAGAAAGAAAAAGCAGCAGGAGCGTGGGGAGCTGGGACACAGGAGAGGAGGTAGCAGCAAAAGCTCTGGCTGGTGGAAAGCTGAAATGGGAATCTGTGGGCAAAGGTGCAAGTTATCCACTGGGGACAAAGGCCAGGAGGAAAAGTGCTAAGAGGAAAAGTGCTCCAAAAACGTTGGTAACCCCTGGCCTAGAGACACTGGCAGCTTGCAGCAATTAATGTGTTCCATTACCTCATGGTTTTATGCTTCAGATGCAGAGTAATAGCATTCATTCAAAGAGAGAATGATATCATCTGCATAAAATCCTTTCCAGTGTCATACAGTATTCTCTGGCTTTCTGATTATTGCTGGTCTACTGGGTTAGTGATGGTGTTTCAAATTTTGTTTTGTTTTGAAATTTAAAAAAAAAAAAGTCCTTCGATCCTCCATTCAAGCCTGTTTTGCAGGAATTCTCTTAATGGTGAAAGGGACTCTGCACCCAAACCTTTCTGTCATCTCCACTGGCTCCTCATGTGTCTTCGCTGCATTACTTTCACATGTCTATTAAGGTTCTCCTCAAACCTGCGTTACGAAAACCTCCACTGTGGCTAACTGGGGTGATGATTAGCCATGGCAGTGAGGTAAGCTCATGCAGTTGCTGCTGAAGCAGAGTAACTTGGGCACAGAGCCTTGACCTGTGCTGTTATGTCTTGTAGGACTCTTGTCTCTTTCACTAGAGGCCATGATTTCGTTATCTCCTATAGCTTAATGTCTTAAGCAACTGCCAGCCCTTCTCATTCCTACAGCAAGCCTTCTGCAGAGGCCTAGTGTGTCTTCAGCCTTCATCAAGGGTCATCCAGGGGCAGGCTACATGCTCGTGGGACCTTTTTTTGAGGAAAGAGTCATTAGACTCCTACACATCAGTCTGTGTAGGCAGCATAATCTAGCCCTGCATTTTTTTGATGCCATTGCCTTATTAAACATAAATAATCTCCACAGATAACAAGGCAAAGAAATAAGACAGAAAATATTCCTCTGGATAGAAAAAGTGTCTCATATACTCATGTAGAACCCAGCATCAAAGTACTGCTTGAATTTTGGAGTATGGTCTTTTCTCAGCTTTTTCACAAACTTTCTGTGAAACACTGGTTGGGTTCACACGCATGTGACAGCAGGAGAATATACCCAAGAGTATATATAAAAAGTGAATGAGTGAAACAAATTCTGAAGATTTTATTGCCTTATTTGTCTTTTCATTTTTCAACCCATTTCTAATCTGAAACATGCAATTAAGAACGTGTTGTGCTATCTGAAACAATAGGCAGGGTTTACGTATAGCTGTCATTTATCACAGAAGGTGCTGGGAAACATTCTGTAAAGCTCAGTCTGCACTATGCAAAAAGGAAATCACAGCTGCAGCTAAGCAAGCAACGTAATAATAATTATCCTGAAATCACCTGCTTGAATTTTCAAATGAATTCACCATGAGCAGACTTAGGCTCAAATAATGTTCTTTTTCCAGCAGCTTTCTCTCAGGTCAATAGCACAGGCTCTTGCAGAAAGGATACTTGAGGACCTTCGAGCTGGGAAGATTTTCTGGGTGTCTGATTTATGTTCCCTGCTGCGGCTGGCAGACATACTGTATCTGAATCTGAATAAATTACAAAGCTCTGCCTTTAAAAAGAAGAGGATGTCTTTCTGTTATTTCCCCAAGAAAGACAGTGGCCATTTAGAAACACCTTGTTTCCAGCTTCAGCTTGTCCTAGCTAACGTTGTCCTTTAGAGGCAGCGATCTTTCCACTGTTTACCCAGTATTTATATACCACTTCCATAACCTCTTGCAGCCTGGGTTTTGACAAGGTAAACAAGCTAAAGTCTTCTGGTCTCCTCCCATAGAAAGTTTCTAGATGGTCAAACAAAACAAAACAAAACAAAACGAAACAAAACAAGCAGACCTGTATCCAGACCTACATATGGAGGTTTCCATCAAATGTCTGCTACCATTCAAAAAACATATCAATTCTTCCTACTGTTCTGTGTCGTTACAAGAAAACAGATCGGGCCAAAGCTGCGGAGGGAGGGGAAAGACTGCCCTTCCTAAGCGCCTGGCTAGACACCAACACAACCCAGTGCATGTTAGGCCTGTTTTTCAGAAATGGTAAGCACCATCAACCCCCATTGACTTCAGGTGGAGCTGAAGATGCTCAGACAAGGCCCTTAAAAGCATGGTTTGGCTCTTGAGGTAGGTGCAGAGTGTGTCTGTGTTCACACGATATTCTAATGGGGCACCTCATGTCCTCAGGCTCTTTTAAAACAGAGAATGGTGGCAACATTTCACATCCTTAGAAACCTTTTTCCCTCTTCCAGTCACTTCAGTTTGGCATGCTCATTCTCAGAGTGAATCACAAGTACAGCACTTAATAGTTCTCTGCGGTCAGAAACTGTCTGAAAGGAGTATTTTCTGCCCATTGGAGAACATTGACTCATCTACACTGAATCCTCTGAAGAGACTGATCAGAGCAAATGTCCAGTTGTTGATTGCTGTGTGACCTCTTGCTTTCAGAGACCTTCCCAAGGGCTAGTGCTTAGGTGATGGATGGATGGATGGATGGAGTGGGCATGGATATGTGTGAAAGAAAGCTGAAGGTCTATCTTAGCTAAGGGACTAGATGGGTTGCTGACATTTTCAATAGGTTTAGACAGTGCGATAGATGGGCTAAATGGCATCATTTTGACTATCTGGTGTTAATGCTGGAAGAAAGAAGGGGTTATAGCTCGCAAAAGAGAGGGGAAAACTGTGGTCCATCCTGTCGGGTCAGGTCCAGAGAGAAGAGGCTCTGTGTTCCTGAGAGCGCGGCCGCAGAAAACACTCAAGAATGTCCCAGTATGATGAGAAAACTGCGGCATGATATGGCACATAGACATGTTATTGTTTTGCCTAGATCTGTATCGCTTTTGCACTGCCTAAAATAAATAGTGTCGAGGGGGCGGTAAGCGGGGGGGGGGCAGGGATGTGGTTGGAAAGCTCGTGCAAAGGCTGCAGTATGCACTTCAGCTATCATGTGTCCCTGCAGGGGCAGTCTGCCAGAGTACCCACGGACCTGGTGCTCTGGGAAAGGGTTTGATTAAGCCATCAGGGAGTTTCTGAGACCTGACACCAGTCTCAGGATCTGCATCAGTGACAGCAAACCGTTACACGGAGGCTGAGTTCAGCACTGGCAAAGATTTGAGCTGCCACCAGAGACAAATCAGCTACAATGCTTTTGCACATAAACTTAGTGCTCTGCTCCAAAACCCTTACAGAGCTTGACAGAAGGTCTCAGTTCTCAGAAGGGGGTGCTCAGAGAGGGTCTGCACTTTGGGAATGCATCTAGAAATCCAAAGCTATGAAGCAAACAGATGCAGCAGGCTGGACCGACTCATACGCAGAGGAGGGAGAGCAGAGCTAGGGCTACAGCATCAAGCTCTCCACAGCTCACCATGCAGACCGTTGGGGAATGGTGACCTGAATCACCAGCCTGCAGCCTTGCAGCTCCCTGGGAAAGTGGGGGGCCCTGTGGTTTTCAGGCTCACTGGCTCCCGTGCTGCCAGTCACGTGGAAAGCCCTGGGATGGGAGCCACGGGGTTTCCAGCACCCACCGGTCTCCAGCAGCCTGCCAGAAATGCAGTGACCCCAAGGGTTTTCCCTTTCATGGAAAATGTTGAAATTTAGGTTTCATTCCAATTTGGAACAAACCCAGATTTTGCAATATCGAAATCCTCTGCGAAATGAA
Organism: Psophia crepitans; assembly: GCA_013399095.1. NCBI lineage: Eukaryota > Metazoa > Chordata > Aves > Gruiformes > Psophiidae > Psophia > Psophia crepitans. The sequence continues at coordinate 71,239 of VWZZ01005919.1, read as the reverse complement.
ATGACTTTTCATAGCAGGGCCTTATTGATTGATGCAGACCGCGTGTGACTGAGAAGAGCCTCCTAAATGGGCGTTTCAATCAGAATTTCCTGGTCTGTCACTTCCACGAACGCAATTAACCGCACGACTGACATCCGCGGCTCTGCGAGAAGGCAGCGAGGAAACAGATCAGGCACAGCATCAGCAAAACGTCACACGATGCGGTGGGCGTTGCCGCTGACATGACACTTTCACTGGAGAGGTCACGTTCCCCTGCTGCACCTTCCCTTTCTGAGGCGCCCGGTCTAACCAAACCGCCGTGAGAGTCTCTTTCCTGCTGCTCTCCAACACACGCAGGGTTACCTGCGTCTCCCGGCGCTGAGGTTTTCACACCGCAGCCGACAATACTACAACAGCTTTGGTCAGCACGTGCTGCCGCCGAGCTCGGAGCAGGCGATTGCTCTGTACTTTGTTCGCAGGAAGTTTGCAGCGCGTCCCCCTGCGCTCATCAGCGAGCAGGCGGGCGAGGTGACTGCAAGGGGGCTAGCAGGCGTGCTGCTAGCGCGCTCGTTTGTTTTAATCATCTTATGTTCGCCAGTAAAAGTATCTGATCTAAGGTGGAGAGGAAATATGAACTGAGGGTGGAGGAATTCTGTGGATGAATGAATGTTGCATCCAGTGTTGTTGCACACTAATTGCTTCTGTTTATCACCGTTAAACACATGCACACGGCTTCGGTTTTAACAGCAGTTGCCCCACTTACCTACTGCATATGGATGATAAGATACTAGACTGTGAGGAAGGTTCAATTAATTCTGCTTTGCAGTTAGTTTGATAAATTCATTTGATAGTCTGGTCTGAACGACACGGTGTTATTAATATCTGCAGGCACGGGAGAACGCTGCAGAGTAATATTTCTGAAACAAAAACCTGCAGACGTGACTGAGACTATACAACTTTTCCCTTGTCGTACAAGATGATTACCTGAAACTCACTTCCCTTTAAGTACCGAAAGCTGGAGGCACAAGGAGAGGTTAAAAATATTTCATATTATATTTTATTTTACTAGAAAGAGATTAGAAGAGAATAAGCATAAACTTTAAATGATGTCTTTCAAAAAACAGCAGCTTGCCAAAAAAAGGAACAGGTTTGGCTTTTTGTGTTGAGTTTTTTGGTGGTGTTTTTTTGTTGTAGTTTTTTTTTTTTAAACATACATTCACTCCTGGAAGAAATCCTGAGTTTAACTGTGTTGTCAGTTTTGTGGCAGATGTTGCTCGCTTGCTATAATTTTCCTTATTTGTTCAAGTTATTGGTTCACTTGCCTCCAGCAGCGACAACAAAACGGACAATGTTCCCCCAGAAGAAGAGCAGAAATGGGTCCCCCTTGAAGAAATTCCCCATCAAAGGGAACTGGGCACAATCTGTTCCTCTGAGCTACTCAAGCGCAGGCAGCACAGATTTCCCACAGGTTTCTTTGCAATAACCCACTACGGCTTAGATACTTTGAAGCTTCTTTTTGAGACACCAAATCTTCCAGAGAGACAAAATCTTCCAGATTGTTTAAAATCAGTTAATCTGTAGGTGTTTATTAGCACAGCGCACCCCTTCCCCCCCTCCATTTCTCTATTCCCCCAAAATGCCCCTTTTCTGGATGCAGTTTTCCAGTGAGAGCCTCAGCCCCACAGCCCATCCTTAAACCGAGCACCTGAGTCAGACCTAGACCTCTCTACTGCGTCACCCCGCTCACATCCACATGGCCAAGGCAAACAAAAATATGCTTCCAGTGGGGCTTTCTGCAGGCAGGAAAGGGGAAATCTGTATTGAATAATGTAAGCAAGAAAATACGTTCACTGCTTAAAGATCAATATTCTCTGGGAACTTCACCTCGTCCTTGTGGTATCTAATTACTTGGGAACTTTCATTCACAGTGACAAGTACGTGTTGGAGGGAGGAAAGCTAATGGGAACTGTTTGTCTTCCTTTATCCCCCAGAAATATCAGGTTTTAAGAGTCATATTTGTTACACGCATACTCCTTCCTTTGGGAAATATTATATATTTAATCCAGTTAGTATCTTGCTACTAAGACAGGTACTGTTTGGAGCAGTACATATCTTTTCAGTGGAATCTAGGATCTCAGTTAAACCCCTAAATAGCCTATAAAAAAATTGAGGAGAGGATTTCTCTTCGGCCAAGGTTGTAAGGCACGTGAAACCCAAGTGCCTGGCTGTAGCACACTCCTCTCCCCTACCAGCGTGCACAGTCTTTAAAAAAAGAAAAAAAAAAAAAAAAGCAAGCAGTAATTAACACAGTGAGCTCATTTTAAAAACATCTGAAAAGTTTCTAGGAATAATTCCATTGACCTGCTCTTTCATACCAGACATCTTTTGTTCCCTTCCTCTTCAGGCTGCAAGCTGTCCATGAGTACTTACTCATGAGTAGTAGTTTACACTGGAGCAGTAATATTTCTCCAGGGATTTCTAGGTGTCTGCACAGGGAGTGAAGGTCTGTGATTTATCTGAAGAGGAGTGCCTCCAGAACAGCCCAAATAGCTGCTTCATTTAGAAGCAGGAAAAATAACTAGCCATTCTTTTAGCTTTTATTCTCTTATATGTTCTCTTCTATTTTTTATTATTTTAGTTTAGTTTAACTTTACACTGAGTGCCAAGCAAAATAAACACCTCCCATGGAGTTGTAAGGAATGAGAAAGCAAACTCTGGAACTTTAAAAAAGTAGGTAAATAAACTCATAACTCTCAGGTGTGTGCTGAAAGTGCTGGAGTAACCCAGGTGAAATTATTGAAGTAATTCCATACAAAGGAAAAGTGTGAATTAGGTTCCAGGTGCTGAGAAGGATCGAGGAAGAGGAGTGCACAGGCAGGAGTGAGGAGGACGGTGTACAGACCTTACGCATAGCAGCATAAGAATAAAACACAGCCAAAAGGAATCAGCCACCCTCTCGCACAGGGCTGCGGCAACACTGGAGAGTGGGCCCTCGTTATGTTATTACTTGGGTGAGACGCTCAGCATTGCCTTATGGGGTGTGCGTGCCTGCAAAGTGCAAATATTTTATGTGGGACTTATCTGGCCTGGAGGGAAATTCCTGGTGCCCCTATATTTAACTTGTATCACAGCAGGCCAGTAAAATTCCCCATGGTTTTAACTCTCTCAGTAGTGACTGCCCAAAATTAGCTGATGGACTTTCTTTTTTTTTTTTTTTTTTTTTCAACAGTCTAGAGCTATCCAGAGGAATTTTACTGGATTAAATAATATTTACCCTGTGCTAAAGTGGGATGCCTCCAGAGAGGAGCCTGGCCTGTGGCTGGCATAGGGGTGTGAAGGGCAGCTGGACCCTCACGACTGACCTCTCCCTACGGAGCAAGCAGCGCGGTCAGGGAAGGGCGGCTGCCGCGCCGACGGCTGGCTGGGCAACGCTCCTGGCTGCTTCGCTTTCTGCTAAGCGGGGAAGCTGCTCATTCCTGGGTCTTATTCCTATTGCAGCACCCCTGGATGCCCTAACCTATCCGAAAGTAAGAGTCTTTGTGCTCATGCACCGGCCAAGAGGCAGCTGGCCCTGAGGGCTGGGCCAGGGTGAGGGACAGAGGTGTGCAGGGGCAGGAGGTGCCTACCGGAGCTCGCAGAGCAGCACCAGCCCCAGGAGTGCAACTGAAGCATCCTCACCGCTGCTTATGGGGCAGGACAGGGTGGCAAGCTGCAGCTCTTCCCTCTTACCTCTTCTGTTCCTTCCTTCGGAGTTGAGCGACATGCTCACCGGTTCCTTTGGCAATTGGAGCGGCTGTAGGTGACGGTACAGGGGAGGATGTTTTGCATTCCCAGCTTGCGCTGTGCTGCACCCCAGCTGCACTCATGTCACCGAATTGCAAAACTGTTGAGGTAGGCAGGGAGTTCTGGAGATCATCCAGTCCAACCTCCCTGCTCAAAGCAGGGTCGACTACAGCCAGTTTCAGTGAGCCATGTCCAGTTGTGTTTTGAACGCCTCCAGGGATGGAGACTCTATAACCTCCCTGGGCACCTCTTCCCGTGGCCAGCCACCCTCAGAGTGAAAAAGCTATTGCACAGGCTTAAACAGAATTTCCTGTATTAAATTTGTGCCCATTGCCTCTTGTTTGAAAAAGAACCTGGCTCTTTACACCTTTCAGGTATTTGTACACATTGATAAAAACCCCCTTGAACCTTCTCTTCTCTAGATGAAACAGTCCCAACTCTCTCAGGACAAATCGCAGGTGCAGGGCACAGCCAGACAACTGTACTGATCAGTCAACCATTTTCACACAACCAGCCTTTTTCATACCTTTACCCCTCTATTTTCCCACTCCCGTTACTCCCAAAATCATGCAAACCACTCCCTGGTCCTGCCTTTGGTTCCTCCTCTAAACATCCCATAAAAAGTCCTGCTTTTCCCTGTATCTCATAAAATGTTCCACCGCTAGATAGCAACCCCCTGAGTCTGAAGGGTGACCCAGAGAGATGTTCCTGATGACTCATGGTGATGGCTTTCATGCCTGGACATTGGGGCTGAGAGTCTGCTAGGACCACCCTGGGAGGGGACCAGGCAAGATGATGGTTCCTCAGGAGTCCTCAATTTGGGTTCCCACCCACCATTGTCTCCCTGAGCTCCTTTCTGGGTATGCAGATGAGCTTTATTGCATAACCTAATGCAGTGAGCCAGTCATTTCATTGTAGAAGGCTATCAGGTTGGTCCAGCACAGTTCCCCTTTCTTAATTCCATGCTGACTACTCCCAGTCATCTTCTTGTTCTTCATATGTTTGGAAATTATTTCCAGGATTTTTTCTATCATCTTCTCAGGGGTCTAAGTGAGGCTGACTAGCCTGTAGTTCTCCAGATTCTCCTTCTTGAAGACAAGGGGTGACGTTTGTGTTCTTCCAGTCCTAAGGAACCTCTCCCAGATGCCATGACCTTTCAAAGATTATCAAGAGTGGCTTCACAATTGTATCAGACAGCTCCTCAGTTCTCTTGCGTGCATCCTATCAGGACTCAGGAACTTGAGTGTGTTCAATTTTCTTAAGTGCTTCCTAGTCCAGTTGTCCTCCACTGAGGCAGAGCTTTCTCGTTCTGGACTTTCCTTCTTTGTCTCAGGGGCCTGGGACTGCTGAAGTCCAGTCTTACAGTAAGAAACAAGGGGAAGACAGCATTCAGAACTTTGACCTTTACCATGTCCTTTGCCACCAGGTCTCCTGCCCCATTCAGCACTAAAGACATATTTTCCCTCCTCTTCCTTTACCTGCTAACGCACCAAGAGAAGCTCTTGTTACCCTTCACACACCTCATCAGATTCAACTTCATTTGGGCTTTGATTTTTTCTTACCCTATCGCTGCACACTCAGACAGTGTCTCTATATTCCTCCTGGGTCATCTGCCTCTACTTCTGCCTCTTGCATGCTTTATTTTTACATTTTAATTTTCTCAGGAGCTCTTTCTTTGTCCATGCAGGCCTCCTGTCTCCTTTGCTTGATTTTCTGCTCATTGGGATGGACAATTCTGGAGCTGGGAGGAGGTGATCCTTGAAAATTAACAAGCTCTCCTGGACCCCTCTTTTCTCCAGGGACATTTCCTGTGGGATTCTGCCAAGCATATCCCTGAAGAGGCCAAAGCCTGCTCTCCTGAAGTCCAGGCCTGCTTTTAGCCTTTAGCCTTGTTAGCTCCCGTCAGAATCCTGGACTCCAACATATCAAATGCTGAAGAGCAGACAGGCACCTTGTTCCCAGCTTGGGCTCTGGCACAAGACACGTATGAAAAAGTGAATTCTTCATGTGCTTGAATGAGGAAAAAAACTAAGCTAAAAATAATAATAATAAAAATTATAGATCTTCCTTTGGAAATGTTGGCTGAAACATTTGTTTTTGTCTCTTTTTGTTCCCAAATGGCTTCTATGAGAATATTTTTTAGTGCTTTTACATAACATTTTACATTGTGTTAAATCACTGATCAGATTTCTTTGAAGGGAATCCTTGCGGGGCTTTTGCAATGCTAGGAAAAGAAGAAGAAAGAGAAGCATATTCTTTTCTTTCTTTCCAGTTGGAAAAAGCCAACCCAAATCAACAGGGAAATGGTTTAATTTCAGACTCCTAGAGCGATGCTAGAAACACTGGCAAGGAGGAGAAAAAACATTTTAAAAGGTACAACCGATACTTTCATTTCTGCATGTTTTCCCTGTCTACTAAAATGGTGTCAACATATTTTATTTTTTTTAAAGATGCAGATTTAAAATATCGAGCTCGAATCAATCCATCGTCTTCGCTTGCAAAGAAGAAAAGGCTTGTGTTCCTTAGAGACGACATGGCCCGATGGATCCAGATTGCCACCGCTGCCCTGCTTTTTGCCAGACATAGCTGAACCGGAGAAATTTCTATTTCTACTGATGAGTGCTGAGAATAAGGTGCAGGAGCTCCTTGCTCTGGTCTTTTACGCTATACACATCTAATTGCAAGTTAGTTAAACTAGACTTCAGACAAAACGGTGCAAAAAAATCCGGTATTAGCTGAAGAATGTCTATCATAAATACTGCCACAAAAATCTGTAAAAGTATGCAAAGCAATGAGTGTGGTTAAAAAGTTTACAGAAGTTTCTGGATAATTTGGCAATTTTTGGAATCCATAAATATGAAAACATTGGTTGAGGGGGGTTTTAATCTGTTATGGAAAACTTGCAAGCTAAGAATCACCAGACTGATTTTTCTTTCTGTCTTATAGCCTTTGGGGAAAAATGTGGAAGCATCAGAGAGTACTATTTCCCTTTCCATGGACACGAGTATGGCGGACATCACTTCAAATCACCAGTTTGTGTGTGGTGTTCATTTTGGTAATTCCTGGAAAACCATCACTGCCTGCTCTGAGCCCCTGTCTGCATGCTGCCCATTTTTATTCCCTGCATTCCCAGACCACTGTGCAAACTATTTTCATTCTGGTCCCAGAATGAAAATATTTTCAGAAATACTTAGTACCCAACATCTTTACTAAAATAAATAGCTGGGTTTTCAAAAAAAGCTCAAGAGCTTCTCTGTGAGGGAACTACTGAGTGGCAAATTTTCTTCCCTCCGTTGCCCTAGTTTGGCATCTTCACTTAAATGTCCCACAGGCTAAGAAACACTCCTGACTGGCTTTCTAGTTCGAACCATTAGCAAATTCTGTAATAAAAAATAAATATAAAACAAATCAGCTTGCAATTTTATTTTATTTTTTTAAATGTCTAAAAGTAACTCCAAACTCCAGAGAAAGAGCTAGTGTTACTCACTGGAGTCACCGGAGCTGTACCTTTCAGCACAGATAAATGAAATCTCTGCTGCATTGAGCAGAGATAGCAAAACACAAAGAAGTCTGCTTACAAATCCAGAGAGATTTTCACGCGTAAAGGCAAAGCTAGCTGCTAAAGTTTTAACAGGATTAAAAATTGCAAAAATATATAATTACAACCAAGTATTGCATAAACCACAAGTTTAAAACACTGGTGCCTATTAAAACACAGGCAACATGAATGTGGCTTGCAAATACATCCCAGTAGAGTGTAAACTGAACAGCCGTTGCATTTCATCGCACAACAGTCAGAAGCAAAAACGCTGTTGTGTTCTAAGTATTCATTAAATGCAGAAATATGCATTGAGGATGTAAATGTTGGCTAGACTCTCAGGGAAGTGCATCATTTATAGTCGAAACTAAGATTCATAATAAATACCCAGCTTCAAATCTCCTTGGACAGTGTCTCTCGGTAGATTTCTAAAAACGTACATTTATGGAGTAAACAGAATATTTAATGGCTGCTAGCAGTATATCAGATTTGTTATGCTTATGGGAGCTCTGGTCATCAAATATTCATGCTGATGGTTCTTACACAATGCTGACAGCTTTCTAATTTGTGAAATAAATAATGGGTGAGTGGGAATTGATGAGATAAGTAGACTGCTTTATCTGAGAAGGGTGACCAAGCTTTTCCGTGGCAGCAGGAAGATTAAGAGTTGCATTCTCAGAGCAAGAGGGAAAATCCAAAGGTGTATTTCTTCAGATTACAAACCAGACAAATCTCTTGATCTGGCCATATGTTTTCTTATTCTTCACCCTCTAACTGTCCCTTCCAGCCCAAGGGATTTATTTGCTGGTGTCCGGGTCAAGTGGTGCAAAAATGACTCATAAGTTTCTGCAACCAGACAAGCTGGGCTGAGGTACTGGATCATTTCAGGCAGGATGGGGGGAGTTTGATAACATATACATAACCCATCCCTGTATTTCTTACTTAGGCAGTTTGCCTTTACTTCGGTTTGATAATCTGGCATAATTTCATTTGAAAAAAGCTGCAGATTACCCAGTTGTGCTGTATCATAAACCAAAATCAGATCATAGGACATTTCCAGCACAGGCGTTCTTCACTCTCTTAATAGGTCTTTATTTTACATTAAAGCCATTATCATGCAGTAGTTACACAACCTTCATATTATCTGATCTCGGCACCTGGCCTTCAGCGCTCCAATTCCTGGAGTATCTCTAAACAAGCCAAGGTAAGAAAAGTACCTCCACCTCAATCTGGAGAAATACTGTGTGCTTACAAGTTATAAGATCAATGCCAGTGACTCAGTTGCCAGTTACGGTTTTCTAGAATTAAACCACATAAGCTACCTTTAATTCTTTCAGTATGAGCTTCCTCATCTGCAAAGGCAGCACTTGAAATAATTTTGAATCTCATGGATTTAATTTTTTTAGTTAAGTGATAAATTACAGAATCCCCACAAAAATAGTTCAGAAAGGCCATGTGCAGTGTGATATGAGTTTAAGAAAAACTATATATACAATTCAAAAGTCCAGTTTTCAATCACAAGATGAAATGTTTCAGAACAGAAGCTGATTCCAATGCTCTTTCCAATAAAAACAAGAGGCAAACTCATACCGAAATCAAGTAGAACTGTATCTGCACTCCCAAGAACAACTTGCCTCAAACACAGATAGCAATGCAAGGGACCCTGGGTAAGTCCAACTTTTTATCACAGACCTTGAAAGATAAGAATGTTAGTGAAAGGATGAAAACCCTAACCCTCGTTGCTGGTCTCAGATTTATCATGAAGCATGAGATACTCGGAACCTAATCTTGCAAATTTGAGTTGGGCAGAGCTGTAGAACAGGCTGAACAATAAAAGTAAAGGGTACAATCGGAATCTCTACTTTTTGCCACATGGTGCTTTGCAGCATAAACTATCGTTCAGTGGGAACATGCAGTGTTAAAAGTTTCCATCAAAATTCCTTTGCTGGCAGTTGTATTGCCATGAAACAAGCAGTGTCACAGGACACACAAGAAATTCTGTGGTGGACAAGTAAGGGATGCCTTCTTGCTACAGAAATTTCTTTCTAATGCTCCAGCAGTCAACTGCTCCCTCACATCTTTGAGAGGAAGAGGTGTTTCCCTCCTTCTGTCCCTGAAATCCGGGTGTTATACCTTTTTAGACAAGGGGTAGCTAAAATTCAGTGTTATGTCCCAGGTGAAGACATATCCATCATTCACATTGTTCTAAAATCACTTTCATTTTTAAAATCATTCACTTACTACAGCATACTTTATTAAAAACATGCAAGACACAGGGAAAATGAAAACTGGTGGCATCAACTGCTCTATCTCCTCTCCCAAGTACAGATTTGCCTAAAAAACCCAAACTCCTCCCATGCATCCTTTGAAGTACTCCAGGTTCTCTTGAGCTTTTTTTCACCAAAGGCCAAGCCAAGGGAAGCCACCAGCAGAATTTTACCATCTGTGAATGCCAGCTTAACTCTGTTCTGATTTTCTGCAAATCAGTTGAGGCTGGCAAGGGTAGATCAGCAAAGCTTTAAACACAGAGTGACAAACAAAGACAATCTAGAAAGCCTGGCTTCTAGACCCTAACAGTGAGAACTGTTTTACAGAAGCCTTCTTGAAGGACAAATCCATCCATTCTCTCCACTTACTCTTCATCATTTTGCCTATCTACATTTTATTCCCAATTATATTTTTTCTGTTGAACATCTGTTTATTTGCTTGTCAGATTGTCTGATTACCATATCTTCCAATTGTTCTCTGACCTTTTGTGATTTTTACCGAGTTCACAAATAAGACTTTGTGGTTTGCAGTTGTCTTACTCCCCAAAAGAGCCTTTCAAACATCAGGGACATTTTAAACCTTCTAGCATCCTAATATAATGCATGTTTGGACAATAGATGAATGCTCTTACTAACAACTTCATCATTTTTATGTTATACCAGGCTTAAGAGTTCTAGAAATTGCCTACTCCCCAATTTTTCCAGTTCTTTCCACACCTTTTCTTCTGCATAGTTTTGAACAGTACCTCTAGCCATCATCAGGAAAAAAGAAAAATAAATCACTCTTAAGTAGGTGCCTTCTCAATAGCTCAGTGACAGCCATGTTTCTGAAGTCATCCTTTTAATTGTTGGTAATCTAACTATTTTTCCAGGTCCTGTCCTCCTGATATTCTTCAAGGATTTCTCGCTATTGTTTATCAGTTTTGTGCTTCTCCCCTCACCCTTCAAATATCTGTACACCGTTTGCTTTTTCCATTTTAGCTTTTCTAATTTCTTCCTTATGTATCTCCTACTGCAGTTTAATTTCTTTTATTCACTTAGTAGAGTAAAATGTTCATTTACCAATGGCTTGGTTGAAATAACCTCCTGGCTCTGCCCTACTAGATGTCCTGGAGTCCATGATCCCTTTTTCATTCAATGATATTCCTGCTTTCTAAGGTTCTATCCTGACTGCTTTGTTGTGGATTGGTTTGTTGGGTGGCGGGTGGTTGGGGTTTTTTTTTGGGGGGGTCCCCTCTGTAGGATCTAAAAAAAGCTAAAATTTCTTTGCTTTTTATGTCTTTTTCTTAATCATAATTCTAAAACACCTGGCTAAACCACATTTCTTTACCCAAAGATTTAGAGCACAATTAGTTTATGGGCCAGCAGTTCTGCTGAAGCCAGATTTACACTGTACCAGTGCAATGCCAAATACTCAAATAGACTATAACTACTATTTTTATTCTTTAAGATATCGAAGAATCCTTCACCAGCTCCTGTCTTCCACAGAGTAGAGTAAGTCCATCCGCTGAACTGTGCACCATTTGCCCTCACCTCTTTGCAACATCTACATGGACAAAAGTTCGGCAGCTTTCAGCTTAGCTTTTACAGTGGGAATAGGTACTGGAAGCAAATTGGTTCCTGATGGGACAACAGCTTGCCAACACACATGCACCCTTCTCCACTGAGGTTTCTGATTTCTCCTTCAGGTGGTTTAGTGGTTTTATGTAATAACTCATGTGTGAAAATACTTGACTAGCAGTAAAACGTGACGCAGAGTTCATCAGTGCAATTGAGAAATCTAGCTTCCCCTGCATCTGATTTACCGGTCTGTAATTAGGGCTGTGAAAGCGAGCAAAAGCAGGGAGCCAGCTTCCCACATCAGACTCCACTTTTTACACCTGCGCTTAGCCTAAATGCATGGAAAACTCCTTTGCATTATCCTACACAATATCTTCATTTCTTTTCCTAGAAAGACTGAGCAAATTTGCACAATATATTCAGTTGGTTTATCAGGGTCTACTGGAAATTCTGCAAAGCCATATTAAATCAGGAAAGAAAAGTTGTAACAGGGACAGGAAAATAAATCTGATATAAGATAATGCAAATCTGTTAGCAGCTTTTGCAACAGTGAGATTGATGAAACTGATTCTCTTCTCACCTAAATCAGCATCAAACAGCTTATTCAGCTGAAATGAATAGCATTACACAGCTGTCCAAGTGGTGCTCGCAAGAGTGGGATTGGTACCAGCGTGTATTTAAGAGACCAGTGCTCCTCTGTCTCGCACAATGGAGTGAATCAGGAGAATCTTACCTGAGCCAACACAAAGCTGTCCCGTTAGCGTCCTGGGGGTGAAGAACAAGAAAAGGGCATTTGCATGGCCTCTAAGGTGATGACCCCCTTCTTTTCTCCCCCACACAGACAGCACTTCGCATGTAGAGTCCCTCATGAAGAGTCTTATGAGGATGGTGCAGTAGATATGAATAACGATATAAGTATTACAGCAGCCTTTGGGTCATATTTCTGTGAAGAGCCATATGAAGTCCTAGCAGCCCATGTTAAGGTGGGTACTGGTAATTTTCTGGCTCAGACCCTTAGAACAAGCAGCTGGCAGCCTTCGAGACCTGCAGGAAGCAAGCACAGCCAAACTAAAACAACTCAGACTCACAGTGATGTGCTGTAATGCTTCCCAATAAACACTCCCATTTGGCTAGGAGGAAAATGAATATAAATAAACCAGCTGAAGCACAATAATATAAATGGTTTCCAAGACATTGAGGAGAATCTAAAAACATTTTACCGGGAGAGGAAAGAGAGAGAGAACATGTGAAAGGAGATACTCTGTTACAGGCCACGGCTTTCCTCTCCTGATGGTGAATTACATCCACCTCATCCTTTCCTTTTCTTCCTCTCTAAGTGCATTAGGACAATGAGGCCTCAACACAAGGAAATAAACCTTTAATTAATAGTCTATGAAAGAATTAACTTCTCCATAGCACACTCACTCTCAATATGATTTCTCAGCATGATCATTCCCTCTTCATCTGTCTTCTACCTCTGCATTCCTGTCTTCACTATTCTTCAGTTCTCACTTTTGTGACTCAACTCATTTTTAAATATGACATGAACTAAATACTAGTTCAATATGTCTGAGTGGCAATTACACCACTTACTAGGTCAAGCATATATAAGCTATTGTGGCTGCTGAATGCCTTCTCTGTGTGAACATACCACAGCCGTATCTCAGATGCACTGCCAGTTTTTCATCTTTCTTCCCTTCCCTCCCATGGTTTACTGTTAATTTTTTTTCCCTCCTTTTCTGCTGTTTTATGTTCTGGCTGAATATAATTTCTATAAAATTTCTCTAGAAGGTAATTATCGGAAAGCCAGTTCCATACACACCAGTCTCCAGCCAAGGAATACAAGGTGGAGAACAGCTATTGTATCACACATATGACATGTGTTTGCAAATGAATTTTAATCAGTTAAGAAAATAGAAAACATTCTAGGTTTTCACTTACGACAACTCTTTTTAGTGGAAATAGATCAAAATTGAAAGAATAAATTATTGCAGCCTATTGAGGTAAAATGCGCCTAGCCACTGAAGTTACAAGTGATATTTGTCATTTCTATGGATTGATTCTGAAAAGTTCTGAGCATAAGGCCTCTGAATCCCAAAGCAAGTTACGCCAATGCTTAAACATGAGTCTACAGAGGAGCTGGGGTGCAACTTGGGTCCTCCAGTTCCTCCACGAGGTTGGGGGGAGGAAGAGACACCACCAGGTCCACATGGCAGTGGCCAGTCTCCCACCTGCTCCGCAAATGGGGAACAAACCCTCTTCCTGATAATGGCAGGGAAGGTGGTCGCCTCTCCCACCCTTCCCACTAATCCATCTCCCTGAACAAGTGACAACCTGCCATCCCAAGGAAAAGCGTGAGACATCTGCCTGTAGCAATATCATCTTGAATTGTGAATTAATCAAATCTCAGGAGTTGAGCTTAGGTGTTACAGGCTTCTCTGGGGAGCTCAAATTTACCTGAAAGAATTCAAAGAGTTTTAAACAAAATTATAGCTACAATTTAGCAAAGAAAATGTGTATAGTTACGTTTCTTATTGCTGGAGTGCTGTAAAATTGAAGCGAATTTTCAGTCTGATTAATTCATTCAGAATGATTCCTGTTGAGTAATTATCTTCAATAAAGGTCTGTCAATACAGTTTCAAGCTATTGCCATTTTATATCAAACATAAATTAGACTGTATAATGAATTCAGGTATAACTAAACTCAATGTCAGATGAAATCCTTGTGTGCTAATCAAGTGAAATAATCGCTCTAAGAAGATAAAAACAAAAAGAACTTAATACAATAACAGTAAAACTCCTTCTTCTGTCTGGATTAAGATAGCATGGATGATTTTACAAATCATCTGGGATGTACATCCCAGGTAAGTCCAATCTAACAAAGCTTTCAGAATTGCTTGCTGGAAAGAAAGAACCATTATTTTGTCTGGTGTAAAATAGCATTAGCTTTAGAATAGATAAAATCACGTCTATTTAAACCAGGTGAAGATTTGGCATAGAGGCATTAATTTAAGCACTAGTTTGCCAACGTGTTTAGATAAAGTCTGTGTGGCCAGAAACGCTAACATGACGTACTGCCCGAGGGGTTGATTTAACAAAATTAATCATTTCTGAGACACGGAGAGAATTGTTTAAACGTTTCAGTTAGGGCATCACCAACTGATGCATGGTCTGATACAAGAGCAAGTGCTGGATCCTGCCCCTGGGCAGGGGCAGTCCTGGCTGTACACACAGACTGGGGGATGAGATGCTGCAGACCAGCCATGCTGAGAGGGACTTGGGGGAGTCTTGGGGGACAGCAAGTTGAACATGAGCCAACAGCGTGCCCAGGCTGCCAGGAAGGCCAACCGTGTCCTGGGGGGCATCAAGCAGGGCATTGCCAGCTGCTCTAGGGACATGAATGTCCCACTCCACACTGCGCTGGTGCGGCTTCACCTCGAGTACTGTGTGCAGTTCTGGGCACCACAGTACTAAAAGGACATAAAACTATTGGACATTGTCCAGAGGCAGGCAACCAAGATGGTGAAGGGTCTAGAGGGGAAGATGTATGAGGGAAGGCTGAAGTTCCTTGGTTTGTTCAGCATGGAGAANGTGGTCACAGCACCGAGCTTGGCTGAGCTCAAGCAGCGTCTGGACAACGCTCTCAGTCATCTGCTCTGATTGGGCTGGTCCTATGTGGAGCCAGGAGCTGGACAGATGGTCCTTATGGGTCCCTTCCAGCCCGGGATATTCTATGATTCTATGATCTGAGCATGAAAGAGTATCAGTTTAGCAGCTTTTATGACTAGACCTGGTTTTAGGAAAACAGGACTATACTGGATCAGAGATTAGGTTACAACTCTCATGCATCTAAATGGTCAATTGAGTATTTTTTCCAAGAATGAAAAATTTTCTGTCCTACTCAATAGTTTATAGGGAATTGACACAAAGCAGCAACAAATTGGATATTTCAGATTAGATATTAGGAAGAACTTCTTCACGGAAAGAGTAGTGAGGCATTGGAACAGGCTCCCCAGAGAGGTGGTTGAGTCGTCGTCCCTGGAGATCTTCAAAAAATGCATAGATGCGGCACTCCAGGACATGGTCTAGTAGACACGGTGGTGTTAGGTTGACGGTTGGACTTGATGATCTCAAAGGTCCTTTCCAACCTTAGTGATTCTGTGATTCTATGATTCTATGAAAAATAAATCTGTAACTTCAGTCCCACTGAGCAAATACAAGATTGCACTTGCACTTATCTACAGGAAAACTGGCAAGGGGATGTTTCTTAGGGAGTGCAGTGACAGGAGAAGGGGGAATGGGTATAAACTAAAAGAGGGGGGATTTAAATTGGACATTAGAAAGAAATTCTTCCCTGTGAGGGTGTTGAGACACTGGAACAGGTTGCCCAGAGAAGCTGTGGAGGCCCCATCCCTGGCAGTGTTGAAGGCCAGGTTGGATGGGGCTTTGGGCAACCTGGTCTAGTGGAGGGTGTCCCTGCCCATGGTGGGAGGGGGGCTTGGAACTAGGTGATCCTTGCGGTCCCTTCCAACCCAAACCATTCTATGATTCTAGAACAAAGTTGCAAAGATTCAGCACCTCTGGAGATCAACCTCTCTTGCGTGGCTGCAGGGACTTGACTCTAAGGTAGGTTTGTATGTTTAGGCTTGACCAATGCACTTGAGTTCAAAGAGTGAATTCAAGTAGCGACAAGAGCCCTAGTCCAGTGTCCCATCTTTCTCCATAACATATATCACCCTCCATACCACCCTCTGAAGACAGCATATGGAACACCACAGCGATCAGGTTGATATTTTAACAATTTTTTTAGTGCTAAAAGTAGTGAACATTTTTAAGGAGATAGACTCTCCACTTTTAAGTCCATGCATTGTTATTTTGTTGTCTTTCGTTCATTCATTCTTTCTCAAACTCTGTCTCTGAACGCTTCTCAAAAGCAAGGCTGCCCATCAATATTTTTAAAATTTGCCTTAATCTGTAGTAGCCAGATTGCTCCTGCACAGCAACAACTCCTCAACAACTTTTGTTCCTTAATAGAAAACTAAGCTAAAAGCCATTGCTTTTATATGTAGAGTTAATAAACAAGAAAACCCAAAGGTGGGTGAGAAAAAGGGGCATGTTTAAAGGCTATTTCTCTACAAGCTCAGCAGCAAATTGAAGCGTGGATCATTCAGAACAGAAAAACCAGCAGCCTCAAGTGATGCCATCCCAGAGATCAGAAAACAGCATTCGGCTCTCATATTAGAGAATAGAAGTTACAGAAAGAGTCCTTTCCTGATGCTAAATAACAGGGAGTGGTGACAATGGAGTCCTGAAAGAAAAATGACTGCTGAAATGGCTTTTTTTCTTTTCAGGTTACTAACAACTGTTCTGGTTTAAAATCCTTCACGAAGTGGTGTCTTCTCCAGTGACAGCATAGCTTACATGCATAAACTGAGAAAGCGTGTATGAGAGGAGGAGGATCTGCCTAGTAAATAAAGCTCATCTACCCAAACGGATCTATTAACAAAGCATTTTTTAGCAGAAGGTTGAGTAGTCAAATCAGTCCTAAATGGGAGATTGGCCCTGCAGGATGCTGAGAGCTCTCAGCCTCCAAGTATGTCCTTGGGGATGTCTGGGGCCTTGTTGGAACAGATCTCTGCCCAGACTGCATTTGGGGATCGTTGAGGTGGATGCCAACAAAACCCTTAAGAAACAGGCAAGAGTTTTGTGTGAGTCTGCGTGGACACATGCCGTTAGGTTAGCTCCTTAATGCTTCGAACCTGACATTAAGGTTTAATTATGCTGTAACTTGCAATTGTCTCTCTTCCTGGCTGCTTTAAATCCCTGCTTTGCCTTACTGTTCTCCTTGCCTTCGGTTGCTCTGGTATTAGCGACAGACTTACTCGTGAAGTAAATCAGCTCAGACAGAAGGACTGCGGTGTTGTTCTTATGCTTACGCTTTGCCTGACCAGGGGCCAGCAGAAGTCACATCCCTAAAAGTACCCAGTAAAGCTGGTCACTGACAATTCAGTGTCAGATAGCACTGGTGCCACACTTTCCTCACGCTTGTGCCATGACAAAATGTGACCCTACAAAACCAACTATATTTTGAGGGATTGTAACATTATCCACTGCAAGAGAGTGGAGTTTATACCGATTAAACCCCCTTTTCTTGCCTGCATTACTACATGCGTTTAATATTTTAGAATAGTTGGAATTGATATTTTGCTTCTCTAACTTTGCATCACACAGAGCATTACTCATTATTTTTTTTCCGGTACCCAGACAGAGCAGTCTTGGAAGATCCTTTCCTCTAAAACTGTTATGTGCCATCTATGTGCATAAATACACAGATTTATTTATGCTTTTGCAGACTTCAATATAAGGCAGCGCTCTTATAACCATAGGAGAGTGAAACAACGAAATTCCATTAACTTCTAGTTGGGCACAAAGGAGGTTACACTCCATGGTAATTTAATCTGTTATTATGAAACAGAAATCTGAGGTTGTATTGGCATTCAATAGTTCAAAGGTAGGGAGGAAAAAGCTCTTGAAATTCATTTCCTTGATGTAAATTTTGGAGCTAGTTGAACAGCAGGGGAAAAAAAAAAAAAGCTAAATAAATTACATAACAAAACCGAGAATATTTGCTGAATAATGTATGATCTCGTCAGGATACTTCTTTTTTTAAAAAGCAAAGGTGATCTAGTGAAACAACTTACTTCAGCATAATAATAGTATTAAACAGAACTAGAGCAATGTGTGGCAAACTGGGCACGACTAGCACCTTTTCCGTTCTCAGAAACTTGGTTGAAATCGATACCATGACCTGGGAGCAGTGTGCACATTTATAAAACCACACACCGTAGAGGCTGGTCTCACAGAGGAGCATCTCTCACTCCTGATGCCCAACCAAAGGGCTGGACTCCGAGCTAAGCTTGGCCGCATCGGCACTGTGGTCCCGCATGACTTTTTCTCCGTCAGCAGATCCTGTTTCAGCAGATCTCATCTTCTCTCCTGCTTCTTCCCATTCCTTAAGCCTTGCACACCAGAGCAGCACCTCTCCGCCGTGTTTGCACAGCGCCTTGGCGCATTTGAACACCCACACTGGGTGGGTTGGGGACCTGAGTTGAGCATCACCAAGAAACCACAGCCACCGGCCTAGAAGGGACCGTGTGACCCCTGGGGTCTTTCTGCCTTCCCCTCTCTGGGGATACTGGGACATCAACTGGAATATTGACTACAAGCCCGTTTTTCTCCAGGAAAAGTGAATACACTTGCACAGTTATTTCTAGGCCAGCAAAAAACTATCCCACGCAGTATGATCACCACTCTGGCAGTTTGGTAGGCAGAATACGTTCCCTTTCTGTTTATAATCCACCTCCAATTTCTCCTGTCAAACTGGTGAGTGGGGAAGACATGTGAGCAGCTTGGATTCGGGTGGTTTTTTGAAAGCAGCTGGGTTACTTAAAGGCTACGGTTGTGGTTTTACCCAGGACAGCTACGCATCCCTCCTTGGGCAGAGCTGGTGACAGTGGCAGGTTGGCAGTCCTCAAGCCAGAAATCACAGCGCAGCACTGCCATGCTTGGCTGCTCAGAAGGTGCTGCCCTGACCCAAGAATCACTTATCTGGAAAGCAGCGAGCAAAAGGCAAATTTTATTGCCATTTGCATCAGCTTGTCCAGAAAGAAACTGCCTTGGAGGTGACAAGAAGGTTGTCTTCTGAAGCTTGAGCAAAACTAGCACGTTCAGAAGATGAACATGTGAGACTATTACAGCACTGTCTGGCAATCCCCGAGCAATGATCTCACCTGTCTTACATCATGAGAGCAAACATCGATTCCCTTCAGCCTCAGGGTCAGGCACTTGGGCTGCACCGAAGAGGCTGGAGGACTGCGATAGATAACTGGCAAAGACTCCCCATCCCCTTCAGGATCCTTTACAACACTTAAAGACATGAGGGGTGCAGAGGCCACCAGGTGCCTGTCAGAAACATCCCAGTGCCAGGGTCTGCCCTCAGAGTTACCGGTCACAACCTCACTTCCCCGCAACCGGCACCTGCACCCTGGCAGAGAAACTGAGAACTTTAAATTGCAGCTGGTTTCCTCCACCAAGCCTCCCCCGGTGGGGTGTCCCTCTTGCTCAGGGCAGCCAGCTCAGGCATACCTTGCCTAGAGCCTTCTGCATGATGGCAGAGGACCCCCAGGACTGAGCTACAGTACACGCACAGTTAAGGACACTGACTTTTTTTACCAGAGAGCAGCTTCCTTTGGGTAACTCCACTTTCCTGCCCCTACAACTTCATTTCACTTCTCACCTCTGTAGCAAGACCAGTTCCTTCAAACTTTATGAGCCCTTGACTCATATTTGTCTGAAGAGTGGGCACTGGATCACAATCACTGCAGAGGGAAATAAAATATCCCACTGCAGTGATGGTGTGTTTTGGGCAAAGCCTGCTCGCTGAGAAGAGAGCCGAGCAGTTATGAACTCACACACGCATGCAGATCTGCTCAAGCGCTTCAAAATAAGACAAATGCGATGGGAAGCCTCTATGCCACGTTCACCAGATGGTCTCACACCTGCCGGTATCTTCTGCTGGTTTCACCAGGGGAACTGCAGAGCTTTCCCTTCCTCCCCAACCCCACCACGTCTATGGAAAAACAGCTGCCGCCTTACAACGCATCCCCAGAGCTCAGCACCCTGCAAGGCTATGGGCCATGATGTGAGCGGGTGACAGCCCCTCGTGACGAAGTGGCATGGGATGTCTCGATAGCCGTGGTGATGCTTGTTTGCACAGATACCCCCACACCAGGCAGGTTCCTCCACCATTTGCTGCTGGAAGAGCGCAACAGGTTGGAGTCGGCCTCTCTGACTTTCTCACGTTGATACACGTGTTAAGTTCATTATCGTATTTGCAGTGCTTTTTCAGGATAACCGAGATGCGAATGTTTGAGCTGTGTCAACAGTACACGCTGTTGGACCTCCAAGGAAATTAAGGCTCTGAAATGATTGCAAATGGAAAGCCTTTTTTTTTTTCCTCTTTCCTTTTAATTAGTAATCCAACCAACCATTTAATTGAGAGCAAAATAATCAGAGAGAAGTGAAGGCAAGGTATGTAAACTAGATTTCTGCTTGACTGGACGTGCTTTCTTAGGGTGCAATTGTTAACATCCGTATGCGCTAACAAAACAGTGCCTGCCTGAAACACATGGGCAAAGCGGGGGCAAAAATCACATTGCTGGCTTTTTCAAAGATGTTTCTATTTGTTTCCAGTTGTTCCTCAAAGGCCAGCTTTGATCCTGCTAAGAAGTGTGGATTTCTACATTAGGTTGAGATGCTTAAGAATACATTTTCTGACGGCTATTTCCGCTCCTATTACTGAGGCTTGAGATCTTCATTAAAAGCACTGAATCTTGAGGAATTGTTGGAGCGATTTTCGCTCGATGAGGTCTGTGCCAGTAGGGCTTCTCAGCTCCACTTATTTACAAAAACCACTGAAAGCCCAATCCTGAAAGATACTTTAAGATTGACATATCTTTCTGAATCTTAATTCCACATTTTATTTTAGTCTGCACATATCACCCTAGAGTCCTCCTCAGTCTAAGAAAGAGGCCTTTCAAGTCCACACATCTGTCTCTAGAAATCTGCGCTCTTCCTTTGCACCGAATTTTCCTTCCTTTTTTTTTTTTTTTTTAGCTAACCCAGCAGGAGATAACATTACTGAATATTTTACCTAATGCCAAAGTCTAGTCTGCATCAGCTCCTCTGCATTGGACTTTTTGGTTTGGTTTTTTCTTTCTTTTTTTCACAGTTTTGTTTGTTAAGCGAGCCCACTGTGAGAAGAGATACCTTGGGCATCAGCCATGTGCGGAGGGAGAGAGCTGTCATGTCCCTGCTGCTTTACCTCTTCAGTGTCAGCCTGCTGCTGGTGTTGCCCACGGCCAGGTCCCAGCCTCCCCCGGCGTCCCTGCCTGCGCCGGGGAAATCCTGGATTTCACTTCCTTCTCCTCAGCTGCCTCTCCCACAGCAGCCCCGCACGCCTCTGCAGGGAGGGGTTCCAGTCTTGAGCAACGCTCTCTGCCACGTGTGGAGACACCAAGCAGCTTCACCATGTCCTGCATCAGGTTCAGACCTTCCTGTGCTCAAGCGTGACCTGCCACGCGTTGCAGACCAGATGCCACCTGCTTTAACCGTAGTCGTTCCTACGGCTGCAGGCAGAGACTTTATTCCCGTCAGCTCCCCTCTTTTCCCAGCCCTCTGGAGGGGGAGACTCCTCCATATGCTGTCAGAGATGACACGTGGGAGGGAGAGATTCAGAGGCAGTCAGCAGAGAATTAGCACTCAGCCTAGTCTGGTGAAACACACATTTTAAAGCAACCAAGAAAAAAGGAGAAGGATGAAGTACACCGTGGCACACGTTTGGGCAGAGACCTGTACAGGCCCAACACAGCAGGGTCCTTCCAGTTCATGAAACAAGAAAGCAAATCTTCTCCCTTGCAAGTTCACCATGAGCTCCAGGAAGGGAAGACTGCAAATGCTGGACATACACTGGAAATAAAAACATGAATTTGCCGCAGAGAGCGCGCTATTCAAACAGAGCGTTAGTCACAGCCTTAGGCCCTTTAACAGCCCCACCGCTGCTATTTATAACACCGCAAGCGTCCTTGGAGCTACAGAAAGTCCAAACACCACCAGGACGAGTATTTTCCCACCCGTGAGAACAGAGGACCTGTTTGTGCAACGGTGGTGACTCAGCGGCGGCCGGGGCTCCTCCACCGCTGTGTGCAGAGCGCCGGTGGGGCAGGGCGCTCGCCTGCGCAGAGCTGCCATTTCGCAAGGGCAAACGAGTCACGCGCAGAGGTGCAGAGCAGCTTGAGGCTAAGCACTAGGAAGTAATCCAGGTTTTTCGGGGGATTTTTCAATTAAAAAAAAAGAATAATTGTGGGAAAGCTTGCAAATAGATGTTTAGGAAACTATTCCTGCTCTGCTTGATGCTCAGTCATCTGCTGCCTGTATTTGTGACGGGAACTTTTTAGAGGTCTGCCCCTTTCTCTAAGAGGAATTCTGGCTTCCCTCACCCTGAGGTCGCGTGTCCTTGAGTTTTCCCAAACAAAATAATATCCTGTGGCTTTGCCAAGAATTTTGTTTGGCCATTTGAATTCACCATTTCATTTTGCTCTAGTCAAGGTTTATATGCAAGCTCTGACGCAAGTCTCAACCTTTTAGTAGCAACAGTAACACCCTCAATGCTGAAGGTATTTAATAAGGAAACATCCTTCTCTGGTGGAGGGGATGCGTAACCATGTATGAAGTTTAGCCCTTCTGAGAGAGTCTTCTTATTCCCTTCCTCTTGAATCACAGAGTTATTCCTCTGAACTCTACTTCCTTTCTAACACATGTAGAAGATATCTAACGCTTCAGAACGAAAAGCTTTATCTGACTGCGCTCTGCAAATGCCGTCGCTTGGAAAGTTTCAGCTGTTGCAGAAAATAGAGTTAATGGTGGTGCACAACTATGACTACGTGACTATACTTTTTTCTTCTCCCCTCTGGAACGCAAAGTCAGGAGCTGGCTTTGTAGGTGGAGGTTTTGTTTAAACAGGGATTGCATCTAAAGGAAAATTAAATTCCTGCTTCAAACTTAGTGTCAAATGAAAAACCAACTTTTGCAAATCTTTACTCCTTGAGAGCACCCTGACGGAGCAGAACCCCATCACCACATTTCAGAGTAAATACATAGATACACCAGTCTGCCGGGGACAGTGATTTAGGAAACTAATCACCGACTGCAGAAACCACAGCCTCTGGCTCTTGCCTCTTGGGGCCAAATCCAGTAAAGAGAAAAAGGCAAAGCTGCCGGCCACCCAGAAGGCTATTCAGCCCAGGAAGAAGCAAGCAGGTTTTTTTCTGCAACTCCCACAATACCCCCTCCCAAGCCTATTCAGACACCCACTGGGCCTCCACAGGCAACTAACAGACTCCATGCAGGCTGTTATTCTGCAGTTTAGAATAAAGTTAAGAGGTCTCACAGCAGTGCCTGTGGTGGCAAGCCCTACAGAAACTCATAATAAAATGTAACACTTGGGCTGAGGAGCATCAGAGCCTAAATGGAGGGGAAAAAAAGAGAAGCCCAGTTTGATGAGGAAACGTACCCAAGATGACTCAGCCCAGCAGCCAAAGAGTGGCCAGATCAGACATGGATGAAGCAGGTGCAGGGTAAAGCGAACCTGTATTTTCTGTGGTTGGCTTTGGCATGGCCTCTTCTTCTACGCATTTTATGGGCATTTACCAGCTTTTCTGGTCTTGATCCAAGCCTAGCCTAAAGCTTCTCATCCTCAACACAGAGGACAGCAGCTCTCACCCTGGCAGCAACGGGCACCCCAGCAGACAGACACATTTAAAGTTCCCACTCCAGATCAGGCAGATAGGGGATTTTAACGTGGGTGTTCCCCAGCAATGCCTGAACCACAGGGCTGCTGGCTGTTCTGCCTTGGGTTGGTATTTCCAGTCAGAGCTTTTCCACTCTGTACAAATACTGAAGCGTGAACAGATCTGACTTGGTTGCTCTCATGAAGCTTAGGGCAGAATAGGAGCAGAAAAGTGTTTTCACGCAGATAGCTGCGATCTATATCACATCATGTTATAAGGAGAAGTTGCAAATTTCCTCCACACTGAAAGAAGGAAGTGAAGGGGAAAGCCCAAACCCTGGGCAACCCGTCTCAGTCCAACCGCAGAGTGAAACAGAAACAAATGCGATTAAGGTAGGAAATGACATGGCCAGCATGATTTTGCATCAGTGGAGCTGGCCTGGAAACCTCATCAGCCAGGTCTGCCAGCCTGTGAATGGGAGAAGACTAAATGAGGCAACGAAGAAAGAGAAACTGTCTACTCGCTCCACTTGATCTCAGCTCAGCAGGGTTTCTGAAAAATTCCTTCTGTGCTCTGAATGTGCACATCTATTGGCATCCATTACCTCACTTGGGAAAAAAACTCTTTGATGTTCAAGATTGGGGCACATTTCTCAGGGCTGCAGAGCAAAGCAAATGATACAGCGATGGCACTGGCAAGGAGAAACGTTTGAAAACTACTCCCTCATGCATCTCAACCTAACATAATCTAGCTCCTTGCAGAATCTGTGTCTTGTGATTCATTTCAAACTCCCAGGGAAGTTTTTCCTGTGGTTGGGACATTCATAAAGTTTTTCTCTCATGTGGCTGCTCGAGCAGTTAACACCATATGTGGTCACGTTGCAGATGCCGCCTGAACTGGGGCACACATCTTGTCTTTTTGTTTTATGGAGGATCTAATTTTCACATGACTGATGGAACTTAGTAATATCTCATACCTTTTCCCTTCTGAAAAAGGTGCTTAAAAATGACCAAAGAATTCCAACATCGAGAGGTCTGAGCAAGACAGCCAACAAAATTGCATAACACTTGCTTCCTTAGGAAAACCATGCTAGAAAACAATAACATTCAAGTAGCTGCTTTTCTGTTCTCTTAATTCTCTAATTCTAGCAAACTAGATTGCCAGGAAGACTGGAAAACATTTTATTCACAAAAGTCACTCAAGCTGTATTAGCAAGGTCTTATGGATTCAAGGCGTCTGTTTCAATTTACAGGTGCCCTATGTCCTACAGAGGTGCGGAAATCAATCCTTTGTTTAGCAAACCCTTTGCCTGTTTGTCTGCTTTTTTTGATGAGAATAAGTAATGGAAATTCTGTTGACTATTTTCTAATTTCTGTTGACTATTTTCACAGCCCGGTTGAGAAACAAATACAAATTTGTGCAAAACTGAGCACCCTTTCTTCAAAATACTCTCTTCTCAGGGAAAAAAATAACAAAACCCAACAACATCGCCACCACACAAGGAAAACACTGGTTGGCAGTGTTCAACCTATATATCTGGGGTGAGCAAATGCCTCCCTTGTAGCCTGACATTTGTGAAAGAGAGGACGACAAGGCAAGGGAGAGGGCCATGTTCCATACTGACCACATAACACCCAGAAGAGGTGGAACCTGCTTCCTCTGAAGACAAGCATGACCTGCCACAGAAGAACCCGAGAGACTGGGACTACGTTGGCTTTTCAGGGGACCGGTGTTACAGGGTTAGATAACCTAGCTGGCATTTCCCGTACCACCTACACATACAGCCTTATCACCATCCAGAGCCGCCCCTCTGAGTGAGGCGAGATGCACGTTGGTGACATGAGGGACACGGCTGCGGGTCCAACACAGCCCAAGCTGGTAGCTACTCCCCGCCTCCCTCCCTGGGGGCTGGGAGCATAGACATTTGGGAGGAGAAGGAGGAGTAAGGCAGCGTCGGGGACATGTCCCACACCATGTGTAGCAGCAACCGCAGCAGCTGAGAAGGCTGCCCCGCCAGGAAACTGGATTGCAGATAACCATGAGAGGTTTCTCCCATGTACTGTGGGTCTATAAAACAGCACGTGGGTTGGAGGGTGCCTTTTCCCTTGACCAGACCTGGGCCAATAGCCCATTATTTTCCACCAGTACCCAGCTTTGCATTAAGAAGGAACATGTGGCTTGAAAGTGCCTCTGTCATCCTGTATGTAAATAACAGGCCCAGTGCAAGCTGCATCATGTTTAACTGAAAGACAATAATAACTTCTGTAGCTTTATTGTTGACTGTGTACACACTAACATGAAAACACATTTTTAAAAGCCTGAATGCAGTACATGTTTTCTCAGTCTGTGTTCTTAAATTGATAAAACACATCTGCTCTGAAGAGCTATTACAGCTTATCACAGAAACTTGGATCTAATTTACTGCCAGCAAAAAGCTTTCTTAAAGCCTCTCTCTCTTTTTCAGAGGCTATACCATAAAACATGATAATTCACATTAAGAATACATTTAAACACTGCTGAAAAGACAACTTGTGCTGAATAAAAGGCAACATTCGTCCAGGATGATGGCTAGTATAAAACATAGCCAAGATTGGAAATACAAAACTTTCATGATTTGGAGTGCTTCAAGTCTAGCCCGATGAGCCTTATATAGTCAAAGTGGCCTATAGCCCGCTGAAAACCTTTGCTCCTTAAATCACCTCCCTTTGGGTCCTCAAAACCACC
The DNA here is from genome assembly GCA_013399095.1 of Psophia crepitans. Classification (NCBI taxonomy): domain Eukaryota; kingdom Metazoa; phylum Chordata; class Aves; order Gruiformes; family Psophiidae; genus Psophia; species Psophia crepitans. Next base: position 45,041 of record VWZZ01005919.1, on the reverse strand, counting down.
CAGCAGATGGTTTTCAAACCTAGACTCACTGCTCCACACACACATGCCCAACAATCTCCTCACCCTCCTTTGTGGCTTTGGGAGGGTACCCACTAGAGACAGGCAAAACTTGTTGCTTGTCAGAGGTTTGTTTTTTTTAAATAAACAAATAAATGGAATAAAAATCAGAGAGGAGTGCAAATACCAAATACACACTAGCTGACTGTGGTCATAAGCTGAGGATAAGTGCACTCATGCATGACTGAGCCCTCTTCTGCCCCAGGGTTGAGCAGGTACCATCATGCCTTGAGGGAAAGTTAAGGGGAAGAGCTTCTGGAAGGAGCCTGAGGGGTCAGTAGGGTCTGTGTGAAGCAGTCCTGCTCACCCTTTGAACCAGTCTCACCTGGCCCTGCAAGAGGTCCCTACCCACAAGAGGATGCTGCCACAGCCCATCTGCGCTCTGCCGTACTCGCCCAAGCTCCTCATCCTTCCCAAATTTCCACACCATCCCCACGCATTCCCCACTCCAGCCCATGACTGCCTTGTTTTCCTTCCCCCTCTGGATAGCGAGTCCAGCAGAGAGCAGGTGCTGGGGAAAGGCGATGTAAAAATACCCCTGGCATTCCCAGCGGCATGTGCTTCCCTGAGCACACTGCATCCAGGCAACAGAGCTGTGCTTCCTGGGGAACGGCTCCTTTTACTCCTGCAGCAGCAGCAGGTCCTCCAGGACTGACACCTTTCTGCAGTGGCTCTGCAGGGTTTGGCCAGGATGGGCTGCAGTTGCCTGCCATGGCTGGCCCTTGATCACTTATCCAGGTCTTCTCCACAGGTCCTCTCCCTTAGCTGATGCCACGAGTGTTAAGGCAGCCCCTGGCGCTCTGCAGTAGCAACTCCCTTCTCCCAAAGAGAGGGGCTGAGAGTGAAAAATATAACGTCCAGTCTCTATCCTGTGCCATCAGGGGCAGACCCAGCTTTCCTGATGATCTCAGGAGCTTCCAGGCAGCCAGCGTCTTGTGGCCCTGTCTTAGACACAAGTTCCCACTTGCATACAATAATGAAATCCTTGCCCCAGGAAACAAGCAGTGCTGAGGTGCCACCCTTGCACCACGTACACTTTGATAACAGAATTCCTCTTCCTTGCAAACGCTCTGCTACCAAAGATGCAGCAGGTGGTGGGACAGGGCAACCTCATGTGCATGCAACCACTGGGACTGCGAGTGCTCTGCTGGCATCTCCTCCTTAGCCATCAGGTGAGGCTGGGCAGTCACTCCCTAGCTCCAAAACCTACTTTTGGAGCACCCAACAACCTGCCTCCTGACGACCCATCTGCTCAGCAAAGCAACCGCCCTGATAAAGCCACTCTAAGGCCTGGTAGGGCAAGAGTATTGGAATTGGCCATACTTCTAAATCTGTTTCTACTTCTGTGTAAGCCCCGTTAGGTGATCCCTAACAGCTGCTGTTCAAACCACACATCCACATTGCTTTGTTAACTCACAGAAAACACCACGCCGCTCTAACACCCCTGCTCAGAGCTGCTAGCAGATGCAATTTTGCCAAGGTTATTCTGATAACACCAGCACATTTCGGAGCAGCTCTGGCAAAGCAGGGCTGCATGCGAGCAGGAAGGCTGCAGGAGACAAACGAATTTATCAGGTTAAAGGTCCAGCACAATAAATAACAAAAGAAAGGGAAATCGTGTAGATAGCTCTGCTCCCTCCAAAAGGATCGAGTTCACTGACAGGTTTTACAGTTTTAAAACAACAAACACTCTTGCGTTATTGCTTGAACAACTTGGCCACATTCTCTTCCTCCCTCAGAGCAAAACTCAGACTTTCCTGGAGAGCTCTCTGCAGCCATGGGTAAATCCTACTTTTTTGGCAAAGCGTAAGCATTACTGGGATTTGTTTGCATGCACTCGGGTGTCCGTGCAAAAACATCGCCAAAACCTACCCAAAGCCTTCAGTGCCAGGCACCTAGCAAAAGCTGGGGACATCTCTGCTAAACGCTACGGAAATGCCACTGTGGAGCATGCTCCTCAAAGGCAGTGGCTCCGGCTATTTGCCTGCTATTAGAAAAGGGCCTGCTCAGCCCAACATCCACAAATCAAGAGTGTTGTGCTGTAATACAGCATTGTTCACTGCAGAGGAAAAAAAAACACCACCCCCCACCCCCCCAGATTTCACCTCTTCTTCCTGTATTACAGTCGCTTAAATGAAAGACTTTGCTTCAAATTTTCCTGCCGTCATTTTCTCTCTTACTTCTGTTATGCTTCCAAATAACAGGCATTCATTTGGGAAACGCAAGAAAAAGGAAGATGTTGAAAAGCTATTGATCTGCCAGGTGGAAAACTCTACATTTCATTTCCAGGGGAAACGAAACAGTGGCAGAGGAGTTTGTTGGGTTTTTTTTTTCAGCTTGGGAAAAAACACATCATCCTTTCAGTAAAATACTGGAATTATCATAAATTGTTTTATAACAAGAACAATCACAAAGATGATTTGTTCTTTGAATTTCATTTTCAAGCTGCACATCTATTGTATGCCACGCTTGTACGTATAGTCACTTGTGAATACAGCTTTGGGTCTTGTTCACAGTGCTGATTACAGCCAGAGAAGGAAACACTGCTAGCAACGCTGACGTTCATCCCTACGGAAAAAAACATCTCTAAAACGACTGCTCATGTGCCACGGAAGATGCCAGATTACAGTACCTCCCTTTCCATTAGTCACTCCACAACATTGTTCCCTGTTGCCACATCTCATACTTCCCCAGCAACAAAGCAAAGATGCCACCGAACCCCCCACTACCCTTAAGTGACAGATTAAAAACTTTTCCTCCCTTCCAGAAGGAGGAAGAAACGGGCCATGTATAGGGTCACAGAAGAGTTTGAGATGTTGCAGTTCCAGATTTCTGCAAAAACGCTTCTTCGCAAAACTGCGAGAACCAAGAATGCTCTGCTTTTACTGGGGTTTCAAATTTTTCATCCTGACTCCAAATATTTTCTCCAACTGGTCCTCAGCTTGCCATACCACTTCTCTCCAAAATGAAATGACTACCCCACACTGTCTTTGGCGAAGCCCGCCCTAACATCTCCCAGGCCTTCAGCAATTTGTTCAGCAAAGACAGGAGACACTGACACCAGCAGGTACCCGTTAATTACCCACCTCAGCCATCGTTCTTGTCAGATGTAAGGGGGCTGACCACATCTTTCTCTAACTTAATGAGCACAGTGTGCGTTGCAAGGGTCAGAGAACACCTAGGCAGACAGTACCTGACATTGGAAAAGAGCTTTAAAAAGAAATAAAAATCCTGTTTTTCCTGTAGTTGATCTGGAGCGGGTGAAATTGTAGAGAAAGGACAGCTTTTAGAGGAATGAAGCTGATTCTGGCATGTTCTCCCCTTTTGTGTTCCAAGCTTTGGGTTGGAAAAGGCTGCATCGAGGGTGGGGGCTTTTTTGTTAGTTTAGCTGTGTTACTGGACATGTATTTAATCTTTTTTTCCCCTGATATTCCTGTTATGAGAAGTTGCAGCCAGAGTTAGGGAGACATTGATCAATAGGGAAAGCCCATGCACAATTACTACAGCATGGTCTGAAACAAAGGGACTTCACTTTTCATTACCCTGAGGCATTGAAAAGGCTCTGCCATTCTTCGCTTCATTATTATTCTCTCTCCCGCATTGGAAAGTAGCACCCACCATTTCCTAACGAAGACATGGACTCCTGGCAAGCTTTCGGTGAAAACACTAGAGGTGGATAACGTCACTGTGGTCAAGGTGGGAAGGGACCTGCGAAGATCAGATGGTCAAACTCTGCTGCTCAAGCAGGGTCACCTAGAGGTGGTTGCCCAGGACCATGTCTAGAGATAATCACTATCTTCAGAGGACTTTTGAGTACGTCCTTAAAAGTATTTGTCTTCCGCATGTAAATGCATTGAAAGTGCCTTATTTTACTCAAACCATCCTTCCACAAGAAATAAGTCTCATACATGATGAATTGGTCCCAGTGTAAGGTAAGATCAAGCAAGCCTGCAGATACCTCACAGTCGAGGTGGGCATTAATTTCACCCATGACACCAATGAATCCTCTCACTGCTTAAATGAGAAACAAGTAATTCTAATTTATCTTTCCTCTGCCCCTTTTTTTGTTTTGCCACTTCACACCCCCACACTTTGCCTGTGTCACTAGGCCTTCAAAGGGCATTATGGAGACGGAAAGATCCTTTTCCTGAGACACCCAAGAACTGCATAGCCGACCTTCTGATCACCTTATTCCATCACAAGGAGCAGTAGGGGTGACAAACCTGGAAATTTTACATGGGACAAATGCATGGTTCTGTGGACAAAGGAGCAACCGAGCAAGTTGCAGTTCAACTAGCTTGGCTGTTCTTCCCCTGAGGAAATAAAATTCTCATGTATGAATTAAGAAGTAGTTAAATATGGGCTTATCTGACCACATCTCTCATGGATCTTGAATATTTGGCAATTCCTTCAGCCACTGATGCATGCATTTCTGAAATTTGCTAACACACACTAGTGCAGTTCTGCATATTCTTGCTATCTAGGTAACTACCCTGTGACTGTTTTGTTGGGGGGTCATGGGGGTTTTGGTGTTTTGTTGGGTGGGGTTTTTTTGTTTTGGAGTTGGTTTTTTAATATTGAAACTTACTAACTTTTGGATTTTGCTGACTTGTGGTGGTAACAAGCTTTGCAATTGTCCCTTATTTAGGAAACCTACTTCACCATCTGCACAACAACGTACTTTTTGGAAGCTAGCACAGATTCCCCAGAACTTTCTCATTTTCCTGTTAGGTGCAGTAATATGCCTGTTCCAGCACCAGTTGAAATAATTAGAAATGATCTCCCTGGGCTTCAGCGGGCTGAGAATGAAGCCTCCAATTTACTGCGTGAGACACTTGTAAAAGCGTGCCACAATGAGCTGCCCTGTAGTGTGAGCAAGTCTTATGCAAGAAGGTGACCAGGGCAGCAGGAGGCTGAAATTGCAAGTTTCTCTTGCAGAAACAAAGCCTCCTGCTATTGCCTCCAGTGGCAGAGACATCTAGTACTGTGGCACTGAAGCTCCTCCAATTTCTAAGGCAATCTTGTCTTGTATTACAGGTTTGTTTATCCCAATTGTTACCATGATTAATTCTTCACTAGAAAGATGGTGTGACTTTAACATTCCCAATAAATGGGCTAGTAGTAAATGTACTCGCTCACGTTGATAACTGAAAGTCCTATTAATGAAAAAAACAACCAACCCTAAAAACCAAACCACGATCCATTTGGCTCGTGTCAGTGTATACTTTTTTTTTTTGGTATCTCAAATTGGATAATCCATTTAATTTCATTTTTACTCACAGTTAAGTTTCACTGGTGGATTCAGTTGCAAAGGCTGAAGCAGGGAGGGCACAGAGCCCTGTATGAAAACCAGCTGTTGACATGGGAATTTTTTAAAAAATGACACACATTTTCTGCATTTCTTTGCCTATCATTGCCTAATTTGTGGCAAATCACAAACACATTCCTACGGATGCAGACGATGACAGTGTTAGAAGACCCTCATTGTTCTGGAGGTCACGGGAAGTTGATGGTAAGGGGTCCCCCTGCAAAGAAATTTCTAGTGCTTTTAGGATTTGTCCTTCACAGACATCTAGGGTGAAATTTAATTTGAAAAGACTACTTCAAATTAATATTTTGGCAAAGATACCCTGCATGTTATCATTTCTACCATATACATTTGATTGTTCTGTCAGGTTGTTTCCAGGCTTTTTCCACAAACACAAACTGTGCCAAAATATGAAATCCTCAATTAACTGTGCAGCCTATTGTGTGAACAATCCAAGTCCAAAACGCAGCACTACTCCTGTCCTTAACCCTATGAAACGCATTAAAGAGTCTGAATTCACGTTCCGAGTTAGCTCATGGCCTGGATGGGCTTGGGCTGGGGTATGCCGGTACTGTATACCAAACACCCCTCCTGCACGGTGCCACCCTGCCAAGGGCCACGGGCGAACGAGATGACAGTCAGGTGCACGCAGCAAGCAAAGGAATCACCGTATGAGACAGGCATGGAATTTGCCTGCCTCTACCGGGAACAACAAGCACTATCTGCAAGGAAATCTCAGGGGTGCTAAAATGCTTTGCTCCAAGGAAAGGCCAGAACGTCCCAGGGAAGGGCACCAGTCAGCCAGACTCCATTAAAACACAGCTCACTCTGTCTGCACATCGCAGCGAGAGCATCTCAGCCGTGCTTCAAAAATGCACCTTTTAACCCAACCCACTCATGCAACACCATGCTGTTTGCATCTCCTCCCTTCCCTCCCCCCCTAACGATTTATGCAGCATTTTTTTCCATATTCATTTGCTACTTAATTGATTTGATTTCACACGCTGATGAAGTCCCGAACTTTACTAGCTCTCACCTACCGACTCGCTTTGATTTCTTTAATCAGGCCATTGCTTCTCTCCGATTCAGCGAGCGGGTTTCTAATTCCTAGTTCCACCTGATTAACCATCAGCGTTACATAGTTAAGGCTTTTTGTTTTGTTCTTGTAGGTTCGAGATGCCAATGACATTTTTACTAGCTCTGCCTACCTCACCGGGCTGCAGTTGGCAGCAGCACCAGGAGAGGCAAGACACAAGCAGACCAAACAGGCCGTGGGTACGCAGGTCCTAGGACGGAGCTCTGCAATGTAGCAGCAGATACCTGCTTCTGATGCCTTAACTTTGTAGGGAGATGGCTCCCACTCAGTCATACACCAATGGATACTGCTGAAAAAGTAAAATTTGCAGATCTGGGAATCAAACTCAGAAATGAAACAGCTATTAATAGGAAAACGTGTCCTGCATTCCTTCACACCTGCCTCTTCCTCTGTTTGCAGATTGTCCACCAGCGTATCCCAACTTTTGGATGTATGTGTTGTCTGACATAATTCATCAAATAACTTAATCTACATGACAAAAATTATGCAGATAATTTGTGAGCAGACTCCACAAGCATTTAATATTCAAAATTCAAGCTGTGGTGATTAGTCTTGATTGAACACACAAATCAGCCAGTGTCTTGCTCTGTTTGAATGATTAACTCTTTTTTTAAATTTATGTTTATGATTAACTCAGAATCTGCTTTTCAGGACTACTCCAAGATTTGCCTGGGTTTTTTGCGCTCCCTCCTCCCCCCTTTCTTTTTTTAATTCTACAGCACTCTCACCAGTAAACCCATTTGCAGAAAGTAAATAGAAAAGGTGGACGTGTTCCGGGAGATTCTGGTAGAAATTTGGAATTTACTTTTACAAAAGTTTTCTGCAACACTTCCTCCGACCCCTGATTTTTCAGACAAATAATGGATTCATGCTGATGAGCAGTGGACAGTTTGCTGATACCAAGTCAGAGTGCTTTAGAATTATTTTCTTTCTCCTGCCCAGTCTTTCTTGCCTGGGATCAAATCAATGGACGTGAAAGACCATAGACTGGGGGGGTCTTCCATTTAACTATTTTCAAAGGAACGTCTTGAAAGTTTCCTTTCTCCTTCTTAAGATGAAAAGTCTTTTTGAACTCCGTTGTCACTTCAGCACCAGTAATGAGATCAAAATGGTTTCTCATTTCACCCCCTCAGTGTACACCTGCAAGAATAGCAGAGGCGACCTGATATTCTGAATATCTGCCACATTTCTCCTTGTGACGTATGTTCTCTTCATCCTTGGACTCTGCTGCCCTCTACTACACTTACAAGCCTAGAGCCAAGGAAGAATGCTCTAGAACAAAACAAAATGTAAAAATCAACTACTAGAATACAATCATCTTTATAAATACCCTATTACTAATGAGGTTTGTAACCAACTGTATTACATCATTACAGCAAAATACACCAGCGACTTACACGTGAGGGACCGCTGCAGCGGTAAGCACCCAGTAACAGAAAACCCCCATGGGAGGCGCACGGGTTCCCTCAGAGCGCAGCACGCTAGCAAAATCAGAGAAGCACAAAGTCATAGCAAGACTTCAAGTGTCACTGACATTTTGTTTTGGAAATAACATTAAAAAAGTAGATGATGTCAATACCAGAAAGGCACCTGATAGTAGTATTTACAGCTTCAGCATACTAAAATGAAGTCCTTTAACTTTTATTTTCAAAACCACCTTTGCTTCATTTTTCAGTCTATCGGTCACATACAAACCCTACCTATACTCGCAAGAAAAACAGCTGGATGGAAATGCCTCAGTTACTCTGAAGCATGCTGGGAAGAGGATTTGGGGTAAATTTTATTATTGTAATTATTTTGGTCAAGAACAGTGCAAAGTGGAGATGTTATTTTGAATCAGCATGAAGTCACACCTGGAAAAAGATTCAGAAAGGATGATGAAAGAGCACTTCTGTCCTGCACCCAGCTCCTGGTGCGACAGCAAGGGGACAGGTGTCTAGATGCTGCATGTGTCCAAGCCCTTTCCTTTACCTGGCAGGGAAGATCTAAGGATCTTCTGGGTTTTGCATCTTCTGCCCAAGGGGGAAGGAGATGCTCAACCTCCTACTGCCAGTGATGGAGTAACCTCCGGGCAGGGACTTCTGCGACAGAACCCTCAAGAGGGCAGAAAGGGTCACAGGAAAGTTGGTGGCTACACAGGATAGGGAAGGGCAAACAGGGCAGCTGCTTCTGGGGATAGGTCAAAGGTGTTTTACTGAGGTTTCTGCAGGAGGGAATTCCCCAGCAGCTGTTTATTACCATTTCCGACTGAAAAAAACAGGACTTGGGGAAATTCAGTACATTGGTAAATGGCACTGAGAAATACCCAGCTCTCCATCACCCATTTCTGCTTCAGATGAGGAAGCTAAGCGAAGCCTGCTTCTGCTCTGCAAAGCAGCTGCATCTCATACACGCACACAATTTATATGCCTCTTTTAACATGTGCAGGAGGTGGAGAGGCAAAGGGAGCGATTCCATTTGCAGAGATACAAAGCCCAGATTTGTTTCCCAGAGAAGAGTGAGGCACGGTCAGGCAAGGTGCAAGCTGGCAGAGCTGTTGGCTAAAGAGTACTTTTGGCAGCTCTGAGGGGGAATCCCAGTTTCAAAGCGAGCCTTGTCCTATGGACAGGAGCTGTCTTATGACGAGGAGCCTATCTCACGGACGCTTGTAGGGAAGGGGGAGCCACACCACTCCCCGGAAAAGAGAGATACTTCCAAAACCCGGGGAGGTGGAAGGAAAAGACGGGGGTGTCATCTCCATCTTGAGGCTTCCTAAAAACGCTGCACTCATGCAGCACACCTGCAGGCACACGGGCTGTGGTCTGCCACAGCCAGCTGCTGCCTGGGAGTCTCTGGTGACAACATGGTATGGTACACTGAGCAGCCCCAACTCCAGCCTTCTCCCAGCCCCATAGAAACACCCAACACACCACAGTCACTGGACACCTCCCTTACGTAGAAATACACAGGCGTGAGGAGAACCCAGCCAGCACAAGTGGGCACTGATGGGACCCTGCGCTGCCATCATCGTGCTGCATTAAAGGATGGTGCCCAGCAGCACTGCTGCACCACACTTTTACAACGCTAGTTCTCAAAACCAGTGATTTTTCACCTCCCTCAGAGATGAAGGAGGGAACTACAACGTGGGCAGGGATGGGGGGGGAGCATGTGTGTCTCACACCAGAGCCAGACCCTCTCTCCCAGGACAGGGCTAGTTCATACACTAAGCGACCAGATGGCAAAGCTCAAATGTTGTGCTAGCCTGTTTCAGAAAAAAAAACAACAAGAAAAACCAAGAAAAACAGCAGGAAAAAAAAAAAACCAACCAAAAAACAAAAAACCCACCAAACAAAACCCAACCCAAGACAGAACTGGCAGACCAAAGGGAGAAGGGAGCGCACCACGTTAGCACATGCGCCCACTCACCAAAACACAGCTGGCTGGAGTTATTTTTAGACCCGCTTTGACAGGATCCCTTTAAATTTCGCTGGCTTTTGTCAGTTTGTATCACAGAGCTAACGTTGTTTAAACGGAGCACGTTATTTTTGGCCCGTGAATCACAGGACTCGCTCAGAAGCCTTTTCATGCAAACCATCGAGAGGCCTCTGTTTGCGCTGCACCAGATTATTGCTAAAAAACCCTTAATCACCAGGTACGGCAACTGGCTTGAAAGATTTGCAAATTAGGAGTAAGCGATCAAATAGCTTCCTGGGGGCTGTAAGCCGCGCAAATCCCATTGCCGTTAATGAGGGCTTACGCCACTAAATAATATCTTTTCTATACACGCACAGACGTACATACATACACACACGCAGCGTATAGCGCCTTTCAGCCAAGGCTGACGGAGCGCCTGGCTGGTTTGCCCCGGCAGAGGAGCCACGTGGGATTTCCCCGGCGCAGCATCCTTGCTAAACCTAACCAGCAGGCAGGCGGGGAGGGAGGTCTCCCCGGGACCCCTCTCTGGGACTGTCCTCGGGGAGCAGCGGCAGTAATTGCTTGGCTGTGGTTTTAAGGGAGATGCTGGCAGAAGAGCTGTGGGAGTGTTATGAGGGAGGGCGAAGCGCCAGGGGACTTCTAAGTGTTGCAGAAATAAAATAAAAAAAAGAGAGGGGAAAAAAAACAAGAGAAAAAGGGAAGGCAGTTTGTTTTTCAGCTGTATTCCCAAAGACCTTGTAAATATGTACGCCTCATGCCTAACCGCTGTCAGTGGTGACGGGGAGCTTCCTGGCTCCTCCGCGGCGGGAGGAACATCCCCAGCGCCGAGCTCGGCGCCTACGTAGGAGCGTGGTTCCCCAGCCCTCGAGCATCACCCGTGCCCTGAGTCACAACCTGCCAGGGCTCGGCGCCTCGGCCAGCAGACCGCAGCCTGCGCAACGCTTGGGGAAAAACAAAACAAAAACAAGCCACGCGCTCCCCTCTGCTCCGTCCCGGAGCTCGCTGCCCTGAGGATGGATATCCGAGATGATTTGCAGCTGTCGCACAAGACCATCGACCTTCGGAGGCTGCTTCAGCCCCTTCACAGTGCCGAGGGAAGGGCAAGGGAAAAGCAGAGCCCGGAGGAGGGCACAGCTCTGGGAAACCCGGGCCCTCCTGCTGAGCCGTCCCGCTTGTTACGGCTTTCCTCAGCTGGTGCACGTTGAAACCCACTATTTTAAAGCAGCAGGAATATCCAGATCATGACATATGTGTGAAAATGAAAGGAATCCAAATGTTTAGTTCCCTTTTTTTCAATTGGGTCTGGAGATTCTCTTCTGCTCTAAATAAAAAATAGAGAAGGAAAAGTGAAAAAAGCACAAAGCTTGCATTTCCCGGGCTGAAATAAAACAATGCCTTTGCTCTTTCACACTGGGGATTTCCAGACCCTTCCATCCTCCGCGAGGACCAGCCCCTTGACACCGCTGTTCTCCCCGGCACAGCTGGAGCCCGTGGCAGGGCCTGGGCAAAGGGCAGGGCACCAGTGGGCCGGCTCCAAAATGGACTCGGCTGTGGCCACGTTTCCTCCTCACCACCCCTGACGTGACAAGCCAGGAGCCTTGCCCAGTCCTGCCTAGCACGATTTCTCTTAGCTGAGGCAAGCTGTACTGCAGTGTGTCTGAAAGGGGTAAAGGCAAGGCAGTGCGGAGGGATGCAACAGAGACCAAAAAACCAAGGAGGTTGGGAGGGACGAGAAGCGGAATTAAAATAGCAACAATCATTCCCAGAATAAAAATGGTAACTCCCAAGAAGCGATGGCTTGGAGACACTCCAGGCAGATGCAGATTTTCAAGACTTCATAATTCTTTTTTTATTAAAAAAGAGAAAGAAAATGATCCCCCCCAAAAAAACCCAAACTAGGAGAAGCCCTGCCTAGCCATCTCCATTTTAAAGACCACTTTTCCAGTGTGGCAGCAGCAGTCATTGCCTTCACTTCCTGCACAGCCCTGTGCAGTGGGCACTTCACACCTTACCCCAGCAACACCCCCAAGCACAGCTCCTCTCCTCACGTGTTTCAGTCTGACACCATCACTCGAGCATCCCAAATTCAGCCATTCCAGAAGAGCCCGAAAGGTGGGCAGGCACCTCAACAACACGCAGGGTGGGGAGCTCAGGAGGATGGGGCAGCATCGCCCTGCAGCACAGCTGGGACATGGGTGGACAGAGGTTGCAGGTGAGGCACCAGCCCTGCTGCCTGCAGGTTATGTCACTTCACCTTTCCTTGCTCTCCCCACCACAAACACAGAGCAAATAAAGGCATTAAGGTCTCAGAGGGAAGCCTGTAATAAGTACTCAAGAAAGCTCAAGGCTACAGTAAGCAGAGGTGTATGAATGTAAGGTCAGATGGTTGTTTCTTTCCCCTAAGAAAACGTTTCCATTTTGTTCACTCTCTGATGACACTTTCTCACTTTGTAAGGCAATCTTGGCCTACTCCAGCATCTCCTTTGCAAAACATATCATCATCTGGGACTTACCCACTTCAAAAAAAAATACATGTCACATACAGTTACCACTGTAGCTTAATAGGGAACATATTTTTTCCAAAATAAACATGTTGGGCCAGTGAACCTCAAGTGACTTTCAGACAAGGCTTACCAAAACAGAAGCAAAACAAATGTGAAAAAGCATGCCTACTTTCTGCTCCCCCACTCTGCACTACAGAAATAAAACTGGTTTCTCCCCAGTTGAAGATTTCACCAGTAGAATAGAGATAGGATTACATGGAGAGAACAAAGCCTCCTTCATTAAGGAAAGAAAAAAAAATTATTTACACTAAGAGAAAAGAGGAGTTTGATTACCATTAGCTGTTATTTCACCTCAACAGCTGAGCAACAACAAGAAGGGAAATGAGTCAGTTTTGCCATTGAGGGCACACAGACCTCAGCAGGTCACAGGGAGCAGCGTCAGGAGAGTTAGCTTCCCATGAGGGCCATGTGGCAAAACCACGGTGAGCAGTGGAGGAGGAATTAACACCTTAACGCAGAGCAAGCATCCACACAGGCAGCTGCTAGGTTGCCCGATTTTGGGGGTAAGGTCAGAAGGTGGCAATTTAGTGGCTTGCATGGCAGTCCTTTCACTGTGCAGCATCCTTAAGGAGCCCGGATCCCTCCCTTCCAGTGTTTCACTTGAATTTAAAGTTGCTGGACTATACCTCTATTCCTTCACAGGAGACAACCAGCATTGGAAACTTCTCCCTCCTAACCCAAGAAACTAACTGGGTGGAAAATGAAAAAGACAAGAAGGAGAAGGTCTGCTAAGGATCCCCCATGACTTCTTGACAAAATGGCCCACACCAGCAGTGGTCAGACAACCAACTGCAGAGGACACGTGCACCAGCAGAGGAGGTCTGTATGAAATCAGTCTCCTCCACTGGTTTCCTTGAAGCACACCATTTCTGCAAGGATCGCGTAATGCCAAAAGCTGAACTACCAGAGAAAGGGCAAGACATCACACTGCTTCCATTTAACCAGCATAACACATCTGTAATTGTTAAAAGCTGTCAAACCCAACAGTTACCCCTTTCAGATAAAACTGTGTTTGCTGACCACATGTGCACATGGTTAGATCAACTCTGGCCACTGAAACACTTTTTTTTAAAAAAAAAAAGGTATTTAGGAGCCAGAGGGGGAACAAAAAACACCACAAGAAATCTCCTTTTTAAGTAGCTCTGAGGCTGCTGAGCGATCTCAGCACCCTCGCTGCCAACCCAGGGAGGGTTCCACTCCCTGGGGTAACCCCAGGAATTTCCTCTACCAGGCGGCTGCAACAGGCCATGGGGTGCTACAGGTGAACTGGAGATCTCAGCCCAAGCCCAGCCCCGGCCTGGCATCTTCTGACAATGGTCATCTGCAGGCTACAACTGAGGTGCAGCCCAAGGCACCCCCAGGGAAGAGGATAAAGTGGGCAGAAACGACTGTGCTTGGTTGGGTACGGAGCCCATGGCAGGCTGTGAGGGGAAGAAAAGGACTAGAGGGATGGGAGGGCCTGATGATGAAGACTGGTTTTCCACGAGGCTAGTTATCACCCCTGGAGAAGGATGCAACTCTGTGCAAACAAGAATGCGTTCTTTTAACACATCTCTCCAACTAGGAGAGGTCTATGGCCTCTGCAGGAACTTTCAGCTTCTTCTGTATGAATCTACCAGGGGCAGCAGAAACTCAAGAGGGGCAACTGCAACCCCAGTTCTTGTGCATTGCTTCTCTGCTCATTTTGTGTGCCTTCATCTTAGTTTAAACCGGTCGATGATGTCACCTAGGGCCTTGGGATGAGGCTGATAGCCGTTAATGAAAATAACGAAGCGTACACCTGAGAGTTACCAGTTACAGCTACTAAGCAGCACACTGGAAATATACTGGACTTACTCAAGCTTTCAATTAACTCTGCTTTAGGTAAAGGCTTAATCATGGAATAAGCAACCTACAAGTTAAATGTGACTTCTGACTGAAGAGTGGTTAACACCATGGTCTCATACAGAAGTTCAATGCAGAGAGGCTCCTCCTTCCATCATAGCACTGTTCTGATAGAAATGAAGCAACCCACATAACGTCATTCAGCATGTTGTTACATTCATTTTTTATACATATGTATACACACACATATAAATACAGGGAATCCAGAAGGCAGAATTCCCCTCCCTTCTTTACCAACCTGTTTTTTTTTTATTCTAAAGCAACAGCCCTAGCAGTATAGCCTTCTTTAAGGAAGCAATCCTCAAAAGGTAACAAGGCCACTCTGAGCTGCTGCTCCTGACATAGCTACCTACTTCTACATTTGAAAAACAAAACAGTTTGAAAAAGATTATACTCTATCTTCCTGGAACCTGTTTGCTGTTTCCTCTTTCCATGTCTTTATGCCGCTTTCTCCCTTGCCTTCCTACTCTCTTCCTGTAGTTCTCGGGATATTTTTCATTCCTTAACTTCATCTTTTTTGCCTGCCAAAGTTCTCTTCGTGGCCTAAATGCAAAGCTAAACATTGAGGCTCATTGAAAGAGAAGGTGCACTCAGTGAGACCAATTACACACAACGGAGCACTTTCTCTAGTGCAGAAATATACTTCAAATAAATTTTTAAGAGTCTGTACGTGTCCCACAGAATTATGTGGCTAGCTTCAGCTTTGGAACAGCAATCCTCAAACCCATCATTTAAAGACGTCCAGACCACCGCACTACTGAGCCAGTTCAAAGAGCTCACTTAAATCTATATTCTCTTACATGTTTCCACATGGTGTTTCTGGCATTACTTCATATTTTCACTATATATCTAGAACAAAAGACCCAAGAGTAAACGAGATACCACATTTGCTGTTGACTGTATGTATTCAAAGTCCCTGTACATTGAAGTGCAAGGCTCCTGTTGCAGACCTAAAGAATGGCTTTTATTCTCAGAGCTTGACCACTTCTCCCCACTGTATGAGGCTTGCTGATAAAATCTGTTATCTTCTCTCTCCTGTAAGCTGGAGACAGTATTCTGCAAGTCTAGCATAGCCATGAATGTTGCGGAGTCACTGGGGAGCCACAAAAACCAGGTTTGTCAGAGAAACAGATTTGGGATCATAATGCCATGCAGCCTAGGTTGTTTTTTTTTAATTAACCAATTACTCCCCACAGATAATGTTTTCAATAATCTATAGCAAAGCCCTCGCGTGCCCCAACTTTTCTGTTGTTGGGAAACAAGCTCCTATCTCAAAGGTGCAAGTCAGATCTGCTCAATATTTTACACATTAATTTCACTCTGCTCAAGAAGATCTCCTCTGCAACAGGCTTCCAGCAAAGCAATGCAAAGCCACACTAGCAAATCCCTTCTGGTCCTTCACAGGACCTCTCCCAATTGACTTTTGCTGTGCTCGTGGAAACCATTGTCTGCATGATGCAGCACTTGCTACTTCCACACGTTTTCTGTGCATTTTGCACGTGTGTGCACAAACACCATCATGCTACATTTCCTGGCTCCACTAGGAGGAGACTCAGGCAGGAGAGAAGTTCTACAGCAAGCCTCATCTGAACAGGGCAGAAGGGCTGCAGGGTGCACCACAGTTTCTACCTCCCACACAGTACAGATGCAGCCCAGGTGGCTCTCAGAGTCTTTATTACCACACTGATGGAGAAGCTTGAAGGAATGCAGCTTTGGACAGTCTGGAAGTCATTATCCCATGGCGGCGTCTTTAGAGTAACTCTTCTGGCTTGAATATACGCAGCCTCACTTTTACGCTTTAATAAGTGAAATACAGCTTGACTTGAAGATAGCTGCCAGGGCACAGAGATTGCTCTTTGAGAGGAATCTGCTTTTGCTGGACTAGAAGAACTGTTGTGGAAAGCAAAGACGCTCTGCTCAAGCAGAGCGATACCTGCAAAGAACTGCAGAGGCCCAACTTCATTCGGCACACACCTTCGCTGTGCTGTACGGTCAGCAATGTTCACCCATGAGACTTGGCCTTCCTGAACTGCGTGCATTGCGGCTCAATTAAACGAAAAAAAAAAAGACAGCTCAGAGCATCCTCTGCATGTGCTGCGGTCACGTGCTGCATCCTAGCTACAGCTGAGGGGGTTGAACTAGACATTTTCAGCAGACAGTAGTTTGATCCAATCACTGGGATTCTCAGCACGGCCTTTTTTCTAGCACAGCATCAGCGTGCTGCAGCTCTAACACCAGGCTAGCTAGCAGGTCACAAAACTTGCAGCCTTTTACGTGGTGAGAGTATTCTTTCTGCTTCCCAGTCCCATACACAGCAAAACTTCTTTCCCCTTTAAGCGTACCAAAGTACTGCCAGCTTTTGAGCTTGGAAATTTACATCCTGGTGGAGAAGAGAGAAAGACAGAGAAAAGGATAAAGAAGCAAAATAAGCGAAACTGGGAACAATCATCCCTTTAACGTGGCAATCTCTGTTCCTCCCATTCTGCTGTGAACTTTAGGTCCCTTCCTTCAACAAACTACATTTGCTATTCAGTTATTCCTCAGTTCTCATTCATTACTACAGACAGCCTGGATTCTCCTCTGTTTTGCTCCTGGTTGCATCATGAAGCATGAATAAAATACTGTCTGGTTTCATAACCCTAACCCCGCTTAGCTGACATCAGCACCTTTCCTTGCAGCCATGGTACACTGAACGGGGTTGTCTTATTCTGCAGTGACTATGCAGTTAATTAAAAGAGCTGTGGCGTCTGGATTTATGCTCATTGAATGATCCCATCTGCAGGCACAAGGAAAGAAACATGGACTGTGCTTACGTACACCGATGCAAGTGACAGCTTCTGTGACTGAAGTCAGTGGAATAGGACCGAGATAAAACTTAGAGCACAGGCAAGCTCCAGGCTCCCAGTATCAGCACAGGATCATCTACTTTTTCCCCTGTGCTTTCCGCATACGTGCTGGGCGGAACTCCAGGGATTAATTTACCACCCGCTGCACAGTTTTGCAGAGGAGGAAGGGATCAAAGACTAGTTCAACAACATGAAGCTGTCGCTAATGACGCAGAGGCTGATATTTCCTCTTGGCAGCCCAGGGTGCAGAGAGAGGTGACGCTGGCACCTCATTAGGTGGCACCAGCACTCCTCTCCATGCTAGAATGGCACTGCTGGAAGGCAGCGCAACCCAGCCCTGGATGCAAGAAAAGCCTCAGCACCCCAGCAAAACTCCAGCTTACACGAGGCTGGTGCTGATGGTACCCAGGAAAAGTCTCACCCAGGTCTGCGGCCCTTTCAATTATTTTTTCCACTCTTGCCCTTTCTCCCCCAATGGTATTTTCCTGCCTTAATTACCAGT
This sequence comes from Psophia crepitans, assembly GCA_013399095.1. Taxonomy (NCBI): domain Eukaryota; kingdom Metazoa; phylum Chordata; class Aves; order Gruiformes; family Psophiidae; genus Psophia; species Psophia crepitans. The sequence goes on along the minus strand of VWZZ01005919.1, from coordinate 27,370 downwards.
CCCAAAAGGAGCTGTCACAAGTCAGACTGCTCCCCGCAGCCGCCTGCAGCAGCACCACTCAGCATCAGTGCATGTTAGTGTGGGCACCACCACTGTTGTGGGGGACAGTTTGGGAAGAAACAGGCTTCTCTGAACTCGTAACCGTTGCCTTTTCACCAACTTCCATCTAGTGTATTGGAAGCAGCACCCCTGCACAGCTTGTCTAGAAGCTCAGGTTTCCTTCTTAAAAAAGGGAGGGTAATTGTGGCCCTTGAAGTGTCTTGACACATGCAAGTGCAAAGCCGTCGTGCAGATCGCCACTGAGTGTTACAACTGAACAGCAGCAGAGCGCTGCTGATGAGAACAAGCAGGCAGCTCTATCCTGCACGCTGCGGATGAACTCGAGCTTGCTGCCAAACGCAAGCAGTTGTTTAGCTGTGTGAACAGCAAACAGTGGAATTAGCTGATAACCGGCATCTTAAATTTGGCAAGAGCAGGTTTCTTTTCCACCCCCACTTCTAGGAAGCAAGAATGCAAGCAAACTTCAAGCCTTTGAGATGGGAAGCTAGCAGCAAACCGCCTCCCTGCACCACCTGATCCCAGAAACATGAAGGTATATGAACCAACTCCGTTTTCACTAAGCAGCTAAAGCACAGGACTGAGAAAGTTCAGGTCCTTCAAACACATTTTGCATTAATTAAACAGAAAACGATTTCAGAGGGCAGCGAGAAGGAAGGGGTCAGCACAAGCATTTTATAGCAACGGCCTTATTCCAAACTCAAATTCCTCACAAATACATCTGATTATCTGACCAATAACCAACTGAAGTGTTGCAAAAGCTAGAGGCACTTTTCCTCAGCACTGAAAATAGCTGTAAGGAAAGGAAATGTGCCAACGCACTTCATGTAATGGAACTGACAGTGGCAGAAGGAGAGCTAAGGTGGATTTTGTCAAGAAGGATGAAAAAAGTGTTGGGAGTTGCGTTTTGGGGAGTTGTGGGGTTTTTTTCCTCTTCCCCTTACCCAATTTCATTTCTATGTAGGATAGCTTTGGAAGGATAACCTTTTGTTATAGGCTGCCTTGTAAACAGCTACAGCAGCATGCTCTGCAAGAAGCCACCACTAAAACAACCCAGCCCATGAGACTGGGACATACTACATCAAGAGGCCCTGGCTGCGGACGCAAAAGCAAATCACTGCTGCCACAGGAAGCACAGGGGTCCCCGAGCATCTCTCTCCCTTGCAGGGGCGAGGTGAAGCTGTACCCCAAGGGCAGCCTGCAAAGACAGCAGGGCTGAGGAGCAGATAGAAAGTGCTCTCTTCCCGACACCTCCATCACCTACGACTTTGCTAAAGCACAGATTGCAGATAGGCGCTGTGTGTCAGAAGTGGGTACCACCTAGCACAGCTCTCTGGGTAATACATGATTTACCACAGCACTTTGAGAAGGTAGGAAAAGCAGGTAGGTATACACGTGAGAGCTAAGAGGGAGCTGGGGGAAGTCAACCAACCCCTTCACAAAGATGCTGGTGTTGGGCAACACCTTTATGTGGGGGGTCGGTACAGGTGAAGGGTAAAAAGAAATGGAGAAGACGTGGTAGGTCACTTCAGCTTGGGGAAGCGGGGCAGGTCTTGCTCTGAACATGGCCCTTCCCCACCTCATCTTCAACAAAGAGGCAGAGAAGTCAAAGGTATCTTCCCAGGGCAAAGGGGCTGGGTAACAGGGAGCAATTAGCCAACTCTTCACAGTAACAGGAGTACATTTCTGTTGAGGAACAGTAGCTAAGACACTGAGACACCATTGGTATCCCACATGGCTTCCTGTTGCAGGATTTGCTTTTTTCTTTGAGAGGGAGGAGATGAAGAGCAGCATTCACTTGGTAAACTGGACATTTGCCTGTTGACGGTGCCCCATTAGAGCCCGATTGCCAAGCCAATGCCTCACCCCTGAGGGCTGTGCAGAGCAGTGGGCTGCACCTGAGCCTGCACAGCCCTCCCGTAACTCCTATTCCTGTAAGGAACCACTAGCACCTGGCTGCTCATCACACAAGCAGGATCCAGAGCCACAAGCCGTCTCAGACTCTGATGATATATCACTTGAAGATCGCCGCAATGGCATAATGTCTTTTAGGTAGGAAACCCTCTTTGTGTCCCCATTGCTAGACAGACAGTCTGACCAACCTACTGGTTCAAACGTCATTATGTCATTGACATCATGTTGTTAGCACCATTAAAACATGGCAATCTATGTTTTACCCTCACCTTTGGTAATGAGCAGGAAGTGGACACAGGTTTAGTGGACAAAGGATATTACTGTCCCCAAGGAGAGGGGATCCTTGTACTTCCCACTCTGGCCAGCTTGCAAGATCACCAGCATCTAGTAGGGTGTGGGAGATGCTTGAGGTTGTGGCTTATCTTATAACCTGTTCAGCCATCTGTCAAAGTGATACCAGTGCTGGGGAGGGAACCTGCACTTATTCAGCATTCTCTTGCAGATTTACATCCTTTCCTCCAATATGCTTTAGATGTTATCAGGACTTCAGGAGAACAATCATTAATTTGTGTTTCAACAGAGGTTTTCAACATGACCTCGGACACACCATTTCACTGCTTTGGATTGCACTTCTCCATGCATACAGTGGGGATAAACAATTTTTTCCTCTGTCCAGCATTTGGTGCAACCTAAGTACCAAAGACTGTGACGACAGATTTAGATACTACACTAATATGGGCTCTAGACAGGCCTTTATTTTGTTCTCTAATACCCATTTGCAACAATATCTGCTCTTTAAGGTAGATTTGCACATTAACTACATCACTTCAGCAAGCACTGACTGGTGGGGTCACTGTTGGATGATTCTCTATTGCCTCATGTATGGAATAATCATTTACAATTATATATAGACCACAGAGAGTCACGAGTGACATCTACTAGATCTGCTAATCTGAACGGCAAGTGGAAAAAAGCCACGAGTGATGTCATCTTGCAGTCACGAAGGAAGACTGACTTACCTGGCTTTCCTGCCCTGACACCTGTAATTCTTATTCCATCAAGTATTTCTTATTTTCAACATACCTACTTTTAGAACCCAAGCTGTTAGCTGTAAAGGTCTTGTTTTGATTAATGTCATCATTTTCATTTATTTGAAAGAGTCAGAAACGTCAAATCCTTGTTACACAGGAAGTCTTATTTCTGGATCAAAGCGACATTTCATTTAGCAGTCTGAATAAACAAAGTTTAAGAGCCAATGAAACTCAATGGGAGGGAGAAACCCTGAAATCCACATGAATAATTCCAGCTACTGCATTCAGTTTCTGCTTGTACACCAGTCATCACTTCAGGACTGAAAAAGCCCTCTGGATTTTGGAACAGCATTTTTTTTTAAACAATTCAGAACAAGCATATCAAGATGAGATAAACCACTTCTTGTCTTCTCAAAAACATATTTTTTTTTTTTAAAAAAAGGTCACACAAATAGGAGAGGCTCACACAGGAGGATGCATAAGCTGTCTTTCAACTGTATAATGTCCCTGCTTGCCATACACAGCAGGTAGATATTGCGGTATTGCCCATCCTCAAATTTTTAGTGAAATATCTCAGCATATTTTTATCAATTTTCATTAGCTGTTGCTATCACTGCTGCGTCGCTGGGCAAGGCCCTCAGCATTTATTAGCAGTTAAAATATTTTTACACTTGTCGCTCATGCAGCTGTGAAGAAGAGTTGGAAAACTCAGACCTACAGGGAAAAAACCTAATAAAGCCCAAAATAAATAAAACCAGAGAGAATTAAATTTTGTGAATTACACTAACCACATGATTTTTGGGGAGTTTGCCTCAGGATTTGAGGATGCCTGGAGCAGACGATGCCAGGCTTGCAATTTTGTCAATTATGTTTCATTTCATACATCAGGACCATCACAGAATGGACCATTATTACAGATGTCCCCAGGATCACAGAGCTCCGTCAGCCTCACGCTACATGGCAAAAAGCTTTCTTGACTAATGCTTATCAGAAAATGCTGCTTCTGCACAGAGCCCTCCACTACCTGCAACTGAACCAGAACACAGCAGAGATGAGGCCCATTAACTCCGTACGCACTCACATAATGCACAGAGGATGTTGTACAAGAACGGTCCTGGGTCCCACCTTCAAGGAACGACACCCTTAACGCAAATCAGCTTATGATAGCAGTAAATTAAATGAATTATGAAAACCACACATGAGATAATAGAACTGCACTCAGGATAGAAACAACTGTCAGAAAAACAGAGGAAAAAATATACTTACCCAGCACCTCATGTTTTCTTCACGCCGTGAAACCCCTCCGACTGAGGCAACACCCCTTTGCATATCAGTCCCTTGTTCTGAAACTGTGCCTGGGAAAGAAAGTCAGACACAAAGCCCCAGTTTTGCTTTTTAAGCCCCCTAAACCTTTCCTAGGGCTTTGCTTGGCTTTGGATCCTTTCCTCCCATCTGGCCTTAACTGCTGTCACCTACCAGGGATTTCCTGCCTTGCTCTCGCTGCTTCTGCCGTCACTGGGTGCTGCCCTGACAGAGAGCAATCCTTGCCAGTGCAAAAATAGCAAAGACTATTTGAAAGGTGCCTAACTGGTCTCTAACCAAATTGACAGCCCATGAGGAAGCAGCAATATTTGTTTCCACCCGCTGCCCGATTAGAGACAGGCCGAGGTGGTAACCAAGCACTGTGTGGTAATGATGGACTTGCGGGGGACTGCTCCATAGCCCGGAACTACCAAGTCCGCCAGCTGAGACACACAATGACATTACAAACAGACATGTTGGCCTAAGATATTGCCACTGTTTGCTGTCACCCCTGTACCTGAACCATACTCATGAGTCAAGCCCATTTCGGTGCAAAGTCACGCAGGCTGGCCTAACTCGCTCCCCTAGAAGAGGGCACCAGCAGAGGACGTTTTGTGTATACAAGCTGAGTTACAATTCCACTTACTTATTACTACTCTTCAGCTGAACCATGTTAATAGACTGAGTGGGAGCTCCCAGTTTGTTCCAGTACAAAGTCAGCTGCCACTGCTCAGCTCCGGAGCAGCCCCTGACACAGGCTGGGAGCGTTTGCAGAGTGCATGAATGCGGTTCAGCTCCAGGGGAGCTGCAGATGTGAGCCGGAGTGTGGTACCAAGCAGGTGGAAAATTTCCCTAAACCATCTCCCTAGATCTGTGGCAGCACATCTGCCTGTACCCTGATGCACTCCTCCCTTCTTCCTCCTCTTCATCCCCTGCGAAAACTTGGGGCTGAATTTCCTCTTCTACTGAACCTTGAGTAGATAGATGTTTGTACCCATGGAGAGAAGGCATAAGATACGATCTTTCCAGTGTATTTGCTGACTGCAGTAAAAAAAAAGAAAGATTCTGTGAACTGTGGGGTGTTAGACTGCAGATCCTATCTGGCGCTTATTCTTTCTTTCTTAGTTCTACATCCTGACTTCATCTCTTACCTAGGCTGGAGGATGCGTATCTTGCTTCTTGTATACAGGAAAACAAAGCAGATGGTCTCAGTCTGTGGGACAGGTGTCCACATCAGAAAACTGTCATCGTACTTGACACCTTCCCAGCCATACTGGCCAGGATCCTCCAGAAAAGAAAAAAAAACCCATACCTTGCCATTTTGCATACATTTACATTCATTTGCATGAATTCAAGCACCTACCGAGCAGAAGCACATGCCTTCCCATTTTTAAAGTTGCACTCTAGCAAGACCTCAAAAAGAATGGTGTGAAGATAACTTGTTAAATGCTAACTGCCTAGTGCCTTTGATATGCAAATCAGTAATAAAAAGGACCCATCCATGCCATAGTCCTCTTCTGTTCCTGCCTTTTGTCACAAGGATGAGTCTGAACAAGGAGGAGCAGAGGAAGCAGCTCAGGACAGCACTGCTCCTGCTCAGAAAGTCTGTAAAGGCGATTGAAAACTCTTTTCTGCTGGATTTCCTAGGAAAAGACCCGTTCAAAAAACATATTCCCATCTTTTTTCCCCTCTTTTTTTTTCCTGGCAAGAGATTTTCTCCTCCAACCTCAACCAACCACAAAAGGACCTACGTCTTTATTTTTCCTAAGCGAGGCAGAAATATTTCATTGGGATTGTGATGGCTGGAAAGCCTGGGGAATCTGGATGTGGGTAATCTAAATTAGGGGAGAAGTCAGCGAAACACAGGAGGATAATGAAGTGTCTCAGTGCAAGGGCTGGTTCCCAACGCGCACGCACATTGTTGTCTGAGTTCATAGAAAATCATCCCACAGGGAACCTTACGTCAGGTATCAGGGGGGAAAAAAAATGCGAGGGAAAAACCAAAACAAACCAAAACACAGCAGATTGCTCAATGCTGCCTGTAGGCCAGTTAGAAGGGAAAAAAAAAAAAAAGAAAAAAAAAAAGATATCCCTTAATGCTGACTGCTTGGCCGAAGCCCAGCGCTGCCCAAGGGGTGAGAAGAGCAGCTCCTCTCCTGGTCCTGCATGGGGAAGGTCCGGGTGCGGGCTGGGACACGGTACCTGCTCCCTGCTCCCCGCCAAGGCCCCCGTCACACGCTCAGGTGGCAATTACTGCTGGCAGCACTGCAATTACGGGGGCTCTGGCCCAAATAGGAAACGCAGTGTGTATTTTCCAGTGCTAATTAGGGCTGCCTGGGGAGGAGAGAGGAGAGGGGGAAATGAACCTATCCATGGGAACTTTCTTGATTGCTTCATTTTAGGATCATTGCATGAGTATCAGTTCTTCTCTCCTGTACCCCAGCCCTGACGGCACAATGATGTCATAGCAGGGACGGGGGGCTGTCTGAGGGTGAACAGCAGCGAGTAAAGAAGCAGGTAGGCGAGATGCCCTGCTCAGTGCCTAGGTTTTGTCATCCAATGCCTTTGCCCTGTGTCTCCACCCCTGCCAAAGCTTCGAAGTGGCTCGGGGTTTGGCTGACCTGCTGTGCACGGTTGTGAAGGATCCCAGCTGCGTGGAGCGGTGTAAAGGCGGCAGAGCCTTTCCCCCCCCCCAAAAAAAACCCCCAAACAAACCAAGACAAAACAAAAAAACGCAATGTTCGCAGTGATTTTCAGCCCCAAGGACCTTTGCCTACGAATCCTCTCAGCTTCCTTGCCACCTCCAGAGCCTATCAACAAATCAACTCATTTTTCTTTCACAGACCGTTAGGTTTCCCACTTCTTCCTTTGGCACAAGGCAAAAACAGTCGCAGAGACTTCCCGAGCTGAGCTGGAGACGCGGCTGCACCCATAGCTATGAGTGAGGAGAATCCTGCTTGGTTCCACTCGCTACCCAAAGCGTGACAGCCCGTTACACAAAATCAGCAGCACCGCTCCCCCTACTTTTGCAAAAAAAAAAAACAAACCCAAAAAAACTTATGTAACTCCGCAACTAATCTTTACTAATCTTGAGCAAGGCATTTAAATCCAGGGACTAAGCCTATTCTTGCCATCCCCCCCCCCAGCCTATCTGTACAGTGCAAAGGGAAACAAACAGAAGCAAAGTTCACAGCCTTGTGAATATTCCTTTCAACAGGGGCAAAGTGGAAACGTGTCCTGAGTCTGCTCCGGAGCAAATCCTCCTGCCCTGCCATTACCCATGCACAGCCACCGAGGACCTTAAGAGAAAAGCCGCTTTTGGACTGATTATTTGCTTGCTGTTAGCTAAAGCATGGAAATCTCTGCTCTCACAACGTACCATTGCCTTGCTTTTGTCTGGTATTTTTTCGTTGTCTATTCAATCACGCACGTAAGAACAGAAGAGCGGCCATCTGAAGTGTTCCTTTATGGTGGGCAGTGGAAATATTTGACAGTCCTCAATCTGGTAAGCAAATCGTGTTGTACAGTGATACCAATATGTCTATTTGTTTGTCTGCCATCTGTGCCTCAAGACATATGCAGCTGGTATATTTGCTGCTGTTAAACTGCTTTCTTTAACGGTTTATACCCCAAAGGAAACTAAGTCGGGATCCACGCTTGTGCTGTGAAATGCATTCGCAGGTTTTATGCAGAAAGAGTATCAGCTGGCAAGCTGCTTGGCTTTCAGAGAGTACTCTGAAGCTAGCTGCCTCTCTGAAAAAGAGCCAAGCTATCAGTGAGGAGAGGGACAGAAAGGTAGGGTATGTCCAGTCAGGAGGCGTTCAAGTTCGATGCATGTTATCTAACCATTAGTTCAGCACACATTATAATGCTGCTTGGAGTTTGTCTTCAATTTCTCAAGAGTCTTTTATGTCCTGTAATTTACAGACAAGGTAAAACAGCGCAGGGCACCGTGCTTATTTTGCCATTCAGAGCACATGCTTAGTTTGAAAATCAGTTTAGAGCACGAGGGAAAGAAATTCAGCCTGTGGAGAGAGATGCTTGTGACACTATTACACAGGTTTTAACAGTGCTATCATCCGCTTGCTGCATTTCCTAAAAGCACACAGAAGAATGTAGACCATAATGTGTTCTGGTTCTCCTAATATGCTAACGTTTCACAAGGTAGAAAACAAAATGAAAGCACCTGAGATACCCTGGGGGAGAAGGCTTGTTCATGGTCCAGGTGGTTCATCAGTGACTGGCAGTGGTGGTGGCACTGGGGTGGAAAGACCAGGGGCGTGGAGAGGGTTCCTACAAGGGACGTATTTCGGGGACACTCGCTAATCTGAAGGATGGCGGCAAGGATCGCTGTACCCTTTCGTCCATTCTGTATGACCATCAGCGTTAAGTACTAGTGGGAGGTCTGGCCCGAAGTACATTTATCTCTACTTTTACTCTTCAGAAGGGACATGCTGCAATGGAGTTCGAGGGAAGCCTAAATGCTCCCCAGCTCCAAGTGGGGCCTTTGGAGATCTGTGGGGAGTTGGAAAATTTGGGTCCATTCCAACCTCGATCATTCTGTGATTTTGTGAAATATTTGCAACCACGAGGCAGTGAATAGCACGTGAGGTGGCTACAACAGCCCAGCCGTCAGGGAGCCACAGCGCCCTTCTCAGTGGCCAAGCCGGCTGTGGAAGGATGAGGGCATATATATCGCTGTGGTTAGGATGGCATATGTATGGCTTGTTGCTATGCTATCTTCGTATCAGTACACCTGGGCTTTTCGAGATGTTTTTAAAAATTAATTTTTCTGAAATGCCAGCAATCAAATGGTCAGGGTTCAACAACCTTAACAATATTGTTCATCCTGCTGGGATATATGTCAGTAGACCTAAACACCACCAGCCAAGTCCCAGACAAGCTGCTCCCTATGTGCCCAGCTCCTCTCCTTCAGTTTTCCGGTAAAGCTGGCCCCATTAAAGTACCAACGATACCCTCAGGCAAAAGAGTATCTCCATCCCCTGGCACTGTTACAGTGAGATCTATCACCCAGTGTACGATGCAGCTCTAAAATGTGAGATCAAGAGGAGAAAGCAAGTAACCCATCTCCCAATATTTTGAGATGCAGAAATGCTCATTGAAATTAGCATCCAGCTTCCCTTAGTGACCAGCAGTGGATGATCAGGAAAGGCTGCACAAGACAAGAGCATGTGTAAGTGTAAAATGAACCTTCCACAGCTCTACCTTCACAGTGGCATACCTATTTACCCACCCGGAAAATGAATCCAGGCCAAGGTAGCTAACACCCATCCAAAGTCCCCTTCACCTATCTAAAGGAAAACCATACTTCTGATAGCTTCCTTATCCTGTGGCAATGAGCGCCACAACGCAGGCGTGCCTTGTGTGAAAGAGCAGTTCATTTTGTTGGTGTAAACTTCCTCCCTGACCACTGAATTGGGTGCCCCTTTACTTTTGTGTTATAATTTAATTGTCCATCCCCGATCGCCTTTTCTTTGCCACTCGTTAGAGACCTCTACCAGATTTTCCCCTCGGTTATTCTTTCTGCAAGCTGGAAGTCCGAGCTTTTTTTCATCTCTGTTCATAAAGGGCTGCTTCTCTCATTAAAACATCTTGCCATCCTTTGCAGTGGTTTTTCTAGTTTCAGGAAGAGGTAAGTAGGGCAGGCTGCAGTGGTCGAGCTATGAGCACAGCACAGATTTATACAGTGGTCTAAAGGTGTTTCCCTGTCTGTGGTTTATTTCTTCTGAACAATTCTCAACTCTCTATTTGTCTTTTTTGATTACTGGTGAGCGAGGAGCCAGCAGTTTGAGAGTTATGCACAGCAAGTCCAAAATGGCTTTCCTGGATGGTGATAGTTAATTTAGAACCCACTGTTGAAAAATCTATATTTGAAGTTGCTTTGTCTCTGAAACGCATTACATAGCATTTACCAACACTGATTTTTGCCTGCTATTTGATCTCTCAGACACTCAGTATCCTGAGATTCTTTGGCAATTTTGCGGTCAGGCTTTGCTTTGACAGGGGAAAAAAAAAAAGTTACAAAGCTTTACCACCTCGGTGTTCACTCCCTTCCCCAGCTCATTTATGGATCTGCTGAACAGCTCAGGTCTCATTAAATCTCAGTGAGCGAAGGCCCTTGCTCCACTTCTCCAGTTCTTTGTCTCCCATCTTTTAACCACTTCTTGATCTGACCTCAATGCTAAAACAGAGCTGTCAGCCAATGGAGAGATGGTTTGGGCTGAAGATGTTGCCCATCTCTCACACAGAAAATGTGGCAATGGAGCAGGGTGTGCAAAATGACTCCTTTGTGGCTGGTAGTCCTTCTTCTACAGGTGTGGGTTGTTTTTTTTTCAAGACAGGATTGCCAAAAAGGGAAAGAGGCCCAGGGAGAGACATGCCCTCATCCCCACCCTCCTCCCATTGATCTAGGCACTGTTTGTGGGTAGGGTATCCCCGGGTGGCAAAAGTTTTCTGGTTCACTCTATGAGGTAGGAAGAGGGTGAGAAGGCATCCCAGGGGGTGTGCAGCTCCCTGTGAGGCTCCACAGAACCTAGAACAGTTGTCTCGTGGTTTGGTATTAAACCACAACCTGTTGCTGCTGAGGGACATCAAGGAACAAGAGGTGTCTGTCAACCAGAGGGTCATCCATCAGGTGCACACCCAACACGTTACACTTCTGAGTTTTTGGAAGCAGTCCCAGAAAATGCCTTGGGATGCTGGGAGATATGGTCCTGAGAAGAAGAGCGGACAAAAGGTTCCCCCTGGGCTGTGCTGGTTCAGCAGAGCTGCGGCGCTGGGCAAGGCTGGGCCATGCCTCAGAGGCTTCCCCCAAGGGCCGGGCACGCGGAGCGCTCGTCCAGCCCTTCTGCCTGTCTCCTGCAAGAGTGTGGCTGCTTGGTTTCTGGCAGCGGCTGAATGAATCGCTCAGAAATTTCCCCCACCCCAAAAGTTCCTCTTTGCTCTTTGTAATTGCATTTAAAAATTTCCTTCTTCGGAAATCTGCCGTGGCCGGCTTGCTCTGATCTGAAAAGGAAATACTGGGAAATGTGACGTTTTCCAGGGGATGGAAATGCAGCTTGACTCCTAGCTCTGCTGGAGGGATGCTGGAAGAATTTCTTCTAGATATGACCCTCTTTTAGCACTTCATTCAATTCCCCACTAGTCAACGCAGTTCTCCCAAGAGAGCTACAGCTCTGACGTTACTTCAGATTCATTTATCTAGTTAATGATCATAACAATCAGGATTCAGAAAGGAAATATTTTTGTAGAGAAAGAAAAAGATAAATGGATTTTGCATCAAAGGAGTTCATTGACCAACTGTTGAACAAGCAGAACTGACAGATAAAAACCGGTTTCATATTCGTTTGTCTGTTGCACAAAACAGTACAAGCTGAATCATTCATTGCCTGAAATATCAGAGTTCATAAAAAGCTGCTCACTGTTGTAAATCTATTAGTAAACCATTGCACAACAACCACACTGCATCTTTAAAAACTATTAATTGCATTTCTGCCCCATTTTATTCCTTACGCTTCTGTCTCTCATAATTGAAATATTTTCAGTTCACCTGAAAGCTGTTTTTTATTCATTTCAAAATAGACCCAGTATTTAGGATATGTATTTTCCAGGTTGTTATCACATGAATGGATTTGCGTTTACACAAAATGTTGACCGTTGTGTCTAATAGCCTACTCAGAATGTTGGATTTATCCCCCCTGAAGGGCAGAGCTCGGAGCCCGATTTATTTGTACTACTCGGAGATTTCAACGTACACGTATGGCTAGATCTTATACGTGAAAGTAAATCATGTCAGGTTAGTTAAACAGAAACACCGCTTTGATCACTACAGCAGATAAAAATTAAGGTTTGTCATTGTCACTGTGGCTCTTAGTTTGGAAAATCGATCTGGCCAAATTAAGCGTTTCTACAGAACTTAGCACCATGGAGCTCTGTGGGGTCTGGAAAGCAGCATCTCGCCAACAGGGATAATCATATCCATATTCTCCTCTTGGGGTTAATCACTAGCTTTCTGAATGCTTCCAGTCTTCCTTCTGTTCGTGTGGGAATACTTCAGGGGATCCTCTTTATTTACAGCGAGCGGATTTATATTCCGCGAGCGGCTGCAATGCGTTTGTGAGCACCAGCACTGCTGTTTGGGAAATTCATAGGACATCTGGAATAATTTGATGTTTTCATGTAAATTTTTTTTTATAATGTTAACATTTTCCCATTAGTGAAGGGCTGTGAGGTTTGGATGCACCTTTCTTACAGGAATAATCCTGGAAGAGCGTGGGTTTAGAGCTCTGACTCAAGTCTGCCAGCAGTGCACCCTGACAGGCTGAGCGTTACTGAAATACTAGGAATGGTTCTAGCTAGATTCAGTTTCCTGGCTTGAAAAGTACTTGTATGTTCTTCCATTGCTACTGGAAATACAGGGTGATCACTGACTGAAACCCCTTTGAACCCACCGCGACAGACAAGGGCAGAGCTGTGAGCAATGCAAAAACAGGCTCCTGAGAGAGAGTTCAGACTTCTTCGGGAGTTGTTCTTCTCCATGGTCAGCCAGGGAAATGGGTCAGGTTACACGTTCACATAAGCATCTTCCCTGCAGAAGATAACATCGTCCTCCCCTGCGTATGACAGAATATTTACCAAACTGAGAATGCGGCTGTTCCAGGGCTGTTTCTCTTCAGAAATGTTTGTTTTAGTTAATTTTGAAGCAGGGGGGAACGAAGCAGCCTATCCCTGTCCCATGATTAATGTAAGGCTGACCATGAACAAGATAATAATAGTCCCATCCTCTGGGAACCAGGCCTCTCCCTAATTGCTTTATTGGCAATTAGTCACCATGTGTCACCAGACTGTCACCACCCTCGTGTTCATTTTTCATGGTTTTTACAGAAAGTTATTGCTGACATTACAGAGTGTAACAAGAGCTTCTGTTTATTACCAGGCTTTTCTTAGCTCTTTGAGGACTTGGTTTTGGTGTCTTGGTGAGGCCAAGGACGGGGGCAGACGTTGGGGTTGAACATGTGCTCGGGCCTAAGTACGCTGCGCCACATTACAGACTTTTCTGAACTAGATCCGTGACTTGGAGGGCTGAATCCCTGTGGACTGAAATTCTGCCTGTAGTTACAGAGGCTAACTGTGATAATGGGGGGGGGAGAGAGAGAGAGAGAAAACCGCATTGAAAAGAGCTTCTTTGGGTGCCTCAGAATTGAACAAAACCATGTGTGGGTTCTGACGAAACTGCTTGGGGTTTTTTTATGTAAAAATGTGGCTGTTCACCCAATGCTCTTGAGGGGAAACACGGGGTTTTGCAGCTGAACCGGGTGATGCTCGACACCTCATCCTGAGCGACCCTGGGCCAGTCACCCAGCCTGTGCCAGCACCACCGTACCTCCACCACAGCGGGTCTGCACAGAGGGACACTCCACCAGTGGCACCTGGCTGCAGCCTACTTGGGCAGCTGTCTGGGCTGCGGGAAGGGTAGGAAAGGGAGGATGTATCTTTTCCCTTTGCCGCAAAATAGACGGAGATGGTTGTGGATAACTACAAGGATGCTTTGGTCATGCAAACTACGGTCATATTGCTCCTCAAGAAGACTCGGTCTCTGCAAGCTAAAGCTTGCAGAAACCCTTGTCTGACAACAGGCACAGTGAAGTCATAGTCCCCTCCTTCCCTCAGATATTTTGATAACAGAGGAATTTGTGATGGAAAAGCATTGCACTAACTCTGTCCCCTCCCAAATACCACCCTTCTCGGCTCCTTCAGAAACTGATGAAGTAACCGGCCACAACTTCAGCCGCTTTGCTCTAAATAAGTATCTGATTCAGAGTAAGGTCATGGCAAAAGGATCTCATCCCGAGAGCTGTTACACAGCCTCTTTCCCTTTAAGCATCCCTAGTTGCTCCAGCAATTGCAGTAGGCTGAATTTCCCACATTGCATCACTCCGGGATAACCTAGCCTTAAAAAGAAGGGGGCACCCCATGAGTTAACAGAGCCGAACTAGACTCAGTGCCGAACGGAAGGTAGCGGGAGAAGTGTTTTTCTGCTAGGGTTTGCTTTTGTGTGTCTGACAAATCTGCTTCAGCCTGATCCGCAGGGTAGCATTAGGGGAGAAAACAAAGTAATCAGAAAAGCAATTTTGGCTTAAACCACAATATTCTGACAATGTAATACACAATTGGCACAATTCTGTTTCGTCACAGCGCACTTACCTAATTCTTTACAAAGTCCTCCTAGGACCTTCCCCAAAAACCCCCACCCTCATTACTTGGAAGTGATTTAAAGAAAGAAAGAAAAAACAAAACAAAACACACACACACACACAACTCTGAAATTCTTTATTTATAAATAGTTTAACTTAGTTTTAGGTACTGAGGTCTGGATCTCTGCTTCTACACCCTCAAAATCCTTTCCTGAATCTGAGTTCAGCAAAAGAGGTTCCGGTTTTGATGACTTCAGCACCTAATTCTCATGTTAGGGCATTTTGAGCTACCTGACACTGAGATCAACTGTACGGCCAGTCCCTGATTAAGAAGTCTCTGTGTTGACTAAATGATGGGAGCAACTCTCTAACAATTGCTTTAGAGGAAACCTTTCTAGGCATATTTTGTTCTCTCCTGCTCAGGTACATTGACTGTAACAACATGGGAAGTGTGAAGGAGCTGGCTTTCAGCACGTCCTTCCACCCTTCCCATCTGAATCACACCATACATCTCTGTTTAGTCTATTAAACTGTTAAAGTTATCTCCTGAACAACTTTATTTAATCGGTTTAAGTCAGTAAAAAAAGATTTAGCCAACAGCTATTTCCCTCACACGGGCTTGCAGCTCACGAACAAAACAGCTCCCTGAAGAGCAAGAACAGAGTTCATTGAGGAACGTGCTAATTAAAGCTGGATGAGTTTCCCTCATTAGGTGTAATTACTTCAGGTTTTGCAGGCTGTCTTCTATGGGGTGTCCTTCCTGGCTGATGTGTTGAGACTAATTAAGAAACTGCGATGTGCTAAGTGCGTAATTTCCAGCAGAGACCTTCTTTTCAGTGTCCTGGCTTTCCCAGTGTCCACAGTAAGTAACCTCTGTATGTAAAAATAATGTTTGCATAAATGACTAGGGGCGTACAGCATAACATGCAGATGTATAAAATGGATAGAACTGTAGGCTTTCTTTTACTGTTTGTAAATGGATTTGGACTGTTTAGAAGAAGAAACAGTGCTGAGCCTGTCAAAAGCAAAGCCTCTTGCACAAACTTCAGGGTCGCTGCCCCCGAGCAAACACGGATTGATCCCAAAAGGTGAATGAGGTGTAACCTCTCCGTTAATCTCATGGTCCAAATAGCTGTGGATTTATCAATTTAGGGCATTTCTCTAAAGGGCAGCATGGGCCAGGAGGACATCAGAGTGTACGTAAGAGGCAGCAAAATCTCACATCTCCTTCTCTGACTCCAGCGGGGCTTTAAATAAGTGCTGGAAAGAAACAGATTTACAGGACAATAATTATAGTCATAGCCAACATCAGATTCACCACGGATCACCCACTCCCTCACAGACAGCAGTGTTTATCGAAATGCTGTTTATCTGGTGCTGTGGGATGGATGGGAACCGCCAGGTTACTCAGGCACTGCTCTGTGTGAGGGAAGTCTGCAGCCATCTCTGAATCTCAAGGGTCTGAGAAGTGCTGCTTAAATCCGGTCCACAAGCAGCTCAGCCAGCTGGCTCACTGAAAAATTTCTGCCAGGGATGGAGGCAGAGAGACTGGCTCATTTATCTTCTCTGCACAACAATATTCACGATGGTGCTGTCGTACCCCCGCCCTCAGGCGTCCTCACCGTGCCCACAGGACAGAGGCACAGGGTAGTCTCGTTTTTCCCACACCTCATGCCCCTCATTTCCAACCCCAGGCACAAAGCCGGGCCAAAAAAAGTGAAAATAGCTTCCAGGTGTCAGTAACTGACACCAGGGCTCATCTCCTCCAGCTAAGTTCTCCCCCTGTAAATCCTCCTCTGCTGAGATAAAAACGGGTGCTCGCAGTGCAGCTTGCACCTGCAGATGAGGAATTAGGCTGACGAATGGTGACGATAAGGGTGTTTTCGGTGAACTGTCTCACCAAGAACTGTTTTTACTTTGTTACTGAGCAGAACAAATGCTGTGACTTGACAGCCAATCTCCCGAGGAGAACTTCTGGACCATCAAAAGATCCCATCTGCAAAGGGAAAATAAAAAATAAATAAATAACAAAAAAAAAGAAGTTTGAGGCTAATCTAGTATTCCACAGAAAATACCAGCATCGACAGTTTATAAAGGAGGTTTTTCTCATGATATCAACACAGAACACTGCACGTCAGAGTAAATACCTTTCTTTATGTTGTAACATGTGAGATACACGAGTTTATCTGGCAATATCACCATTTTTCAAGTAGGAGATGTTTTGCCTTCTCAGAAATGAAAGCACTAGCCAAATTGCATTCCTTAAGTTTGTCTTTCTTTTTGAAATTTCTTTCATTTTGTAATTTGCTTCCAGTTTGTGTCTATATCCTTTTGGACACTGTATACCTACAATCGAGAGCTGGTTTACCCCAAAAGCCTTGATGGAGTCATCCCGCTCTGGTTAAATCACGCTATGGTGAGTAAGAAACACTCCTGCCTCTCGCAGAGAAGACTTTGCAACGCGTGTCCCACCATTGCGTTGTGTCGCTTTCCAGAAGAGTTTCACGGCTTCTTCTTTCTCACCTCCTCTTTCCTACTTATCTGAATCTGATGTTGAGATGCACACAGCAAACAGATGTGTGTGCTTGAAGTCACCCCGAGAAACCTTTTAGCACACAAAGAACATCAGTGAATCGGTGCATGTCAGACCTCTGAAGTCAATGAAATGTTGTGTAGTCATAGGGAGAAAAAAAAAAAAATCTTTTCTTGGTTAGTGTAGCTCAAAAAAGAAATTGTTTCTGCAGACAGAAGTCTATGAAATGCGAAATAGCTGGGAGTATAACAAAGCAGTTCTTAATTTTTCAAAAAGGTGAAAGAACCAAAGAACATCTGACAGCTCAGCAGCTAATAAGCTAATGTGTGCACAGCTTTGAATAGCTGAATTGCAATGATTGTTTACAGATTTTCTATAAATACTTTCCAGATTTCTCCTTCATTTGCTCTGGTTGTTTTTATGATGTGTTGAAGAATCACATATTTCTCATCAGTCAAGTGTAAGAAGGCTGACAGTAACATGGAAACTGTGGGTGGATTGTAAGGTCATGGAGGCCTCGTGGGGCTGATGGGAAGAGGGAGAGAAGGGAGAGGTTCAGCGCTAGACTGAATCAGAGAAGCCAGAAAGTATGAAATAATCACACAGAAGACTCATTTCTCTCCAGACTTGTTTTCTTAAGAGCAATGCTTTGCAACTCGCTGCAGCAGTTGAAGGTAAATGCATGAGGCTTCGGGGCTTCTGGCGGAAGACATTTGCTAAAGGTTTTGAGCAGCCACTTGATTTAGATCTGCGTATCCAGACACGTGTGCCGGGAATCCAAACACAGAGGCATGTCCGCATTACTGATACCCGAGTGATAAACTGCAGTCATCGTGCACTTTTAACCTTATCACCTGCTCTCTGCCCACCAACCCATCTCCACCAGGGCCCTCACGTGGCAGTCCAAACCTCCCTGTAGACACAAATGGGCACCACTCACTCTCACAACCATCATCTACTGAAAAGAAAGGCTCCTTGTGTCCTCGGCATCACACTGGTTTCTGGTCTGGGATGTGGTACGGGCAACTGGGTGAAGTTTAAATTCTCCACGGTAGTGGAGGTGCTGGGGAAGGGGAGGGCACGGGTTGGAGCTGAGAGGAGATGGGCTTTGCTGCTTGTTTTAATCCGGGTGCACAGCTGAGAATTTGCCCTTTCCATTTCTACATTTGTTTATGACATTGGAAGGTTGAGAGGTGCTAGAATGTACATTTTTATTTAATGTGCAAGAACTCTTTGCAGGAATCCCTCAAACATATTCGTTATCGCTTCTTTCTTACCCTACCTACATCTACATTTCATAACAGAGTTGTTCTGACAACAACAAAAAGCTTTTCCACTTCAGAAATGTCAAAAACAAGTGTTAAAAAAGGAAAACAATTCTTCCTCAAAATTATTTTGATGAGAGAGAAACCTCACATAAAGCAAACCTCTATCACAACCTGGTATTTTATTTCTAAAGCTCCTAATACACCACAGACATCTTGCGTTTGACAGTTCCTGGATGGGAATTTTTCCTTCCAGTCACTATTGAGCGTAAAACATCTGCCCCAGAGTAGACTGATCCCCGCTACTGGCAATCCCCGCATTTTGGGACACCTTCCAACAGGTGCCTTCAGGCTTAGCTGGGGCATTTCTTTCTTCCAACCCAAAATATCCACTGGGAACGCTAAGAAGATCCAGGGAGCTACTGACACTTTAAGGGACAATCTCCAAGCTGTGACTGCCAAGCAGACGCTTTTTTCTTTGGGTTAATTTCCTTGCACATTGCTATATTTTATGGCCCTGAGATTACAGACATTTCATGGCAGATTGAGGCAGCATCTCGCTGGCTTTGGTGGAAAAAGACATCGGTGTATCAGTAGTATACGTCAGTGCCGTATCATTTGCAGTGGGAGTATTTTTTTTATCTCAGTCTATTTTAACGTTGTAAATAGGGAAAGCATATGTTATGTAACTGAAGAGTGAACCTAAAAAAAATAGTCATGCAGAAACACTTCAGGAATACCAAGCTCCTTAAGTTCGCAGTGATGCTGCAGCACCTTCCTTGCAAAAATGAACTAGCCATTTATTTTTCTCACATTTACTGCTCTTACAGTGGGAAAGTGTTGTTGCCCACGTGGTAGCCCCGTGTCATACAGAGAGCATTACATTTCAGGCATGTTTTTGCACTCTGAGCCAGAACATTTTCTGTTTTGAAGAAAGAATGGCTAATGCAGAAAGGAATCCTGCTAATATTTGAAGGAGGCCAAATAGTCCAGACTACCTGGGTTTCACTCTTTGCTTTTCTTCTGAGTTTAACCCAAGGGCTGTGCCTCAGCAGCCTCCACTTCTATTTGTCTGAGGTAACTGTGTTTTGCCATCTCTATACAAAAACTTTGGGCTTCACGGATTGAAAAAAAAAACAACCAAAAACCAAACAACTTACTTATGTCTCAAGCACAATTATTGTATCTGAATAAGATTTTTGAAGTGGAAGATGGCTGAAACAAAAGGTACGCTGGCCAAATTGTCAAGTGAAATTGTTTATTTCTTTCCCAGTCATCTCTTTTCAAGCAACATCTGGATACTCTCCAGAAGGTGACTAGCTGCTGGAGACAGCTTGGATTAAATCATATGCATGTATTATTCAATTTAATGGCAGGATAGGGGAATACTGCATTTTGAAGGGGCTGACAGAATTGAATGCTAAACAAAAAGGGGCAATGGTGGGTCAGAAGGGATCGCTCAAAGATGCTTTAATCTATAACAAAAGAAACACGTCAACATTGGCCAGATGCCTTGACAAAACCTGTAATGGTACAACTGCCTTTTTGTAAAGGAGGTTTGTACTGTCAGTCTGTAAGGCACAATTCCTGTAAAATGCAAATTTTCTTGTAAAAAGCACAATTTTCTTTATTTCCAGGTTGTGCTAAGTTTAGTTTAGCCATCTCTCTTCCTAATTTATTCTGTAGCCACGTTACTCTCTTGCCTTGACAAAAATCATCATTTTAGTGTCCTAGGCACTTTGCCGACAGACAGTTACGAACTGTGCGTGTTCTGACGATGGTGTTAACTAAATAACCAAGAATAAAGGAGAGATGGTAAGCAGGGGCATGGCAGAAATATTAACTTACGTGTCAGACTTTCAGCGAAGATGACAACAGATCCCACATGGCCTGATCTTCTCAAGCTCCTTCGCACTTTGCCCCAGTGAGGGGCAGCTAATCAGTAAAAGGGAATGTAAAAGGAAAATGCAGGGGAGTGAAAGAACAACCTGGGGGCATACAAATAGTTTCCTTCACTGAAGCAAGCCACCATACCCTGACAGTAAGAACAGCAGCGAGACTCGCCACGTCCCCTCTCATCTTGGAGTTTCTTGATGTCTACAAGCCGCTTGTGCTACACCCACCTAGCTAAACCATTACCTTCCCTCGTATGGGCACAACTGCATCAACAGAAATGTTATTTTTGATCAGTATGATTTACTTCCATCTGGAAAAGAAAATCAATTATATGAATACAAATTACTCTTACTCCTGCGTGAGGGCATCTATGTGAAGGATTGTATCTTCCTACAGCTATTTTAGGGAGCTGCTGCAACGCTCACCAACCAAAGGGGTGCAAAATCAATGACCACAGTAAAACCTGCTTGTGCAGGCCACTCTCACTGGACTCCTGCTCCAGGTGTGCACACAGGAACCACCTCAGGTTCATCTTTCACCATCTCAAACGGTTCTCCTCGCAATTGGTATTTAATGCTTAATAATTCTCGCATAACTACACAAGAGAGAAACATTTCAATTTGTTTGCATTTCATAGTACCTCAATTTTAAGCTGTCTGGCAACTGTGGACATTCATAGGCTTCCAATTATGTTCAGCTTTTGGCAAGGGAGAAGAATGTGTGTGTGAGGGATATGGCACATGAAATTAATCACCCCACACATTTAGGAGCAAAGATGCTTAGCTTTTCCCAGCACTACTCTCTCTTTTTTTTTTATTTTTTTTTTTAAGTTTCCATTTTTTGTTGACATAAGCCCCTTTCCTCAGGGAAAAAAGTACGTGTTTCACAGACAAATGTTATGGCAGGGAATCCTCGCTCCGCCGCTACCCCGGCGTGCACAGGTGCAGTCTCCATCACCCACCCCACGAAGGAACAGCTGGAGACAAATATTCCACAGCGAAGGATGTGTCACTGCAGCCTCAGGTCAGCTTCCAGCTGCAAGGCAACATCAGTTTCTCAGACTATGTATCTAACATCAGGCAGAAATGCAATTAAAATTCTGGCATTGACACGGAGACAAAACATTTTCTAGTAAGCAATAGGATATTCAGGCAGGGGCTTATTTCCAAAACACGCATGCACGCTTGCAGGAAATATGATCTCTGAAGCTCTTCTACCTTTGATCATACAATTGGTCCGATGTTCCATCCATTTTTCACCATAATGCTCCAAAACTACGTATATGCCTCAGAAAAAAAAAAAAAAATTGTTGCTTTTCAGATGAGCATGAATGGACCTGGAAAGAGCAGAAGCAGATAGCAGCTGACGGTTCAGAGAGGAGTGCTGCTAAAGTTAAACGGAGCAATAGCTTCCTGACTAATTTGTCACCACACCTGCTCAGTAACAGGACTCCTTGTGCCTCCCGCTCCATCCATAAAATAAATCTGTGGTTCCCTGAAAAGGCACTGCTGGCTGAGAACATGACAGACAGGTAGTAACTCTAAGAGAGAATTATTTCTCTAACTAAATATGGCAATGTATTAGTTAAAGACATAAAATGAACAATAATGCTTAGGGCCCTCCCACCCTGAAAAATAAAGAGAGGTTAAGAGAGGAAGAAGCATGTATAAGGACAGATTACAAAAGAAAGTGTTAAAGGAGGCATTTGAATGAAGGCAGTATTATAGCAAAATAAATCAAAAGAGGGAATTGTTCCAAAATGAAGCCAAGAAAGGAGAGGGCATAATTCAGAAAATTATGAGGAGTATAAAATGAAATAGAGGTTATGGTGACAGGAAGCCTTTTAGTTTTATTATGCTCAGATAACACAGGCTGTAATTGCCTATGAAATCATCCAGCCCAAGGAAATTTCCATGGACAAGAGGACATTTCCCAACAAAGAGTTGAATAACTGAGTAGACACCTCAGTAGATCAATCAGTGAACACTGGCCTCATGGGCCTGGTAAGACAGCACCGAAGTAGATTTTTACTTTTTCTTTGCAGTAACACACTGACAGAGACGATACGATCTTGAGTACTGGCCACGAGTGGTTGTCAGCACATGAGCTCTGCAGGGGATTTGTCTGAAAGGAGAAACATGGGCAGTTTTTCAAAAGCACTTGGTGGTGTCCAACTGTACCCAGTAGAGTTTAGTTTGGCCAGTGGTAACTGTTTGTAAAAAATTCCCCGTTAAAAGTTCACATGTTGATGGAAAGCAGACGCGGAGGGTATGTAAATGCAGACGAATTAGAAACAAACATCTACGGTCAACCGAGGCATCATTTCCTTCACTCTGGAGTCAAACAGGGTCAAACCGAGTCAAACTGCGAGGATGCAGGCGTTAGGCGTACGGGTGATCTCAGAAGCCCTGGGGAGATTATTCATGGGCTTAAAACTCAGCCTAGGCTGGAGCCTGCAGCTGAACACAAAACTCTACCCAACCCTGTCTTCTCAGCCCCAGGACACTTGCTTTTACTTACAGTCTCAACAGCAAAACGAGGATATAACATTCAATAAATACAAAACTTACTCAAAATATGGGAAGTAAAAATTCCATCTGGTCTTAGCAAACAGTGGAAATAATATCCAGAGAGAACTACTTATCTCAGTTTAAACTCATGAACCTGAAACGTATCCTGGGAAACATACAACATAGGGTAGGAAACAACAAATAAAGAAGCAGGAGAATTTTAGAATTTCATTCTTCTCCACAGGAGATGAGATAACATGCCAATATTTCAGACAAGGTTCAGCATACATTTAAGAAACTTTCTTCCCCCTGTATTCATATGCCAGAGTTTATGAGCAAACAAGAAGAATTTTGCAATTTTCTAACTAGTTCAGATTCACCTGAGTTTGTGAGGAAAAAAGCAAGGAAACCAAACCCAAGTTAAAAATCATAAGTGCCAAAAAGAGCCACAGAGGATTCTTAAATCAAATGTTCGGAATCAGAATTCAGATTATAAGTGTGATGAGTCAACAAAATGTCTCTGGTAGTTTTGAAAGTCCCATAACTTTAGTCTTTCTACTGTATAAATAAATTTAAAAAGACATTTAAAATATTGCTGTCCATACAAAATTTGTAAGTTGAAAGCTTTCCTCCACAAACAGAGGTTGTTAGACAAGTAAATATTTCAAAGAACATAAAAATAGGTATTAACAGGATCCCTGCCAAAAGGAGAAAAAAGCTCTCTGATTCCATTTGGTTCACTGATAGCCTGATCAGTATACTCAGCTATTGTTTTGGCCCATTTTCTTTACCTTGGAGTGAAACAGGGTTTTTTTCCTCCCTCTGTGATAATTATTTTTGACAGTTTCACTGTTTATATGTGAAAATGAGAAACTGTTAATTGAAATAAAAAAATGAGTCACTGTTTCCAGCAATTTTTGCCAATGTTTTGATCTGTGTCAATCCGAGCTTAATTATTAGGGGTTTTTTAAAAGCAAGAGGCAAAATCATATATTTGAATTTGGCCCCAGAGAAATACTGCACTCTTCAAACATATGTCAGTTTAAGGATACAAAGCTCAGCTAAGTAGGGTTGAAAGTATATTTAATGACCATGCACTAGAGACCTATGGTAAAAAAAAACCTCAAATGAGAAAATACGTCCTTTTTTTTCCCTTTTTTTTTTTTTTCCCCCCCGAGAAGGATATGAGAAGACTTTAAAGCCTTTCAGCAGATATGACTAACCATGATATACGGTCTATCACTAATGACGTTGCCAAAGTCAATGTCTATCAGCTGTGAGAGGGAAATAATTTGGAAAGCCAACTGCATGTCATAGGCAAAGGGCAGGCTTTGCACCCCGCAGCCCACCACACGTTCCTCTGGTGTCTGCTGTATAAATACGCATCTGCTCTCATAAACATGCTCAGTTATTTGGTAGAAATTCCACCTTTCTTTTACTGTTGATGGACAAACTGGGCTTGTCAGAAATACGTGAAGTCACCAGCAGATTCTGGGGCAGCAAAAGTGCAAGAGAAAATTTTCCCAGGTATTTACTGGGCCAGGGGTGTATGCGTACATAACAAAGAAGCAGGGTGGGGTGCGGGGGGAAGAAGCTTTATAGACACAAAGGAAAAAATTCTAAACGAAATAATTTTCATCCTGGAGGTGCATGAAGTACCTGAGAGCTGTTGCAGAAATCTGTCTCAAGAAGCCATTGGCACAGCAAGTTTAAATGGCCCTACAAAAAGCATATCTAGCTAATATATAGTGTAATTCTCTCTGACTAGGAAAAAGCTAATAATCTTTTAATAAACAACATTGGATTAATATATGGCAAAATATTTTTAGAAGATACAATTATCTGTACAGAAGACACAGTACATACTAAGTCACATGCCAGTGTCATCCCTGGACTTGAGAAGAAAGCAGCTTTCCTATGCCATAACAAATTTCTTTTTTTATTTTTTCTTTTCTTTTACCTTTTCTTCTTTCTCCCAATCAGGATAGATCCAAGACCTTTAAGAGCCTGTTCACAAAACAAGAGGCAGGTAGCCCCACTCCTGAACATTTTTGGTGCTCTTGGAGGTGGAAGCACTCTCCCAGGGAGTGGGAAGCTTGGCTTCAAGCCCCTGCAAATGAGGCAGAGCAGAAATTTGAACCTATCCCTTCCACTAAACTCTTGGTTATTTCCAAAGGCAGCCAAATTTTCAGTTTTACCAGTGACTTTCAAGCTTCTTTTGATTTATGGGCCCCTGAGTATTTTCTCTAACTCCTCCATAAGAGGAAGAGCCCGCCACAAAATGACTAGTCAAGCAAACCAGCATTTTCTAAGTCAACACAAAATAAAAAGAAGAGCTCCCAAACATCTTTCATGACGACTACCAGTTTCCTACTCATCTGTAGTATCAATGTATACGTTAGAATAGTAAGCTTCCCGTTGCCACCCCTATCTCGTTGCTCCCTGTGACTGTAACATGCCATCCTCACGTTGGTAACGTGCTGCTGCAGTGTGCATCCAGCCATCATCCAGCACGGTGCCACCCACTTCCGTGAGGCAAATGTGGAATTGTAAATGAGACACAAAGCTCTGCTTTTCTCTTCTCTTCCCCCTTTCCTGTAGGATCCATGTACTGTTAAGGCAGCACAAAGATGTATGAACTGAAAAAGAGAAGTTGGCTAAGCAAGTGGAAACATTGGTGGTCTTTGTCACAGTAGCTTGTTCCCATAAGAGGAGGAGAGCCCCCATTTCTCCATGCTTTCATCCCCTGCTTCTAGACGCATGCACTTGCACCAGCACTGGAGTCTGCACAGCCCTTGGTAGCTGGTTCAGCTCACTGAGGAAAACCAGGCTGGGTTAGAGACAGCCAGAGGGTTTTTAGTAGAATCACACTGAACTTCTTGCCTAGCTTCTTCTGTAAAGGGCTTGCCCAGGTCCCCTAGGTGCTCACTTCCCTGCTTGCCCTTGTGACATATTTTCCAGTGTAAAGCTAAATGTCTGTTGAGGAACACTGAGGCAATCGCCCTTGGTCCTACCCGTGATGGACATGGAGAACTCGCTCATCACCATCACTGTTGTATCAACCTCTCAAGCCTTTGAAACTTCTCTGTTTTTCCTTTTCTCTGTAGATACAACAACACAGTTAGTGATGATTTTCAGGGGCTTCCCAGTCCCCTGAGTTGAAGGGCCATGAGTGTGGGAACGGTGACTTTCCATTTGTGGACACTGAAATTGTAAGGGACCAGCTGTATCAGCTGAATGTTCACAACTCCATGGGGCCTGATGGGATTCATCTCAGAGTACTGAAGGAGCTAGCGGATGTTATGGCAGGACCCCTCTTGGTCATCTACCAAAAGTCTTGGGAGCCCGGGGAGGTCCCTGCTGACAGGATGCTAGCCAGTGTTATTGCAATTTACACAAAGGGTGTGAGGGAAGGCCCGGGAAGCTACAGATCTGTTAGTCTGACCTCAGTAGTTTTTCCAGCTACTGAGAAGATCACACTGGGTACTAGTGAAAGAATAATGCAATGACCAGGTACTGTCAACATGGGTTCACAAAGAGAAAGTCCTGCTTAATTAACTTGATATCCTTCTACGACAAGGTCACTCACCTAGTGGGTGAAGGGAAGGTAGTGGATGTAGTTTTTCTGGATTTTAGTAAGGCTTTGGATACTGTCCCTCGCAATGTCCTTCTGGACAAGTTGTCCAGCTGTGGGAGGAGCAGAGAGACAGTGCGCTGGGTGAAGAACCGGCTGAAGGGCAGAGCTCAAAGGGTTGTAGTGAACGGGGCTACATCTGGCTGGTGACCAGTCACCAGCGGTGTTCTTCAGGGCTCAGTTCTAGGGCCAGCCCTGCTCAGTATTTCTGTCAGTGGCCTGGAGGCAGGAGTTCCATGAACCCTTAGCAAGTTTTCTCATGATGCCAGAGCGGGAGCTGCTGCTGACTCTCTCGAGGGACAAGAGGCCTTGCAGAGGGATCTGAACAGACTGGAGCACTGGGCAGCCAGCAGTGGCATGAAACTGAACAAGAACCAAGGGCAGATTCTGCAGCCGGGACAGAGTAAGGCCAGACATGAGTCTGAATGGGGAGCGGCGTGGCTGGAGAGCGGCCCTGCAGCGAGGGGTCTGGGGGTGCTGGGCGGCAGCAGCTCAGTGTGAGCCAGCAGGGTGCCCGGCAGCCCGGAGGGCAAACCCCATCCTGGGGTGTCGCAAACGCAGCGTAACCAGCCGGTCACAAGAGGTGATTGTCCCTTTGTGCCACCAGCCCTGGTGCGGCCTCAGCTGGAGAGCTGTGTGCAGTTCTGCGCCCCACCGCTGAAGGCGGCTGTGAAGGTCCTTGAATGCTTCCAGAGGAGAGCAACAAAGCTGGTGATGGGGCTGGAAGGCATGGCCTCTGAGGAGTGGCTGAGGGCACTGGGCTTGGAGAGAAGGAGGCTGAGGGGAGGCCTCATTGCTCTCCACAGCTTCCTGAGGAGGTGCTGAGCTCTTTTCTCCGTGGCATCCAGGGACAGGATGCGTGGGAATGGTTCAAAGCTGCGTCCCTCAGGGGAGGCCCCAACTTGACATGAGGAAATATTTCTGTACCGAGAGGGTGCTCAAACCCTGGCACAGGCTGCCTGGAGAGGTGATCGATGCCCGCAGCCAGTCGGTGTTTCAGAGGCATTTGGACAA
>VWZZ01005918.1:397181-411948 GCA_013399095.1 Psophia crepitans | reverse complement strand
AAAATGAAGAAGAAAAATTATTTGGACAACTTTTTAATGAAAAAACAATAATATTTCAAGTCTGTTTCTGAAGGAAAACTTTTTTCTTGGAAAAAACCTCAACCAGCTGTACAGGCAAACCTAACAAAGCAGCATAGACTTTGGCAATCCATGATTTAAATGCAAGATTCACTGGGGTGAAATGTGGCAACTGTTTAATAATGCACAGCAGCACTACACAGCAATTTAAGATGAGGAGACAAGAAGAATGACATATGGAATTGAAAATGCAGGCTGAGTGTAAGTAGGCAAAATGTAATCATCTGAATGTGAATTTTGCCACGGCAACAGAGTAGGCATCCCTGCACTTACAGATATTACCATGAAATCTTTAATGACAACTTGTCAAGGTGTCTTTTATGTTTCCTTTTTAAGAAATGACATCCAGAAACACAGTGACCTCAACTTCCCACTTGAGTATTGGTTCACAACAACTCAGAGGAAAAAGCTCCCAGTGGTGAATCATTAGTGCCATTTATTTTTAATAGTGGTCGTATTTTTGGAGTTGCCTCTGACTGCATGGCATGAACACTGCTTAGACTTTGGGTCATCTGAGCAGGTCAAAACACATCACATTGAATCTCATTTGGATGTAGGAGGGTAGGATCAAAACTCATATTTTCAATGTTTTTTTAGAATGTGTTTGCATTTTTAAAAGTTGGAATTATCTCCTTTCTCCACCATTCCTCTAATGTTTTACTGTCAAGCCTCATTGGTTTCTTGTGATGTAGATGGACTTATTTTGCTGCTGGAGTGACAGTTTAAAGCCACAAGGGATGGATAACCTGGTGCATTTTTTAATTTCTTTCTTTTTATTTCTTGTCTGTAGAAAAAAAATAGCGCTTTGTCCAGCAAGGAACATATGATCAGGGCATAAAACAATATTTCAACTCATCATATTTGAATGCAAAATGAGGTATTATGTAGGGCAAAATAAGTCAAAAAGAAGCATGAATTCAAAGGCAAAAATTTACAATAATGTTCTATTAATACCTGTCAGAAATATTGTGCCAGGGTTAGTGAATTATTCCAGTATTTTTAATAACAATATTTAGATTCTTAAAAATATATCCTGAGGTGAACTATTTTCAGCAATGTTTGTTCCCAGTCACAGCTGTTTAACAGGCAATCAAAACATGGCTTATTTCTTCCATAATCGTTGATAAAACTTTTTGAAAAATAAAGAAAGAGGGAAGGCTGCATTTTTCAGAGGAGCAGCATGTAAGGTCTTTAGACACCTCAGGTGCAGAAAGGCATTACCAGGATATTCAGAAGTGCCCAGGGACTGACAGCTGACCATGCCAAAGGGAGATGGCCATTAGAACTTTGGAAAAATCTCAGGAAGTGCCTGTCTGATCTTGGCTGGGGTTTAGACAATGACAGATCTGGAAAAAAAGCAGCCCAGAATTAATTGTCTTTGGAATGGAAATATGACACAGTTGTTTGGAGGATGCTGAACTTCAAAGAGCACTTCATTAGAAGGATAAATTAGAGTCCAAGCTGGATATAGAGCTTGATATTAAAACCCCATAACACTGTGTCTGAGGTGGTGGCCCTTCCCTTCCCCTTCCCCTTCCCCTTCCCCTTCCCTTTTTGGAACAGTTCCTGGACAGAGGAAAAAGAACTGAACCTAAACAATGAAAGAAACATTTCCCTTGAGGTAGTCACTTTCTGTATTGCAGAAGAAGAAAAAGTGGTCATATTATGGACCTATTTCTGTATAATTAATTCATTTTTCTAAATGGTATTGACCACAGTTCTTTGACTGAAGAGATCATAGAATCCCTAAGGTTGAAAAGGACCTCCAAGATCATCAAGTCCAACTGTCAACCTAACACCACCATGCCTACTAAACCATGTCCTGGAGTCCATGTCTACAAGTTTTTTGAATGTCTCCAGGAATGGTGATTCAACCACCTCTCTGGGCACTGTTCCAGTACCTCGCTAAGACGTAGCTCTCTCCATCAGGAAAGAGCTGGGAGACAGGAAAGTTGTTCATTAGACAGAAAGATCTAGCCAGAGTCGTGTAAAAATCAACAGGGACCGCAGGAACAGAGCTGGGGTAGCAAAACCCCATAGGTTTTCTGAGTAATCAGAAAAAAGAGTGAAGCAGAAAGACTGAAGAGTGAACAGAAGGAGTCACATCTGTGTAAATTACAAGGAGAAACCTGAAGAAGTCACAGTAAGAAGGAATGAAGCAGTCAGATCGTGGGATACCACGGTCAGACTAGTGGCAAGAAAGATGGAAAAAAATATAAGCAAAGATATTGGCAACTATGGCTAAAGTGAGAAGATTAAACGACATCCACAAGGAAACAGAGATATGAGTTAATGCTTGATTTCCCACATTTTTCCCTTCTTGATGGTTTTGTTTCCCTTTTCACTTGCTTGGCAGCTCACCCTGGAAAGATATATGGCTTTGGTTGTCCCTCTGACGGTGCTAAGCAACACTGCACCAAGATATAGTGGGAATAAGAAAGGAAATAAAGTGAAACCTCAACTTTCCTAAAATCCACAGGAATTTGTCACTGATGCCAAGATTTCAACCATAATGCTTTGTGAAGTCTGCACTTGGAATCTGTATTTCTAGAAGCAGACATGCACAGTGTAAATACCTACACTCCCTTCATAGTTAACGAAGAGAAATAGACATTTCAGGGCTTCATTCACCTCTTTCAGAAGAAAACATTAAAAGAGGTTAAAAAACCCTTAAAAAAACCCTATTTCTCTCTTATAAATAGACAATAAGCCTGGGAGGGCCTCGCTCGTGTGTAGATGTCTACAATACACTGAGATGAATCCTCTTGTCTCTGTCTGAGGAAGTGCAGTGCATGATAAAACCATGAAATAAGACTTGTGAAGGAAACTAATGTGTCGGGCTGGGGTAATTCCTTTCACCCTTCTTCATCAGGCTTCATTGCTTCTCTCTTTGCTTTCTGAGATAAGTCATTCTCAAGTGTAAAAATGAGAATCTTCCAATTTGTGAGTCATTTGAGTGTATAATATCACTTGCAATGAGGGTTGGTGGGGAGGCCTGGGGCAAGTCGTTTCATCAGCTCTGTGGCGACTGGGGAGTGATGGAGGTGGTGGATGGAGGATCTGGCTCGAGCTGGTGGAAGGGAGTCAGATGCTGAATTAGTCATCTGTCATGATGAGGAGTAGGAACTCAGCAGGTAAGTTACGGGAAAAAAAAAAATGCATCATCCTTCAGTCTTCCAGAATCTCATTTCCATTTCCTAATGAAAAATGAACAAGCTAGCAACTAAAAGTTCCAAAAACTTTAAAAGGCCATCCAAAATCTGACAGGGAAAAAAATCTGCAGCACTTCTGAAAGTACTGGATATCTAAGCAGATGGTCCGTTTGCTTTCGTGAGGAATAAAAATTAAATTGATGTTTCCAAAGCCGCATCCGGGCCTTTGAAGATAATAAACAGACATGACGTCGTTTGCACTGCCGTGCAGAACACTTTGATAACGAACTGTGGGAGCAGACTGGGTCCAGTCCACCTCCTATGAACCAAAAGTTGTACAGTGTTATAGGTACAGATGGTGTAAGCGTACTGAGCTGCTCCTATATGTCTTTCGTTTAGTAAATACTATGTTTAATGGCCTGCCATTAACTGCTGAACATAGTAAGTTAATTTTGCATTTAATAGTAAAACTTCAAGGAAGTTCATAATTGCATATCTTTTTACCAAATGACAAGCCATATGCTAGGAAATTTCAAGCCACTAATTAAACAAAACATGCCCAAGCATGTTTTTTAACAAATACTGTACATCGTTATTTAAATTCAGGGCAAATACTGTTCTGAGCACTACAAATAGCTGAAATGGTGTTTAATAAGATACACCATCTGCATTTCAAATTGATGCCACCCACATTTAAATCTCTTGAATAATCCCACTGAACGGTTACTGGGGAAAAGAAATGCGTTCGTGGCTCGTTCTGTGCGTTCGATACCGCCGTTCTCGGCAATTCTCGTTTGGTTATTAAACTCACTGGGATAAAACTGCCAAAGTGCTAACTGCCAGCTTCCAGATTACACTAATCGAGAAGTGTACAAACCAAATTGAACTGTCCTTTAAGAGCTCTGAAAAGGGAGTAATTGGAAATAAATCAAAATAGATGTGGGGCTTTTTCTCCCTTCCCCCCTGCCCTCACTATATTTAGCGTCCCAGAGCTACTCACAAAGCCTTGGAACATATGGAACCCTACAGATTGTCTAATCTCCAGATAACTGCTAGGGCCATCCCTTAATCAGCTGAGATGTGGCGTACAGGAAGGGAATGCACAGAATAAACCTCAAAAAGGGAAAAAATATGGCATTTGGGCTTATAGATATTTTTCCATCAGTCTCCCCCCCACCCTTCCAAGGGAATGAGTCTGAAATGCAACAGCTGTTTGGTTTAGCATCCAAACATCCACCATGTACTGGGTTTGCAGGTGTTCAGAATCCAAAGCACATTGCCTTGCCTGTGCCAAGACAGCTGGTGTAAAGTCACGGGCTAATTGGTACAATTCTCCTACCAAGGAACTATAGGGCATAGTTATGACAATTAACGTGGCAGAAATGGAGCCAGGGAAAGGAGGGACTTCAGCAAAGACATCTGCTGGAAAAAAAAAGTCAGTACATCCCTTTTCTATTTTTGTTTTGTTCTGTTTTGTGGGTTTTTTGGGGTTTTTTTTTGGTTGTTGGTTTGTTTTGGTTTTTTTCCTGCTCCACAGCTGATGTTTTCTTGCGGACAATTACACTCTCCCTGAGATTATTTATCAGTGTGCTGCAAAAACTACTTCCAGCGAAAGCTGTTGGATTGTCTTAAAACCTCTGAGAGCTTGGAAATACAGCCAAGGCTTCCGTTCTACCTGGTTGGGTCAGAAATATATTGAAGTACACCCGGAAGATTAAGCCAGAGCTGGCCCTGACACTATAAATAGCAACGCAAAGCAGCAGCTCGGGGCTTCTGCCTTTCACCATTAACTGAATTTACTTTTTTGTGATTTAAGAGGGTGGTGTAAAGATGAAATGTATCATTTATATCTGTGGTATGAAAGGCTCTAAAATTTCTGCGCAGAGACCAATTAAACTGCCTCTCCTACAGCCTCTGTGGTGGCAAAGGGACCGTATGTTTTCACAGGCATTTGGCCTGTTAGGGATACAGCCACCAGGTCAGTTTTACTTTATATCTTCTTCTCAACCTGATCCCTTAGGAACGAATCCTCTCTAACACACCAGGTCTTCCCCAATGGTAAGGGTAAACCAAATGGTCTCTATAGTTGAAAGCACATCTTGGCTTGAAACTTTGACCTCCCAGCCCTGATACTTTGAATTGTGGGGAATTATAGAATCACAGACTGGCAGAGGTTGGAAGGGACCTCAGNCCAGTTTGTGCCTGTTGCCCCTTGTACTGTCCCTGGGCACCACTGAGAAGAGTCTGGCCTCTTCCTCTAGACACCCACCCTTTAGATATTGTTCAGCATTGATCAGATCCCCTCTCAGTCTTCTCTTCTCCAGGCTGAACAGCCCCAGCTCTCTCAGCCTTTCCTCAGAGAGATGCTCCAGCCCCCTCATCACCCTCACAGCCCTCTGCTGGGCTGGGTCCAGTAGTTCCCTGTCTTTCTTGAACGGGGGAGCCCAGAACTGGACACAGAACTCCATCTGTGGCCTCACCAGGGCAGAGTAGATGGGGAGAAGAACCTTTTTCAACCTGCTGGCCATGGACTTCTTGATGCCACCCCAGGTACCATTGGCCTTCTTGGCCACGAGGGCACATTGCTGGTCATGGAGAGCTGGTTGTCCACCAGGACTCCCAGGTCCTTCTCCACAGTATTGCTTCCCAGTAGGCCAACCCCTAACCTGTATTGGTGCGTGGGGTTCTTCTTCCCTTGGTGCACGACTCTACACTTGCCCTTGTTGAACTTAATTTGGTTCCTTTCTGCCCAACTCTCCAGCCTGTCCAGGCTCACTGAAAGGCAGTGCAGCCTTCAGATGTATCAGCCATTCTTCCCAGTTTTGTATCATAACCAAACTTGCTGGGTTTTATGAGTTTTTAAGATCTCAGTTAGATTGCCCTGTCTGATGTTGTAGTGTATTTTCCCTCTCCCAACTCTGCACCAGGACTCCTGTGGCATTTGGTTCATCCATAGTTTCTGGTTTTCACGTTGGATTTCAAGAGGCCAGAGGAGAGAAAGCTATTACTACCCTTAAAGACTAATGTCAGTTGCAAATAACAAATCCATTAATACTTTCTAAATCCACTCTTGCAGTACTTATTTGTTTCATTTCAGCCTCCGAACACCACTATTTGTTGTGTCCCCAGTTGCTTTATGTACACTTTAAATGCCTTTCTCTGCTAGCCAGTCTGAATTTCTGAACCCAAACACAACAGCTCAAAAGAATCCGTTAAAGCCCACAAAACCTATCTGGGATGTATATTTCAAAGAGCTTAAGTAACTTTTTAGCCAACAAAATAATAAACTGAACTTAATGGAAACCACAATGTTAAACACCTTGTAATGCTTTGAAAACGATCCCTTACCACACTCCATTTGGGTAGGATTGTCAGAAAGGCTCAACAATGCTATTCTCCCTTCTTAATGAATTCTGGAGGAGTTTCACCACTGACTTCAATCAAAATAGAGTTTGGCCAACACTGAGTTCTGAAAATCTCACCCTTCTTGTATCAATTTATCCATTTTTAATTAAGTACAATGAGGACTGTAGTATATATTATGGATTAATGGTCTGAAAAACTTCATTTAAATTTACATAAGCCAAAGAAATTACAATAAAGCAATAAATCTAACAGTACAGGTACATTTTGTTTTCTTTATTTATTCCTTTTTTTTCCTTTTTCTTGCATTACTTTCCTTGAAAAGCAGCCAAACAGATATTCTTCATTTTCTTTTTAAAAAAAATGAATTGCTGAGTTCAGCACGGAATCCATTTTGACTGCAAAGTTATGAATCTGGGGTTAATTCTAACAAGGTTTTAAATGGAAATACCAAAAAAACCTTTAATCTTTATGGTAGTGCAAGCCAATATTTGTAGCTATGAAAGAAAAAGAATTAATTCTCTGCTGTAAATAGAAACAGTTTAAAAAGCAGGATGGAAAAAGGTTGGCACACAAAAATATTTAACTTAATCAGCTCATACAGCAGTATTTCCTTCCATCATCTGTTTGAAGACCTCAGTTATGATGATCCACACCTGACTCTACTAATTTTTTGACAAATCCCTCCTTAAAATCCTTCTCTTCTGTTACATTTGTTAGAAATCGAATAAATAAGACTAACCTTGTTCTGTCTCCTTTCCAACAAGCTGATCTATCCTTTCCTTGAGCTTCCCTGACTCCTTCAATTTCTTAGAATCACAGAATGGTTTGGGTTGGAAGGGAACCTCAAAGATCATCTAGTTCCGACCCTCCGCCAGGGGCAGGGACACCCCCCACCAGCCCAGGCTGCCCAAAGCCCCATCCAACCTGGCCTTGGGCACTGCCAGGGAGCCAGGGGCAGCCTCAGCTTCTCGGGGCACCCTGTGCTGGAGCCTCGCCACCCTCACAGGAAAGGATTTCTTTCTAATATCTAATCTAAATCTCCCCTCTTTTAGTTTAAAGCCATTTCTCTTGTCCTGTCCCCCCCTGACCTGGAACCAGCCCCTCTCCAGCTCTCCTGTAAGTCCCCCTTAGGTACTGCAAGGCTGCTAGAAGGTCTTCCTGGAGCCTTCTCTTCTCCAGACTGAACAAGCCCAACTCCCTCAGCCTGTCCTCGTAGCAGAGGTGCTCCAGCCCTCTGATCAGCTTTGTGGCCTCCTCTGGACTCGCTCCAGCAGCTCCATGTCTTTCCTGTCCCTGGGACCCCCAAGCTGGACACAGCACTGCAGGGGGGTCTCAGCAGAGCGGGCCAGAGGGGCAGAATCCCCTCCCTGGCCCTGCTGGCCACACTGGGTTTGATGCAGCCCAGGACACGGGGGGCTTTCTGGGCTGCCAGCGCACACTGCCGGCTCATGTTGAGCTTCTCATCAATCATCACCCCCAAGTCCTTTGCTCTGCAGCAAGCTCTGCCACCAGCTCTGTGCAGGTACCGCATTTCTGCTCCATCTCCAGGTTCAGGGTCATTATTGCAATGTAAGGAACAGTTATAGTGATCTACATAAATAGCTACATACAGCTGCAACCCTACAGAGCGCTCAGGTGACAAGGCACTACTTTTGCAAAGGCAATCGGTGCCCTTTGGGGCTGAATGTCCCTCAGTGGTGCCCTATTAGCTCAGGAAAGCATATTTTGCATGGCCTAAACAAACAGGAACTAATCAAGCCCCGATGTTTTTATTTACTTAGCAGCTGTAGTCAGGGAGGCCACGCTGCCTGTAACGCAAAACATCAGACAAAGAACAAAAATCTTTGCTGCTCACCGCACAGAACGGTGCCCCCGGGAATCAGAAGCTGTTTGCCGCGCCGCGCTCACCAGAAGCCTGCCCTTCGCTAGGACACAAATCGATCAGCACCGCGGCCTCAAAGGCCCCGGACCTCGCGGGGATTGCGAAGGAGGTCTTGAAACCTATCTGTAAGAGGAACGTGTCCACCACTCGTGTCCCGTGGAAACGCGCAGGGTTCTGACTGTGTGGGACAGCCTAGTTCAGGCTGGATTTTCCTACATAACATTCACCAGCACACCCTCACATTTAGCCACTTGTCTGTGACGTGATGTATTGTTCTGTAATTACTTTCTTGTGCCATGTTCCAGACACATTCTGAATGTCACACTTTTTAATTAGCTACAAGGCCGTTAAAACGATGCCTTTTGAATCCATGTGCCCTCAGAAGGCTGGGCTGTTTTAAAAGAGTGATTGAAGCTTGTAAACACAAGTGAGCGATATGACAAAATTAACTTCACTCTTTGTTTGTAAAAAGCAAAACTAACAATCTGTGAATAATTATTTGCCTCCACTAAATGGTATGCCGGGATATCTTCTGACAAGACCCTCTCCAGAAATCGTTGTGTGTTTAAGTATTTTACGGTGTCGCTCTTTTTAGGTAGTGTGACATTCTTTTAATAAGTCATCAAGTTCCACCTCATGGCTTTCCTATTCAGAGACGAAACGGACCCCTGACATGTCCAATAAATCATACTCATTATATGCATACATCCATAGAATCACTACGCTTCAGGTTTTAATCGGATTTCTGTTTGGGGTTACAATATTACCAAATGGCAGCTTTTTCCACATTTTCCTAGGGCTGGATTTTTTCAGCCTGAATTTTCTTTTTAAGGAGGATGGGGGTAAGGAAGGAGAAGAAACAGAAGGAAAGAATGAAAGAAGAAAGTAAGAACTGTGGGCTCATTTAGGAAACAAATGGGACATAACTGAAATTCTCAGGAGACAAGGATGTTGCACAAAAGAAATGGGTTGGATTTGTTCAGCTATATATAGTCTCCTTGAGTAGAACAATGGAATTTTTTCTTAAACAAAAAAAAACCCTTCATCCCCATAGATTTCCTCCAAAATAAAGTTAAGGATTTGAGATGGCAATTTGTTTAGGTTTGGGGTTTTTTTTGTTTTGTTTGTGTTTTTTTTTTTAAACTAATATTGTGGATTCCCCACAGAAAGGAAACACCTTTCATTTAAAAAAGAACATTTAGTTGATCCAGTTTTTATCACATGAATTTCTGTGGAAGTTCCTAACGTGATCTCAAGGGACAGAATTGCCACTGCCAACATGACACAAAACAAAGTTACGGTGGGGGTATGGTGAAGGGAAGAGAGACCAACATCCCAGGTGAGCACTGAGAAGTTGTCTGTGTGTCAGGGGTCCGAGCAGAAACCGCTGACTGACAAAAACCCTGTTTCTGGTCTACTGCAGGGTGTCCCTGTCCACAGCAAGGGATTGGAACTAGATGATCGTTGTGGTCTCTTCCAACCCAAACCATTCCATGATCCTATGAACATCAGAAAGGGTGGTAAACCAGGCCTTTAACCTGAGGGATCAACACTGTTGGGTTTTTGCTCTGGCACGGTAGGAATAAATCTTAATTGAAACTAACTGTGTGTGGAACTGAACCGAGGAGAGAGTCATCTAGTGCCTTTTTTTTATTATTTTTTTTAAATAAATTGCTTTTTAACTGCAAACAGTTGTTATTACTGAACCCCAGAGTCTGTCTCCTTTTGCGTGCCTCCCTTTCGGACACTATGCTCCTGATCATCGGCAGTGAATGTATAATCTTATCTAACTGCTCAGCTCCGGCAAAGTACATTGTTAGTATTTTAAATATTAAGGGAAAATTGATTTTCCCATTTGAAGAACTGTATTTTAGTGTCATGGTGATTAGGTGTGAATATTCCCTTTCCCAGATAAAGAGAGTCTCCTGGGAGTGCTTTGAGGGAAAGTATTGTACTGCAATGATTATTAGATGAGTTCCACCTCCTCAATATGGAAGTGAGCAATCTGCAGTGATGCAGTTTATTTACTAAAGAACTGCTTAGGTTTTTTTTTAAAAAATACTTTTACAATACCTTGGATGTTTCTCCCCTGTAAGAAACTTGAGAACAGGGTAAGAAATGGAAGGGCAAGAAGTTAATTTACCAACAGAAAGCATCATACAGGTTTTCCCCCAAACTATTCACAATTTCAGATAACTCACTAAGTAGCTGCAGCGTAAGTAGAAAACAAAGCGGAGAGGAAGGGGTGTCACAGTTGCAAAATAGCTGCAGCAGGAGATGTTAACTGGTGGTCCAGGGCTTATAGCATCAGTCCAGAGATGCAAACCTAAATCCAACTCCATCTTCTGCTTGTAGAGATTTCAGCTCCCCTGTCCCGGAGGAGTACCCACGTGACTTCGATGCGGCGTATTCCTATGAGGGAGAGCATTCAATGCTTCCTGTTGATGCAGTTCCATCTGGCATTGCTAATTAAACTTTCACCTGACATAAGGTTTGATTATTAATTGTCCTGACTGCTAAACTCCTTCTTCTTCCCTGCCTCAGTGAAAATGAAATAGCAATTTAGTAAGCCCCAGCTAAGACTTGTCTATACCTCCATGGGCATGTCATTATTCCCTGGAGGCTGGAGTCTCAGCTTTACATCTACGTGCTGCTTGTTTCAGAGACTGTAGCCTCATGTGAGTACTGCAGTGGCATTTTCTCCCTCAAATTCTCCTGTCAGAGGGGTCCCATTTGTGTGCAATATTCCCCGAACCCAAGAGTAAGCTGGGACACTCACATGGGAGGGGAGATATCTGCCTCCTAATATCTACACCAGAAATGTACTAGTTAATTGGAAAAGTAGTAACAGAAGCAACTATTGCCCCACATACCTGAAAGCAGAAGGATTAAAGGATACAGAGGGGTGGCTTTTCCACACACCAAAGCAAAAGCGGGAGTGAAATCTGTGCCTCCTGCACACAGGGGCAGTGCTTTGGCAGCTGGGGTGGGGAAACATCTCCTCCAGTTTAGGGAACATCGTCCTTCATTTCTTATTTGTTTTTTTTGGCCTGAAGTGAACATATTCCTGTTGTCTCATTTATTTCAATTTTCACCAATTTGATTGCTTCCTCTCCTGTATCATTATCATTTCTCTCTCTGCTGTGGTGGATGAATCTCAAGTCTCTTTGCATTCAGTCCTATACACTCAGAATCAATTCAGTCTCGAACTAGAAGCTACTTCTTATTAAAATTCAACCATAATTTGTAGAAAAGTAATAATCCTTGTTTTGGATGCAGCATAAGAGCAGCATGGAAACCTTGCCTGGGACACGACACATCCAACAAAGTGCAAGGAGGCTCAGCCTCCTGAGGACATTCAGCACGTCATTTCACCTGGTGTTGGTGGTCTAGCAAAATAACAGAAGTGTATGGCCACCAGATCTTCCCGGAAAGGAGAGGCTTGTTTTGGGGTTTTTCCATACTGATTTCTGTTTTGCCCACTGAGCAAAGAAGATGGCAGTAAATAGCTGGTATTCCACAAATACATCCCCGAGGAGATGCAGCTGCCAGTGACTGTTACACATGCAGACAGGCACAGTCTCGCACAGTGTCTGAATATACAAAGAGCCATGATGAAGCAGTACAAAGCACCACAGAAAGGGCCCTGTACCTCCAGCAGTTTGTTCTAGAAAAGGAGCCCAGCCACTAAATACCATGCTTGAGAAGACACCAAATTCTGAGCTTTTTGTGCAAAATGGCGTTTAACAGCATTTCCCGTGCTGTGGTGCTTCC
The DNA here is from genome assembly GCA_013399095.1 of Psophia crepitans. Taxonomy (NCBI): domain Eukaryota; kingdom Metazoa; phylum Chordata; class Aves; order Gruiformes; family Psophiidae; genus Psophia; species Psophia crepitans. The sequence continues at coordinate 399,696 of VWZZ01005918.1, read as the reverse complement.
GTCCTTTCTTAGTAATATTGGCATTATCTGCTCACAACCAGTCTGTGGGCACAGTCCAGGCTGTGTGGACCCCCTTTAAGGAGCTCTAACAGCTTCACTCTTAGCTGTGGTATAACTGTTCTTGAGGTCCCATGGTGGTGGTAGAGGAGGGCCAGTATCACTCACGCTGACGAGAGCTGTGTGCGCTTTGTGCCACTGAAGTCAAGGTATGCCCAAGCTCTATTACTGAGTCAGAAGCAGACTCTAGCATTGGAGGCAGATGTCCTGACTTCATGTCCCTGAAGACCTAACCCTTCTGTGCAGCCTCAGGGAGTTCGGTCAGAATCCCTCTCACCAGCTTGCTTATGTCTTTTCCTATTTACGAAGACAAGTATGAACTCTTGACTGAGTAAAATTCAACCCAAGCGATGAAATTTTGCATCTGTTGAAAGCAGGAGGAATTTTGCCATTCATTTAAAGGCACCTTCATTTCCAGTGTTGAGATGAATGGAGATGTGGAGCCAGTTGGTTCAAGGACACTACATTGGAGTACTCTCACTGCATTGAAGTATGAATCAATGGGGAAAGGAGAATTTTGATTGCCAGTGAAAGTCAGCTTGCTGCCATATTGCATCAACAGGACAGAGCCTTTACAGATGATCAATTATGGCAAAAAATATCTGATTTGTTTAAGGTGTAACATATACCACATGCCTCTAAAAACTGAGTGGGTCAAATGAAATTCTGCAGAGAGAGAGGGAGTTCTCCTTTTAGGAATAAATTGACCACCTCTAGAAGGCTTCAAGACTGAAGGATATGGCACGTGCAGGAAGATGCAGGCACTGAGAGCTTAGCAAGGACCTGGAAGGCTACAGGTCAAGACTGGGAAGCTGCTGGAGAGAACAAAGAAATTGTGCAGAATTTGTTGAAACCCAAGAAATCATTGAGCTGCCTGAAATCAAAAGGAGAAGCAAGGACAGAGAATCTTGTTCAAGAAACTTCTCATTCTTGCTCTACTTTAACTAATTGCTTTGAGATGTCCTAATTAAAAAGGTAATTATTCTAGTCTGTGTGCAACACAGCTTTTTAAGTTTAAAGGGCACTGTGGTCTTCATGGGGATATTACTAAATTATCTAGACACATCCTTCTGAAAGTTGTGCTTGATTTGTGGTCCTATCACAGTACTGAACAAAACCCCACAGCAACGCTTTCCAGACTGAATCAGAGTGTTGTGGCCACAAGCAGGAATCAACCTCGTTAATGCTGGCTCTGGGCAACCCATTTCTTTTTTTTCTCTAAGCCTCTCTTACAAGTAGCTGTGAGGTTTAACAAGAAGAACTTTGAAGACCATCAGATGCACAGTGACATGTAGTTGCCATTCCTTTCACAAGCTGCAGGAGAGAGTGGATAGTTGCTCCTCTTAACTGTAACCTAGAACATGAAAGTGTTCCCTCAAAGGCTTGCATTCATCTTTCCCTGTGAACTCGACTCACTGCATCCATGGTCCAAATATCACCACAACCAATTATGGTGACATTGGCTTCAGGAGGTCACCATACTTCGTGGCTTTCTTCAGGTTCCCCCTTCTGGGGAATGACAGCCAGAAATGAAGTGAGGAAGTGGTGGACAAGGCAGGCAAGCTGAGTACAGGGTGATGTGGACTTTGCAAGTAACAATACTGGATTGGAGGCTCTCTTCAAGTGTATGGAGGTAAAGACCAGTGGACCCTACCACCAAGGGTGCCCTCATCCAGCTCACCACTTATGGGTACATCCTATCACGTGCCCAATTTCACTAAGTATTCGATCCCTTGGTGGACGAGGATCAGATTAATGAATACTTGGGGAAATTAGACCTGCATAAGGGATGTACCCACAAGTCGTGGGTACACTGACTGATGTAACTGCAAGGTCACTCTCAATAAACTTTGAATGATTGGGGTGATTGGAAGAAGTGCCTAAGAACAGAAGGAAAACAAATGTCACTCCTATCTACAGAAGGGCAGGAAGGAGGACCCAGGCAACTACAAGCTGGTCATCCAGCCTCATCTTGATCTCTGGGAAGATGATGGAGCAGCTAATCCTGGAGACCATTTCCAGGCACATGAAGGACCTCAGAAGTAGTACATGAAGACGTATGAAGGCATTAGGAGTAGTCTGTATGAATTCACAAAGGGGAAGTCATGCCTAATGAACCTGATAAACTTCTGCAATGAAATGACTAGCTTGCTATGTCAGGGGAGAGTACCAGCCCCTGGAGACCTAGACTTCAGTAAGGCTCTTGAAACTGTCTCACATAGGATCCATAGGATCCTGATAGAGATGCTGATGCAGTATGGGCTGGATGAGCAGAGAGTGAGGTGGACTGAATATTAGCTGAATCACTGAGTCCAGTTGTGCTGCCATCCAGAGGGTCCTTGACAGGATGGAGCAGTGGTCTGACAGGAACCTTAGGAATTTCATCAACGGGAAGTGCAAAGTCCTGCACTTGAGGAGAAATAACCACATGAATCAGTACTTGCTGAAGACTGACCAT
>VWZZ01005918.1:376770-397053 GCA_013399095.1 Psophia crepitans | reverse complement strand
GTCCAGTTGTGCTACCATCCAGAGGGTCCTTCACAGGATGGAGCAGTGGTCTGACAGGAACCTCAGGAATTTCATCAACGGGAAGTGTAAAGTCCTGCACTTGAGGAGAAATAACCACATGAATCAGTACTTGCTGAAGACTGACCATTTGGAAAGTAGCTTTCCAGAAAAGGACCTCGTGATCCTAGTGGACACCAAGTTGAACATGAGCTAGCAACAGCAATAAAAGCTAACATGCAGCCAAAAAGCCTGTGCTTCATTAGGAAGATTATGGCCAGCATTTTGAGGGATCCTTCTCCTTTACTCAGCACTGGTGAGATATGTCTGCAGTGTTTGATCCAGTTCTGGGCTCCCTGGTACAAGAGAGACTTGGACATATGTCCAAGCAGTAAGTGGCCACAAACATGACTGAGGGATTGGAGCATCTCTCATACGAGGAAAGGTTGAGAGAACTGGGGTTATTTTGACTTCAGAGAAAATCCTCCTCATGGATGACTTTATCAATATGTATAAATACCTAATGGAGGAGTAAAGAAGATGGAGCCAGACGCTTCTCAGCGGTGCCCAATAGCAGAACAAAAGGCAAAGGTCACAAGTCGAAATACAAGAAATTCCACTTAAATGCACACAAAACCCACCTTCACTGTGAGGCTGATTGAACTGGAACATGCTGCCCAGAGAGGCTGCAGAATCTCCATCCCTAGAGATTTTCAAACCCAGCTGGACACTTTCCTGAAAAACTTGCTGTAGCTGGTGTTTCTCTGATCACAGATGTTGGAGCAGACAATCTCCAGAGGTCCCTTCTGAGCTCAACTGTTCTCTGACTCTGTGATATTGTGCATAGCCCCTCCGTGTACCAACAACAAGGACCTCAGCTGCAATGTATTTTGCTAATTAATCCGAACACTTCCCTCCTGCCCTCCCCTCCCAAAAAATAATAAAAAAAAGAGGATGAGCTCTAACCTTCTTTGTAATTGAAATTACTTCCTTAATGGAAGTAACCATGATACTAAACCAGGAAGTCTTGACCTCTCTTTCCAGTGATAAGGGTATTATGGAGCTAGAGACCAATCTTTTCTGTCTGACGTCCCACCATCCCCCTTCCCTTCTGCTTATGGGAAGAAGATGAATCTTTCCATCTGTGAATTACCCAATATAAATTATTCATGGAGCACTTTTATCAACCCTATTAGCTGCACACGAATCTAGGTAAATGTCAAGTCATCTTCGTTAATCCTTCATTCTGGCTGTTGGATGTGATACTGCACCGAGCGGTAATGCGTTTGACCTCCCCAAGTATTCACTTTGCCAGAGTCACACTTTGATGAGAAAGTCTAAGTGCTTCTCTGTGGCAGTGCCTGGACTCTATCCTTTCCAAATAATTGGGTAGTAGAAGGCGGCCCTGATGTTGCATATTTTCTTCTGGATCATATATTTCAAATGGAGGAAAAAAAGGACCTGTTAACTCATCTCGTGTCTATTTGTGTAATGTCTTCCCTAGTGGTGCCCTGCTCTCTGACGTGTTTTAAGAGCTGCACTGCTTTGCACTTCTCTGCCCTAAGATAACACGCTATATTACATCTGGAAGATTTTTCCCAATAAGAACACATCCATTGGAACTAATCTTTCACTCTAACCCTTAAACGAGTTCCATGACTTTAACAGGTCTAGTGTAGTGGATTTAAAATGTGTCACTTGCTGTTATCTGGCACAACAGCTTTCCTTTCACAAAGACCTGAGTTTCTTGGAAAGAGACTTCAACCCAAACCTGCAGCAATTTACAAGTGCCTGTCCTAAAGACTTCCACAGACTTTTTAAGGTGAAAAAAAAAAAAAGCCAATAAAAAAAGCCCCCAAACCCCCAGAACTCAGGTACCTAACTGGGACATTAGTTGGAATTTTGATCATATGTACGCTAGTGTTCATAGCCCTAACTCCCTGAACTGCTGTCAAGCTCAGCCAGGACAGATTTATCAGGAGGCAAATGTAACATTGGAACTTCTGAATGCCCAAAGAATTTTTAAGTTAAAAACAATGCAAGATCTTTAGAATTTAGGAATCTGAAGAGTAGAGATTTTAATGATCAGAGCTTTGAATTTAGGAATGAGCTTTCCTCACTTTCTATCTGTGTGGTATTTCCTGTACCTTGCAATGTGGTCTGGTGTGGAAATACCCGTATTTCTGCAGTGTTAATCACAAGTAGCCAATTTTTAGAGCTCTGTGTCAGCTTTCCCTCTGTCCAGTCCAGAGGCTCTGTACTATGGAGACTTCCCAACTTGATGGTCCCTCTCACAGTGTTGCTTTCGTGGTGTGGTCATGCCTTACCATTTCATGTCTGGCCTTACCGTTTCATGTCAAGCTATTCATAGCTTGCCCAAGGCTACATGGAGAGTCTGTGATGGAGCAGGAACATGAATGCCAGCTAGTGCCCAAATCTTTAATCCATCCTACCTGTGTGTACCGTAGTCATTTTGCAGGTTGGCACTGCACTAAATATAAAAGGATGAAAACAGCCAGACAATATGCTTTCCACTTACAGGTTTTCATGATCTCTTTTTTTTTTCTTTGCATCTCCCTTGTTGATCCCAAATGTAGAACAGACTAAATAGCAACTGGTGCCAACTGGAGTATTGCCTTGGACATGAAATGATGCTCCCCTTTGGTATCCTACTTTTCCATAATCCTTTTCTAATCTGCTGGCAAGGAAAGAAAGACCCTATTAGAGCTACAGCTGCCCCTCTTGGATGGATGTAGAGACACAACTTTGCACATACGTTACTCCATTTCCACCAATTCCACAACAATATCAAATTTTACCGTAAGAATGGGGGAAGCACAACCCTTGTGGAGGGGGACTACATGACAGTGCAAGAAACTTGCAGATATACAGTGGGCAGGAAAAGTATCTGAAATGGACTTGAACCCTTTCTACCAAACAGGTTATGAAGCACGCAAAGAGTTCAAGGATTATAAATCAAACCTATTCATTTCACACACTTGTCAGCAGGTATTTAAATCTCAGCATCTTCTCCTTTCAGGCTGCAAGGACCTGGATTACATTCTCTGTAAAGCAGCATGGCTTTCTCAGCATAAAACAGAGCTTTTCTCTTCATCCATCTTCTCTGCACAGCAGAAAGCCTCTCCCACATGATTGACTAAGCATTTAAAGAGCAATTGTGAAGTGCCCACCCCGAGTGAGCACAGGACGTAACGTGCAGACCCCTATTTACATCAGTGCATAAAGAAACTGAAGAGATTCACAGGAAAAAATGCCCTACATTGAGGTCGGTTCAATGTAAAAACACCACCTCTCATTTAGCACAGCTCTAACCCCCAAGCTGACAGAGATTGAACAAGTCCTCTGAGGAAGCAGGACGACATGCATGCCTGCTCCTATGATCTTCCCAGGCAACCAGAGCTGATTACTGTCTGAAACAGGATGCAGGGCTAGGAGGATTTTTGGTCTGACCCAGCACAGTCATTCTCACAGTCTCCTATTAATGGCAAACTGTGCAGAAATAGCCAGCCAGAGGGCTGAAAAACCACCATGCTAAGTTTGAGCATGAGAGGCTGTAGGAAAAAGCAGTGAAGTATCAAGATCACAGCTTCATGACTCTGCTGCTTTCCCAAGCAAGTCAGAGACGTGGCATAGCCCTGAGCTGTGCCAGCTGGTGTGAAAGGACCTCTGTCACAGCATTACGTTGCACGCATGGTGGAAGCAGAAAGGATTATTAAAACTCTCGCTTGGAGAGCCTGGAGGGTCTGGCTGGTGAAAGCTACAGCTACCTTCTCCTGGTGTCCTGCTTTCAGCTGGGAGAGAGTTAATTTTCTGCCTAGTAGCTGGTACAATGCTGTGGTTTGGATTCAATATGAAAATAATGTGGATAACACAGTAATGTTCTAGTTGTTGCTAAGCAGTGTTTATAATTAAGCCAAGGACTTTTCAGTTTCCCAGGCCCTGCCAGCAAGAAGGCATGAGCCTTCCACAGGAGGTGCACAAGAATCTGGGAGGGGGCACAGCCAGGACAGCTGATCCCAACTGACCAAAGGGATATTCCATTCCATACCATATGATGTCATGCTCAGTATTTAAGTTGGGGGGAGTTGGCCAGGGAACACCACAGTCAGCAGGTGATGAGCAATTGTGTTCTGCCTCACTTGCTTTGGTGGCATCATTATTTATTATTATTATTATTATTATTATTACTACTACTACTACTACTACTACTACTACTACTACCACTACTACTACTACTACGTAGTTAGTTATTTTTTATCCTTTTCTTTCCTATTAACCTGGTTTTATCTCAACCCCGGAGTTTCACTTTTTTCAGTTCTGTCCCCCATCCCACTGGGGTGGGGGGCAGTGAGCAGACAGCTCCGTGGTTGTTTAAACTGCCTGTTGCGTTAAACCACACCACCTGGGAAAGGGGATTTGCCATGTGAGGTTATTTTCTTATGAGCTGTGTGAATGCTGAGAACTCTTAGATGAAAAACCTAGCGCCGGAGTCTCTTTCGCTTCTCTGCCTGGAAAGGAGCTGAATATTTCTCCTGGATTCTCTCTTCTATCCTGTACTCACTTTCCTTCTGCTAGTTAAATTCACCTTTGTGAATTCTTAAAATACATGGACCAAGAGGAAAGTATTACAAGCACTCACTTGCCTTGACTGGCCTACCATCAATGTCAATGCTATAGTGGCTTGCATTTAGATGTCATGATTAAGTTAGGGAATTCAATTTCACACTATACACAGTCCTATCTTATTATCCATACTTTATGGATGGGGAAATGAACATGTTGATAACCAAGATGCCTAAAAATCATGTGGGGAGGGGAGAAGGCAAGAAACTGAGTCTTTTTTCAAGAAAAAAAAAAAAGATCCCCAGCAATAAGTAATTGAATGTGGCTGATATACAGACCAAAATCCCAATGATACATATATGCAATTTTTAGCTCCGTAAGTATCTCGATAAGCCTATCTGGTAGTCGCAGCAGCTGATCCAGTGACATGTGCAAAGCTCAAATCCACCAAATATGAGATTACACTTTACGTTTAGTAAGCATCTTTCCCTGAGGATAGCATACCATTTTTCAGCTATTAAATATTAACTTGATACCACACGAGCCCACTGCATATGTGATGTGTGAGTGGGTGAGTAACTATATTTTGTATGAGACACTCAAAAGCAAGGACAGAGAAACCCGCAACTGTGGATTATGCTTCCTGTCCCTGTCGTAAATGCTAAAGACTACAAAATCTATATATTCTCTTGACACAAGTGTAAGCACATGCCTGGGGTGGAAGGATGTGAACAGCCCCAACTAGAAAGTTGCAGATAGATAGGGCAGTAAAGGGACTGGGAAAAGACTTGAATATGCCTTCCACCTCTGACCTTATATCCCCATGTTACTGCTGGTAGATTGCTCAGCCTCACCATGACTGTTTCCCATCCCTGAAACAGGAATATAAGTCTTTATTTTCTTTGCCTGGCTTACCTATTCAAACTACAGCCCCCCAGGATGGGAAGTCATTATTTTGAGTTTGCAAAGCGCATAGCGTGAAGGCCCCGAGGATCCAAACGCTACACTAGTGCAAGCAATAACAAAAGTCAAACAGTTCTTTGCTTCTCACTCCACAGAACTGGCCACAGTAGAGGAAATAATGTCTGGTTTGCCACCTCTGACAGGTGGAAAAATCTCACTTCTTTCCCAAAAGACTTTATCAGTAAGCAGGAAGGGAAGCTGTCACGCTGGAAGGCCAGCTTGTGTACCTGGTGGAAAGACACGATTATATCCAACTTGAAGCCAAACCGTCAATACCTGATATATGAGACTGTGTCTTTCGGGGGTGAGGGGCTCCAGGAGCTCACACACGGGTGAACCCATTGAGCAGCCAAGTGATTATCCCACGACGGCAAATCGTAGGAAGAGAAAATGCTTGTTGCAGACTAATGCTTCACAGAGATAACGAATGCTCACTGCCTCCAGATTGGAAGGGTTGCAACCTGCTCCACAGAGAAGAAAAAGACCATCTTTTAGCCTGTCAGCAGCAAGGAGACAGATGGTCTTTTATGCACTAATCTTTCTCCACACCCCTAGAAAATCAAGGGATTTTGTCAGTGAGAAACTACATGGCCAAACTCAGTTAAAAGAACGTATTGCAAAACGATTTGGGTCATTATGGATTAGGCAAGCTTCCCACTTCTCTGGGAAACTAAACAACTCTTTAAAAGAGCTGTGTCAGATACAATCCTCTTTGATACACTCTGTCCCCTGTCGGCATCTCGAAATGGACTGTATACAGAGAGCAACTGATTCTCCTCTCTCACACACCAGTGACAATCGTGGGTAAGACTGGTGTTGGGAAGACACGGGAGCATCAGGCTCAGGTGTCTAATGTGACTGAATTTGGGTGCGAGTGATGGTATTGAGCAAATGCTACTCAAGGGATGCGTATTATATGACTCTCAACAGCAGCCTCCTATTTTCCCCCTTTTTTCTCTCTCCTCTTCCCTGTTGTGATCTAAGAGATCGGAAATCAAGTCTCCAGAGGTGAAAAGCTAAAGCACAAGTGTGCATTAGCTGCCTTGTCTTATTTGCTTCTCCCAGGTTCTCCCTATTGCAAAAGTTTCATTCATTACATTTGAAATCCCACCATTGTCAATCCTGTGCATAAAGGGAAAGGAAATCATTAGAGCTAAGCAAATGATTTCATGATTACCGATTTATTCAATGGCTTTGCTGTATTTTACAGCTGTCTTTTCTGAAATCTGATGCCATAGACTGATCAGGGATATTAAAATGTAGTCCATGTTGCTTGTTTATGACTGGCTGTAGAAGTCGCATGACCTTGATGCACCACCTGGATGACCATGACCAGCCAAACAGTCAATTTCTACCATCTGCCAGCACAGGTCACTTTGGAGTTCACTTTATAATCACCTTTGATCTGTATATTTTTTCATAACTTCTCAAGATTTAAAGCCAGAGGGTTTTCTGAGGTCATCTAAGTTTCCCAAATTTCAGCTGGTTTCTCCTGAGTATGTTCAGTAACTTCTCTTTGATGAAAATAGACATGTTTCCTGAACCAGTAACAAAGAAAGGATGAAAGAAGTCATTCTGTGAGCAGAGGAGCTAACAAAACCAGCTTCATTATAGATTTGTGCCTTCACAGCACTAACTCCAGCTCTCCCTCTGAGACTCTCAGTTTCTTGCTGGGTGAGAAACAGTGTGTGTTATGCCTATTTCAGAGCTATACGTGCCAGCTGGTGGGCCAGTACCTGCGTGGCTGGCCAGCTGCCACCAAATAAATTGACCAATGTGAGTTTTTCCTGTCTTTTTAATTTAGAGGGTGCTAATTCCTTTTCCTTTCCTCCACCCAACGACAGATCTCACCACCCCTGTGGATACTGAATTCTCTTTGAATCTTCTACCTACTCAAATGCAATTGGGATTGACTAACGAGTTTCAAAAGTCATGAGGAGATGGAGGGAGAAGCAAGAGGAGACTTGGGTTTTGTAGACATAAGATCACACAGCTATGTCTTTTTAGGAAGTTAATAGTGAATGCAAACATGACTGAAGAAGTAACAAATTAAGTTAATGGAAGAATGTTTATCTTTATTCTACAAGCTCTGGGGAAATAAAACCGCAGAAAGGAAAAAAGCCCATCTCTATTTTGTTAAATGTATTCTCAAGCAATAGGACTTAGGTACTGACCCTCAGCGAGGGCCAGTAACAGGCTCTGCCCATACTGGATTTAGATATATGTATCAGTACAATAAAATGAAGCTTGAATCCTTCGTGAACAACAGATCAAAAAGCCAGTGGGTAGATTTTTTTAAATCTTTTTTTTTTTTCTTTCTAGCTAAGAGTTTGGGAATTGTGATTGTCCTAGTTTTAAGCTACCAATGCAGCCCTGTAGCTTTATGTATTTTTGAGAGATATACACTGGATGCACCAGCCACTGCAATGCTCCAGAGCTTCTTACGAAACCTTCTTTAAGGACTCGACATCTGCTATGAATTCATTCCTCTCTTGCCCTCCCCTGTGAAACACCAGCCTTTCTTCACCACATTCTGGTTTCGTAAGTCCTTCGGTAGCATTGTCAGAACCACTAACACTTCACTTAGGTGGAGGAAAGACCACACAACCGTGTTTACCTAAGAAATCACAGGCAGAAGGTAATCACCTAGAAGCAAAGCCTAAATCATAGCAAACCTTGCGGAACTAAGGGATGAGGTTGGAAGGAGATACGATAGCGAGTTCATATGCAAGAGGGGGAGAACAGCTCCAAGGTCTCTATAAAAGGTTCTGTCTGGAAAAGGACATTTAAATTTTAAAAAGTTGGTGTTCTCTGGGAGTATTGCCCAATGCCTATATATACAACAAAGGAGAAGTTTGGAGGTGGTCTTTCATCTGCAATAGAGGCACTGAACTCATGCCTGTTGGGGAGCTACTCTGTGATCCAACACATTCAATAGCAAAATAACATTAAGCTGCTTGTTGGTTTAAGAGAAAGAAATTAGAAATTTTCTTAGCTACATTTATGGTATCTCCTTTTCTGAGATGCTTCAAGAAGAGTTAAAACCTAGTAAGCACTGTCTACAACATAGGACACAGAAACCTCTATGTGATTTTATAACATCGCTTTCTCTGAGGCACAATGACCTCCAGAGGTAAAGAGCTTTTCCTCTGCCTTGGGTTTCTGCACTGATGCAGCTGTGTTGCTTGCCTTGGTACTGCATGAGCATAAACCCACGTTATGTAGATGTGCTGCAGTAGTCGGAAAGTGGTTTCACTTGCATGTCCTCAGGTGGTTTCCCTCTGATACCCCAAGTAATGAGGGCTGGTACTGATACAGTCATACAGGTGCAGCCACATTTTTTGTTTAAAAGCCAAATTTTCAGTGGCCCATAATTTGGCTCTCTGAAGAACCAAGGGCAACTGAAACTCAAACGTGAAAAGCTGAACTGCATTTGTAGCAGTCCGAGTAGTGACAGCCCCAAGATTTTTTCAATAAAAAGGCAGGAAATTCCTTCAGTATGTGATGGTCTGTAACCACAGCAGCACATCGCTGCATAGATCAATTTACAGGTGCTTATCAAGGAGAAACAGTCATTGCATATTTTATTAATATTTGCTTAAAGCAAGCCAACTATGCAATATATGACTTAAGTAATATGCCAGCAGTCCAAAATATTGATTCCCTTTTGAAATGGGTGAGAATATATACCTGAGTTCTCAGCGGAGAACTAGCTTGGAAAAAACCGCCTGCTTCCTGCTTTCAGTTCACAAACGATGTGGGATTTTTCAAGCAGGCATGCTGCAAAATCAGAACAGCAGCAAATGCCGCATCGTATGATGTGCAGCAAGAGGAAAATCCCAAAGACAAAAACTTGCTTTATGACTTATTCATAAAAGGGAGAAGCTATGAAAACACATGATCTTGAACTTTAAAGTGCTGCAGGATTTTAAACAATATGCCTTGAATGTCATGTTACATTGTACCTGAAAGGATGCTGCTTACAACTGAAGCTGCTGTGGGAAAGCTTCCCCTGACTTGGAGGGAGGCAAATCAGCACAGAATATAGCCCAGGATCTGCCTGTCTGTCACTCACACCATTCCTTTAAATATTTTTCTGTCTTAATACAGCTGAGGTTTCTTTTTTACCTTGAAATTGCCCTAGAAACTTTAATCATTGCAGAGATTAAATACCATTACAATAACCATTTCAAATTAATGCTGCAATTCAGTGCATACAGGTTTTCAGGAAACATTATCACCCTTACTGAAATGAAAACTGCACAGCCTTAAGTGTAATGTTGCTATCATTTTGCTGTAATTAACTGCTGAAGATCTGACTTAAATTTACGAACACACAGGTCAAGTTAATTGTCTTGTTGCTTAGCAAAAGAGAGCTCAGTAGGGTTACTGGAGCAGTAGCTACCTACGGTTAATAAAGATTTTGAAATACTGGTTTCTTGAGACCAATACAGCTTCAAAAATATGATTTCCCACAGCTTGCAGAGTTCCAGGAACAATGACTTGTTTCTAAAACGTCTGCAGATGAACAATGAAGTCGCTGCAATTATGTCCAAAAGCTTGTAAAAGAGCAACACAAAAAACTCAGTAGGCTGGAGATTTAGAGTCTGGTCATCCTTTGTTTACTCAGAAGAAGGTGCAAAAATACCAGATCAGCTTTTTTTTAAAAAAAAATAAAATTATCCTCATGTTTTAAAATACAAGCTTATTTTCCAAACAGAAAAAAAAAAAATACCCTTCAGTGGAGTATTATGAGTTAGAGACCCAGGTAGTTTTAAGGATTTGACTCCTACGTCATGTTTATACGGATATTTTACTTCTTATAATAGCATAGTTGTATCTCAATAAGGGAATGATTTTTTAAAATAGATATATATATATGTATACTTTCTTTTTTTTAGGGTTGAAGAACCCCCTTTTCCCCTCAGGCAGGAGCAAAGATGTCAGTGTCACAGTCCTGGTCTGAATTCACAGTGGTAACTTGAAGGGTTTAATTATCCTTTGTTGGCCCATCCATGGGAATTTGGATTTTAAACCCCTTGTCAGTGGAATTTGGGTTGCTTGAAGACCGATTTCTATAAGTAGGAACATATCTACATCTGTGGACAAATACCTGAGCTTAAAAATCAAGTTTACTAATTGATGTGAGTAAGGACGACTATATCAGTCTGCAATTTGTTAGTCATGCAAAAGTGTTGCCTAGAGGAAAAAAGCTAGACATGTGCTAATTAATACCCTAGTTCTGCACTGATCACCTTTGCTTATGAAAAGAACAGGTAAGTTTGCCTCCATATATCTGAATGTAAAGAAGCCAACTAAAACTGTAAAACTCATAACGCTACCAATAAAGCTGTTTCTTCAACAGATTGTAACAGAAAAAGAAAGAAGGATGTTGCTGCTATTTCAGCCTTGGAAGCTGCAGAGGTACCTGAGGAGCCAGGGGGAAGACAAAAGTCTGGGAGCAGATGGGGGCTGGTGTCCTGATTCCAGCCCAGATGTTGTAGCAGCTGAGCTACAAGTGGCTTTTTGGCCCACCGCTAGCTTCTTTGTGGAGAGGAATATTTAAATTACGTGTAAACTAAAAGTGAATGAGGAATGAGCTAAGAATGAGAACAGTGTTAGCTGCATTTATTTCTCTGGAGAACAATTATCTACCTATCACAGACCTCTGCCTCAGGATGAGAAGCAAATCCTCTAGAAGTACTAAGTTTTCTACACCAGCTTTTGGAGTCCAGATAATCACCCTTGCAAGGTGCCAAATTTTCAGAGAGCTGCAAGTACCCAAGAACAAACCTGGTCCCCTGAGCGTCCCTGGCCTACCCTTCAATCTTCGCTGTCCTTTGCAGCCCTTAGCACAGCCATATAGAGTAAATAATCCTTTTACCTGGCCGGGGGGGTCACACATATTCAGGAGGACCATTTTTCTGTCATTTCCTCCTCCTGTTTCTAGTTTTCATAATGTTTTAGGAATATACACTGGTGATGCGGTTTTATATTCGTTTGCCCTACCAGAAACTGCCTGCAAACAAATTTATCTCACTGTAATATAAGCAAATAAATTAGCATCCAAAAGAACTTTCTATCAAAGCCCGCAAGCCTAGAGGCACAGGAAAATTGGTATTACTGCAGAAGACAATTATTTGGTTTAAGACAGATAAAGATTCTGCAGGGATTTGATACTAGCTTAAAATTTGCAGGGGCGTTATAGCTATAAATCAGGAGGAAAGTAAAAAGCCTCAGATGGTCCAATTTGCTGACAATTTTTCCTCCACATGTATTTTAAAAAAAATATATCTAATAGCAAACAAGGTTTGTTACTGTTGGATTTGTTTGTACTGTGATAGCATCTAAAATACTGCTGGAAGCTTTCCAAATTCAGTATAAGTTTCAGTGCCACTCTGAAAAGCGTAAGCTACATCCTCTTCATGCATCTCAGAAGAGTGTTGCATGAGGAAGAAATCTCATTAAAGGACCAGATATTGCTGTCCTGACTTTGAGCAAATACTGGAATCTGGGTCCTGGTCCAGGTTTCGGAAAAGCAATTAATTATTGCAGGTGCTTCAGGTATTAGGTGCTCAGCTAGAGACACCTTGAAGAAGGCTGAATTTCAGAATGTGCTATGCTCTGAATATAATTAGTGGCTTTCAAAAATCTTGGCTTTCCTGGTGCTCTCTGACGAGGACTGCATCTTAAATTCCTGTGGATGGATTTATTTTATCAGCCAATTGGGTTTGTTTATTTGTTGGGCTGCTATTGTTTGGACTGGATTTTTATAGAGACGAGGGCTGAAAGGTCATTCCTAAAAGGCTATATTATATTTTGTTTTAAGCCTTTGTTCCACTGAACAGCAACATTTGCAACATCCAAAGATGGATCATTTTGGTGAAAATGAGAGCTGAAATGCAAATGTCACCCTGATCCCTTGATAGGGGTTTGAATGTGTTCACTTTCCCTTTAAACCATCCATTTTCCAGTCAAAGAAAACCATCTCTGACAGATCTGTGATCTGTTCCAGCGGGGTAGATCTGTATAATTCTCATGCTGGCATCAGAATTGTATTTCTCCTATAGAATTAAGCACTCAGCCATTAAATAATACACTGCTACACAATATATTTGTTTGACTACTGACGTTTTTTATACGTAACGTTTTTATTTCAGATAAGCCTAATTACACTCTGCTGTACCCTTTCAAGAGACACAGCATGATTTTATTCTCCTAAGCACAGTGCTCTAAAAAGTCTGACCGAAGATTTCTGAAAATCTCACCGTACTTTCTGAAGATTTATAACTGCCTTCATTTAGTCCCGATATTAAGCTTACCTTCTTGTATCATTTGTCATAATTTCCTGACAGTAAGAAAGATGAATCCACTTGGGTATTGATATAAAATGAACTTGGATTTTTAAGCCTGAAATTAACTTCTCAGATTGATTTCTATGTCCCTCGCATCCTTCAATTAGAATGCACATAAAGATGTAATATCTGTACATAAAATTGTCAGCGTACAGAACTATTAGGTGTATGACAAAAACAATGGAAAACTGATGAGCCTAGCTTTTTCTCAGGCTCTTTCTAAATATCTTTTTGCTGCAGAATGTTACCCCACTTGGTTGTAGTGCGGGTCCTAGTTGCCACTTGTGTGTCTTGCTCTACATAGTGTCAGCCAGCAGCAACGCAGGTCTGTGAGAAAATTATATTTTCTCCCTTAGTTTGCTCTGCTGCAATTTTCTATCAGCAGCACATTGTGCATGGAGTGGTTGTCCCAAAATGTCATAGTTGGAGATGGTGAAAGATCAAAGCTCTGGCCAAAGAGATGTGGGATTTCATGGGCGCTCAGGGTGGGAGTGTGTGCCCCCATAGGTTTGTACTTGTCCTCATTTCTTCTCAAGTTGAGAAAATGTTGGAGAAGACAAGTTCTACCAAAGGGAGGTTCTGGCTTATTTCCAGGTGTAGGTTTTTGTGAGACAGTGAAGTTTGTCCATACTGTGACCGGCAGTAAAAATCCACCTCACATGGATACAGGCAACTCCTTTTGGTAGTAACGTAGTCATGGCAACATGGAACTCAGTCTCTGCTGCCCACCGAGCATCTATTTGTCTTCTCCTTTCAGCTCCCTTGGGGTGAGACCACCTAAAAGTTAAAAAGCCCCTTCATCTGTATTCTTTATTTAGATTATTTGATTTTACAGCAAGTATTGTCTCAAACACCACTTTGGTGGATTTTTTCTGTGCAGCGATGAGCTGACTGTGCAACCCCACAGAGTTTATACAGGACTGCTCCCATCTGACTTTGTGGGGCACATCATTCTGAAGGCCACTTCCTCTGGGTTCTTCTGCCACAGTGCAAGACAGACATCTCCAGCATTCATCAGCCTCTTCAGTTCTGAGTCACCATGTGAAAGTGCCTCTTCCTTTCAAGTAGATATTAAGCTCTGTATTAGATTGTCCTGGTCTTATACTTGCTAGTTGGAATGAGTCTGCCAGTCACTGCAGGCTAAGTGTATTCTTCCTCCTCTCACCACATGGTGACTGTCACCTTCTTGTAGCTACTTGTGACACTTTAGCCCTCAGTACACAGGTTGGTAAAGAGAAAAGAGACTTCAACTCTGCCTTGAAAGCCTCCGAATCCTTTCAGGTTATCTCAGGATTCACAACTACCCATATTCAAAAAGTCATGATCCATGGCCTCAAAAATCAGTGCTGAGCTCTGCCACATGAATACACCTCTGTTCCCAAAATTAGCAAAGGAAGAGAAGTACCTCTTCTTCTATAGGCATCTCCATGCTATTCAGGTTGTGGGATGGTCTCCACCAGCTGTAGAAGGATCCTACCTTTGGGGATCTTTGTGAAGTATGAGAGGCTGAATCTAGGTCTTTCTCTGTCAGCCTGACAACAGTTTAGGATCTAACTGCTACCCTGCAGTGTCGCAGCCCTGGGAGTGTGGAAAAGGTCACTCTTCACCCCAGTCCTTCTCTACTTTTTTGTTTCATCTGTTCTTTCCACTCTGTACCCTGGCTCTTCCTGCTTTTTATCTAGATTTCTTTTTATTCCCTTTTTACTGCAAGACCCAGCCCCTCTGTTGGCTGCAGTCAGGGGAAAATCCTTATAACGACATATTCAAAGAGGTTTGACGCTCTACAACATAAAGGGCAACGTCTGGGAAGGGCAGAGTGATGCAGCACAGATTCTGGATATCAGATAACACTATCAAAGGGTAAAGTTTAACTTAATTCTTACCATGTTTTATATTTCAAAGCCAGCTTTGCCCTCCACTTCATTCTGTGCTTCAGATGGTGAACAACCAGATGCATTTGTGCTTCCAATGGTTTTATTTAATAAATCCTTGCTATTTTCTCTTTTCATTCCACCTTAGCCCCTATTTTTATCAGTGTCGTCTAGTCTCAAAAACTGGAGAGAAAACAGTTGCTTAATACTGGAGAACTATTGTTCTCTTTCCCCCTCATTTGTATAGGAAGTTACATATTAACTCCTACATTCATTAAGATTAGGATTTTAAAATATGCAAGCCTAATTGCACCTTTTTTCATAGTTAAGTGTCCAAGTCAGTGCTTTTTAGAAATGATGAGCCTCTATGAGTTTAGATCAAGTCAGTTAGTTATCTTTGCAATTAAAACCCATTGTTTTGGGTGTTTTTAATCTTAGATTGTATATTGCATGAGCAATTATGGCTCAAGGCCAAACTTTTCAACAGCGATGCACAAAGCTAGGCACCCATTCCTGTATTTAGCACAGTTGAAATGATCTAGTCTTCAGAGGTGTTGAACACCCTTAAATTCTAGTGCTCTTTCTGGGATCTCCATATGCTCATCACAACAAAAATTAATGAAATGTTTAGATAGATGGACCTAGGTACCCCATTTCTACTTCTTAAATCCATACCTAGACACTCAATTTAAATAATTTCTATTTATTTTTTAAACACCTTGCTAGTGCATGGTGAATAAATTGGTAAAACTGGAGACTTTTTTCAATGACAATCATACAATATAACCAGTTGGTATCTTTTCAAGCCTCATTATAATTGCCATCACTTTATTCCTCCATTGCAGCTGTGTTCCTGAATGTATTTCATGGATTGTTGAAGTGCATTCCCAAAACGTCCTCTAAGGATGTCCAGTCTTACTTAAGCAATGAATTAAATCTTTCCATTTGACAAGAAGGAATATAATTGTCAAGATGCTCCATTTTCTTAATATTTTGGAGATTTTGGGTCATCCAGTTCAAAGTAGCTTACCCCATTCCACCTGCTTTTGACACCTTGACAACAGTTAAAGCATAAAAGAAGGAAATTACAGTGATGTTCACATCTGCTTAGGCCTTGTTAATGCTCTTGAGCATAGTCCTTGTTGCAAAGAATAAACTTCTGGACACTTTAAAAAATTTTTTTTAAAAAATCAGTCCAAATTGCCTCTCTGCTGTCACGATTTCCAAGATAGGTACGCAGCGCATTTACTTGCCCTACTGTGGCATTTTTTGCTTCAGCACACAAAAAATTGCCAGTTCTGGTTTTAATCTTGTTTTCTTTGCCATGAACTGAGAATAGATAAGAGGCACCTCCACTTTCCTGGTGTCTTTATGCACCTATGACCCATTATCTGTACATCTGCTGTTAGCTGTAGTTAAGATACCACTAGCAGAGCTCATATTAGCAGACACAAGTCACAGTAAATATGTTTGGATATTTTATTTGAGGGAAGGCTGGGAGACTCTTCGCAAGCATGCAGAACTCCAGTAGCTCTGCTTGGTCTGACCAGCCCAGTAAATTAAAAGCCCAGACTCCAATCACGGGATGAAATCACTTTCATATCAAAGCCTTCACGTGTGGTGTTTTGTTCTGAAGGTACTTATGTTTGTGGCTTCTTTAAATGCTCTTTCTCCCTTGGGACAACTGACATACCAGCTAGGAAAGGTCTTCAAGGAACCATTCATTCATCCAGTGAGCTCTGCCTGTGACCTTCCTATCTCACACGTCTTCATGTATCTTTCTGCCACATCCGGCAGTTGAAGGTGATATATCATCCAATTGTACCAGCTAGTCGCTAGCAGAAGGTTTATATCAGATGCAGAAATATGGCTAATATCCAGGATATTTGCAATGCAACCTAGGTGCAAAGGGATCATGTCGGGGGGACAATCGGGTCATCATTATTGTTTAAAATGACCTGTAAATTTTATTCCCTGGCAGTATTGTGCCACTGATTTCAGTGACAATTTTTGATTTTTTATCTTTAGATCCCTGCTGGATTTTCAAAGCTAACTGTTGACAGCATATTAACTTTGCTGTGCTTTTCAAGTTAAATGCAAAATATCAACAAGAAGAATTTTTTGGGTTTTGATACAACATTCTTTGCTTTGTTACACTCAGACTTATTTTCCTATTAGCTTTAACGAAAGGTGACTTCAGTGCACAGCAGTGGAAAGCAGGTTGGCAGACCTAACAGGATCACAGTAACCAGAGAGCAGAATCGTACTGATTGGGCAGAGGGTCTCAGATGTTATTTGGGCAGACTCGAGCCAAGTTTGAGCATACAGTAAAAGCACATTAGGAATCTTTCATCCACTTTTCTAACCAACCAGGCTGCAAAATTATTTCCTTCTTCACTTAGGAGCCTGGAAAGGATGTGACTACTGAAATTAAGTACTCCAGGGCTTTCTCACAACCATCTAAGGCAGTGGATAAGGCTCCTAGTCAGGTCAGTAGGATTCCAAATAATTTTTTTTCTGCGATAACCTTGTATGCTTTGTCTGTGTTTTAGTCATGTCAAGGGGAATAGCGGGAGTGATACAGTGCTACTGACACTTTAGGCATTGTTCCAGGTAAAGGTAAAGGAATCAGAAGTGAAATCCAACTTACAGTTCACATTTTTATATCGCAATCTTAACATTTTTCTTTTTTTTGACCACTAATGCAGAAAAAAAATATATTTTTGCTGTCGGTAAGAATATCCATGAGTCTCTCAGTTCACATTATATACCCTAGTCATTTCAACAGCCAGTGCGATTTAAGAATGACCTAGAGCAACACATTATTTGGAAATGATGCCCTTGGTACAGGGATGTATGTCCATGCTGCAACTTGGCAAGTTTTTATCTCCGCCGCAGGGGAGAATTTAACTTTGCATCACTCCTACATGACATGACTGGACAAACACATTCTACTGAGTGTTCTTGAACTTCATTTCCTCTCTGCTAAGATCTCACTGCCTTACCTACTGCAGCTTCAAGGCAAAAAGCAAAGAGGACAGCATTTACAGCCCCTCCTGCTCCAGGAATGCAGAAAAAAAATCACATTACCACTTTATGTCTATAAAGCAGTATGTGGCTTTATTCACAGGTTATCCTGCAGAGAATATCAGAGGAAGGAAGAGCTCTCCTTTGACTAGTGAAAGTAACAGAAAGCCTTGGGAATTTACAGCAAAGACAACTCATTTATGAAGATGCATCTAAAATCCCAGTGACTGACCTAAGGTCATTGTCTAGGTTCTCTCAGTAGTCAATGGAAAAGGATTGGCACCTCTGGAAGTATGATTCATCCCGTCCTTAGATACAGATTTCAAATAGATGGGATGTTGACTCTCTCATTGACTGCAGACATGTGTTAAGCAAAAAAAGTTACAATAATACTATTTCAGTATATGTATTTCAGTATCTATGCAGTATCTTCATAGATAATAGGTCATCTGTTGACCTAGCAGAGCAGTCCTACATAGTCTGTGAAGGTGGATTAAAAGAAAAATATTAAAATCTTTTCACCCATTGACTCCTGTTGTTTTTGAGTCAGGCCTTCAGCTAGATAAATTGAAATGTTTACATTTGAAAAAGAAATAAATCTGATGTGTCATCCAATCAGCAAAGATGAGAGAATATACATAGAAGGAAACAGCAGCAACAAGTCTTCAGCAATTACGTTTGCCACACCTAGACAGAAGGGTAGAATGAGCTGTGAAAAAGAAGTCACAATATTTCTCCTGTTTATATGAATCTTGAGTTGAGGATGGTCAAGCTTTGTGGGAGGTGTTTTGTTTCTCTATAGTTTTGATCCCATTTGATTTGATTTTGTTTAGCTCTCCTATTTCAGTACGAGATGCCAACTTGTTTCCATTGATTGAAGGTACGTGTGCTTTGGCAGCGACTTCCTAGGAAGAGACATGAAAATTCATGGTTCTGCCCTGCAACTGGCAAGGTGATGCAACTGAAGAGGTTGGTTTATGATACCTGTATTTCCCTTTGTGTGCTTGTGCCTGCACTCCTGCTGAGAATTTATCACTTCAGCAATAGCTTTAGGACACACTTACTGCTCCTACGCCATCATATATTTACCCATGCTGGCAGGGCTGGTACATGCTCCATATGCACAGTTTCTCTAATGTCCAGCTTAGATCATAGTATTGCTTTGTGCATTAAGTGATTTTCTACTTTGTCACTTCTGTTTATCTCCTCTTGAGAAGAGATAAACATGCTGGCTTGCATCAGGAATAGTGTGGTCAGCAGGAGTAGGGAAGACATTATCCCACCACACTCGGCTCTGGTGAGGCCACACCTTGAGGTCTGTATTCAATTTTGGGTCCCTCACTACCAGAAAGACACTGAGGTTTTAGCTGGAGCATGTCCAGAGAAGGGCAACAAAGCTGGTGCTCCTATCTGGAGCACAAGTCTGCTAAGGAGCGAATGAGGGAACTGGGCTTGGTTAGTCTGGAGAAGAGGTGACTGAGGGGAGACCTTATCACTCTCTGCAACTACCTGAAAGGAGGTTGTGGTGAGGTGGGAGCTGGTCTCTTCTCCCAGGCAACAAGTGATAGGACAAGAGCCTCAAATTGCTCCAGGGGAGGTTTAGGGTTGAATATTAGGAAAAATTTCTTCACCAAAATAGTGGTCAGACATTGGAACAGGCTGCCCAGAGAGGTGGTTGAATGACTGTCCCTGAAGGTGTTCAAAAAGCGTGTAGATGTGGCACTTCGGGACATGGTTTAGTAGGCATGGCAGTGCTAGGTTGACAGTTGGAGTTGATCATCCTACACGTCTTTTCCAACCTTTAAGATTCTGTGATTCTATCATTCTACAATTCTTGCCCCACTTACCATTTGCCTTGAGGTGAGATGTGATGTTTGCTTTCTCTACTTCATCATGTCATTGGTGAAATCAAAGGGTTCAGATCTGATACTTCAAGACCCTTCCAGCCTCAGTAAAATCCACATGCCATGAAGTGTGTCATTCATATCAGTAAGGAGTATCAATACCTGCTCCAGGAATGCCACCTGAGTCAGGAGTCGATTTTTGGCTGTTTGTCGGAGCCATTAGAGCAGAGCAGATACCTTCTAGAGCTCTGGACCCCTGTAAACACTGTCTAATTGGTTACAGCAGCCTCTGTCAAAGAATTAGGTATCCTCACTAGCAGAGAGAATTCTTACTCCAATAATAAGTGTCCAGAAGAGTGGATCATCTTCTCCTCCAGACATGGTAACCTGGAGATATCTTGGCACTTGCAAGATTGCAGACTTTGTAAAGTGAGGTAGGACCACCAACAGAGGGTGCAGACTCTATTGTTTGGTCACCTTTGTCCAGGTATGACAGCTTTAGTGCCAGGCTGTGTTCACAAACCCATGGCATCTTCATGGTATTTAACATAGACCTTTCCATGGAGGTGCCAAAAGCCAGAAGCCAGAAGATAGAATAGAATAGAATAGAATAGAATAGAATAGAATAGAATAGAATAGAAT
>VWZZ01005918.1:351946-376457 GCA_013399095.1 Psophia crepitans | reverse complement strand
AACCTTTCCTTAAACACCCTCAGGGATGGTGACTCCACCACCTCCCTGGGCAACCCGTTCCAGTGCCCGACCACCCTTTCCGAGAAGAATTTTCTCCTCATCTCCAACCTGAACCTCCCCTAGCACAACTTGCAGCCATTTCCCCTTGTCCTGTCACTAGTTATCTGCGAGAAGAGGCCGACCCCCAGCTCGCCACAACTTCCTTTCAGGTAGTTGTAGAGGGCAATAATGGAGCATTCGTACCTTCCAGGTTGCACCTCACTGGTCATCTCTCAGTGACACCTAAGGACTTCTTATTACTCGCTTGAGGAAGGGAGGGCAGATGGTGATGGATGAAAAACAGGGCAAACGAGAGGAATGGTCTCAAATTTCCTCTGAAATTGTGCCTTCTGTCGTGAAGGTGGATTGGAACAAATGGTTTCATTAAGAGCCTGCTTCAAAGATGATTGAAGATGGGAGAAGAATTTCTCTTGATCCTGATGAACTTTCAACTGGTTCTGGAAGACTAGAACTCAATCAGGAGACCCCCAGTGTGGGTCTCCAGTATGATCAAACCTTTTCTCTGGGGATGGGAAAGGTTGTTATGGATCCAGATGAGTCTATATATCCCATAACCCTAAAATTCCAGATTAAGCATGTGCTGAACTGAGGGAGCTTATAAAGGTTTGTAAATAACTCTTCTGGAAGTGTGACTGTGGCCATAGCATGCATGGCATCTCTGAGCAGGCAGGCAGCCCTTCTCATTCACCATTGTTTGAATAATTGGAAAATCACTCACCCATTACTATTTTACGGCCACAGCTGCAATCCTCCCCTGAGCTGGCGCCTCAGCTGGGGATGCTTCATTTCCATTTAATACGATGAAAACCATGTGGCTGTGAATCATCTGGTTCTGTCACTGCCGCCTTAACATGAGCACGTTCGTTGTATTCGATCGATGCTGCTACAGTCCAAATTGATGGCAGGGCTCACTCCTCATTTCCACACACAGAGGCTGTGAACTTTCTGAGGCTGTGAACACTTCCCTTGGCAACCTCC
Organism: Psophia crepitans; assembly: GCA_013399095.1. Taxonomy (NCBI): domain Eukaryota; kingdom Metazoa; phylum Chordata; class Aves; order Gruiformes; family Psophiidae; genus Psophia; species Psophia crepitans. Next base: position 375,419 of record VWZZ01005918.1, on the reverse strand, counting down.
TTGGTTCTAGAGGCCTGTTTATGTCTTTTATTTTATTTTTTTGACTGCTATTGTGTGTTAGACACTTTGCAGACAGACGAGGTACCGTCATTCCCTAAAGCTTTTATTAATGGTACTTTTTCTTTCTGTCCAAAATTTTCTGCGAACATTTATTATCAGACACGCTCCCAAGTGTGCGTGTGCGTTAGGATGCCCATAAACCACCATGCAACCCTGACTACACTCTTAGAGTGAAATTCCACAGTGCTTTAGCTAATATAAAGCAGAAATACTGCAGTCATTCTCCCTCCTTCCCAACCCTATGTTCTTACTTTCATCTTTAAGCTGGCTGTCTTGGTTTCGACAGGGATAGAGTTAATTTTCGTCCTAGTAGCTGGTATAGCGTTGTGTTTTGGATTTAAGATTAGAATAATGTTGATAACACACTGATGTTTCGGTTGCTGCTAGGCAATGTTTACACCAAATCCAGTTTTCAACTTCTCGTACTGCCCCACCAGCAAAAAGGCTGCGGGTGTGCAAGAAGCTGGATGTGGCCAGGATAGCTGACCACAACTGGCCAAAGGCAAACCACCTCCTTCCACCTGGTTATGGTAGCAGGAGTTCCTCCAAGAGCAAAGCAGCAGTTTGATCACCTTACCAGGTAGTTCCTTTCTCTCCTTATGCATTTGTGTTCCTCCCTGCTCTGGGTATTGGTTGTGATTTTTTTCTTTCTAATATTTTCCACAACAGTAAATTTCTATTCTGCTGCAAATAACCTCTACAAATATTGATTCAGCCTTTATTACAAATGCATTAGTCGTGCTACTATTGCCACTATTTAAGCTTTTACTCCTGTCTCATGACCCACAGTTAAATGAACGTTTTGTCCTCTTTCTGTATATTTACTCACTTTTCCAGCATTTATCCTACACTTCCCACATAATCCAAGTCCACTTTCCTTTGCTTTCTTTTAGGAAGCAGTGGTTGTGAGTGTCAGAACCAACTCGTATTCCCTGCTTTTCAAAGCCATTGACTCATGAGTTGGTAGTTTTTATCCCAACTTCTGAATCATTTGACAATCAATATTTTGTAACTGATGTTGATTAATCACTGGAAAATAGTAATCACTGATGAAATAAGAAAAAAAAGTCATTACTTTGATATGATAGATTGCATTACACTTTGATTAAACACTTAACAAATATGCCAAAATGTTTGATGGAAAAAGCGTTTCTGGAAGAGTGGGTTTAAATTTCCTAGACAATTTATCTTCCTTTCTCCTTTGGACCATATAAGAAACCTAAGATCACTTAAATCTTAGTGTAGTCCTTTCAGTTAAATGTGTTTAATTGGGTAGGGTGGATCTGAGCAAAGATGTGAGCTTCTCTGAAGAATCTGATTTACTCTAGTTCCGGTTAAGGGTTTGGTTTTGTTCCCTCTTTCAAGTTTCTTTCAAGGTTCCTACATGACAGCATTTTGGTCTTGTTGTTCCTCATGTTTATTGGAGAAAAACAATGCTATAAGCAGAGTAATGAATTAAAGACATGGCACTTCATAAAGCACAGGAGAACAAGCATATCTAGACCCTACCTCTAGCCAAAGTGACCTCAACCTGCTGTTGAGCACCAAGTCAACATAGCAAGGAAATCCAGGTAGTGATGTTACTTCAGTTTCTCAAACTAACTGTACGACACCAAATACAACATGGTATTTGGTGAAACTACTAACCCATGACTGGCCAAGCTGTCATGCTTACTGGATTTCATACAACTGTTCTCCTTGGTCCTTCTTGATCTTGATCTGCCACTCACTTGTAGCTAAATGTCAAACTAATGTTCATAATTTCTAAGCAGAAAGCTCAGAGATTGATCTCTCTACTCCAGAATCTCCCTCCAGGCAAAGTGACATCATCTTGTGTGTCATTACGTACCAGTTCAAGCTCAGCAATGTTAGAACAGAGCTTATAATCCTTCTCTGTGTTCCCTCTGGGCTATCTTCACTCTCTGTAGCCATTCTTGTGCACATCCACGAATTCAGACAGCATTTTCTACTTGTATCGTCCTTCAGGCAAGGAATTTTGGTTGGGGGCAGGGAAGAGTTATCTTAACATACCATAAAATAAAAACAAACACATACACCACTCCCTCCCCCTCCCTTTCCTACTTGACTTCAAGGCAAAAGTCTCATTCAAATTCCCATCATTTGGGCTTCACCTTCTCTAGCTTTAGCTGTGTTAGGTATGTTTAGGTATGCCCAGCATCCAGTTTAAGCTGATGAGCTAAGCTGCCTGAGCAGCTGGTAAATAGATATAGGAATCCTCCACAGGTTATGTTTTCCTACTGTTTAGAGAGACAAGAAGACAGAATGTGTCAGCATAAATATAGCTGTGATGGGTAAATGTATTCCTGGACGTGTTTCCTCTGAAAACTCAGAGGAGGCTGTGTCCTGTCATACTGAACAGTACTATCCCTTTCTTTTCCTCTAGTTCCCAGGGTAATTGCATTCATTTGTCTTTGGTCTCTTTACTTGCAAGGTTTTTAGGGAAGATCTGCCTTTTCAGTGTGTGTTTCCACAGTACCTAACACAAGATAATCCTGCTCTGGCACTGCAGCTTCATGGTACTATGACACAATAAATAAATGGTAATGAATGAGGCATAGGAATAGGATCAATCACACACAAGTCCATGTAAGAAACCTTCCTTGAAAAGTCATTGACCTCAATGTGCAGCCAAGGATGAATCTAGCCAGTGACTCCCAGCACTCAATTTTCTTTTAGCCCTCTTTGGACTATCAAAGATTGTTATTTTTTTCACACTAAGAAACAACAGTGGTAATATTTTTTTCTTTTTTTTTAATTAAACTGTGTTTTAATCAACCGGACACTTTGTTATAATAGAGTATAAAAGATGTATTATGCAATACTATTACATTGAATATAATCTCATATAGATGTATTTAGTTTCTACAGTCACTTGTTCCATCATTTTCCTTATAGTTCCTGAAAATGTTAAACAAGGGCTACTCGTAATATCAAGACTGTAGAGTAGCTGCGTGAAGAAATATTAAATAGTCTCCTCATAGCTCATACCAGGGCATTCCATATGGTCAAGATTTCATAGTTAGGCTTTAATATCTGATTATTCTCCCTCACTGAAAAGAAAACAGGAAAAAAAAAAAGAAAAGAAAAAGAAAAAAAGAAGGAAAAAAAAAGATGACCTAAGCTTAAAGTTAAGAGGTATTAAAAGAGAGGTCCAAACTTGGACCTGCATCATATTTGTGCAAGGGTAAATCTAGTGTTGCCACAATCAAGTCTCAAAGGAACAAGCAGAGGCTGTTGTAATTTCTGCACTGTAGCTCTGCATCTCTGACAATTATCTTTCTTTATTATGTATTTTAAAATTAACTTCATTTCCAAAAATATTCATTACTCATCCCTGAGTGAACGAGAGTGCTATATGGTTCATGTGTTAAAAAAAAAAACATTTGACCCTTCAATGTGAGTACTCTTCTCTTTTAGATTTACAGAGCAGTAATAATTACCCTCATGGAAAGGAAATTTCACTCAGGAGTTTTAAGAGAGAACAGCTCAGATACTTCAAAGAAGGAAATAGGGTAAGTATCCTACCATACACTTACAATCACTCATCAAACGCTTAAAAAAGAAGGGGCTGGAGCTGCTGATACAATAAATGTTCACTTTACAGCACAAATTATCTTTATTTGTCTATAGTTAATTAGTTTATAAGAGTTGACATTAACTTGCATGTCATAAATCACTTCTCACCCCCCAAAAGCAAAAAAATATCTAAAATGAAAACTCAGGTTTCTTTTCTGAAGGTCATGTGTCTTCAGCTGAGTATCCAAGCACACACTTAACAGTAATTACCTTTGATGGGACTCCAAGTTAAGCATGTGATTAAATGCTTTGTGGCAGAAGCAGAAATTAAGCATATTCTTGTATGCCCAGTGGAATTTGAGACTGATTCTTGGGTTATTGGACTAACCATATATATTCCTGTCACTTTTGGAACTACTCAATGACATACTGGCTCTAGGAATATCTAACAACGCAAGGTGTTGGGTTTGTAACATGACCAGTGAAGACAGATCCTGAAGCAGGCCTGGTAGGCCTAGATCTGAAAGCTGAAAAGGTCAGGGTAGGGGTCATAATTTTTTATCGAGTTTTTTCTCTATTAACAGATTCCTCGTTTTGGGGAATCGGTTTGTTGGCTAACATAAGGTCAAAGTATGGTTGTGATATAGAGTAACCAACTGGTTGGTGTTTTTGAGACCGTGGAAAGACTTACTGAAATCTTTGTTCAGTCTTCATATATTTCACATTCTGCTGCTTCAATATGCATCTTACACATAATCGAATGCAGAAGGCAGAAATATGTTGTTCACTTGGAGACCGTGTGAAGTGAGGGTCAGGAAGCTGAAAATGAGGAGGGGGATTTAAAAGAAAGCAAACTTTTATTGCCTCTGTAGGAAAGTAGACACTCATTAGCCTTGCACTGAAAAATCTTCCACAGGCTCTTTAATAGTATAAAATTTAAGGCCTTGTTTATTTACTTCTGTGTGTGCACACACGCAGGAGAGTGGAGGTAATTGTATGACATTCAAGCAATTCCCATATTTATGTCTGATTTCATCTAGCAGTAAATGTTGAGGTCATTCCCAATTTCAAAGATTAGTGCAAGACTAATCTTGCACTGAACTCAAGGCAATTGAAAAAGTTCAACACAAATGTGCTTCTCTGACAGAGAAAGAAATTCAGGCAGGGAATTGGCAGACTTGAATCTATGCCCTTATTAAAGTCTGCTTCTCCCACAAGGCTTAGCAAGTTCAGGGGTTTTTTTGGTTTGGGGGAGGGTGCGTGGGGGGTTTTGGGAGGTGGGGGTTATTTTTTGTCTGTCATAAAAGATGTTCTTGAGGTGTAACTTCTTCCACCTTCGTGACATGGGCTCTGCAAGAGGCTACTTCCACAAGGGTAGTGGTTTTTCACCTTCATAAGCAAAACCACGGATTTTAAAAAGGAAATAATAAAAAAAAAAGACACAAAAGGTAGTCAAGGAGCACATACTTTTCTGACACTGTGGGGAAAAGAAGAGAGACATAAGAGAATCTATAGCCTGAACTTTCCTACTACCTGCTGAAAGCAGGTAATGAAGAAGAAGAAAAGCAACCCAGGCTCCCTTTCTGCCTTAGTCTTCAATGTGCTTTGGACATCTCTTTTACAGTTTTGGCATCTTACTCCAATATTTTTATTGTCTGTGACAGGTTGACCCCAGCTGGACACAAGGTGCCCACCAAGTCCACTCCGTAACTTGCCTCCTCAGCTGGACAGGGAAGAGAAAATATAATGAAAGGCTTGTGGGTCGAGATAAGGACAGTGGGAGACCCCTCACCAATTACCGTCGCAGGTAAAACAGACTCAACTTGAGAAAATTAATTTATTACCAATCAAATCAGAGTAGGGTAATGAAAAAATAAACCCTGAATCTTAAAACACCTTTCCCTCCCTCCCTTCCTTCTTCCTGGGCTCAACTTCACTCCCAGTTTCTCTCCCTCCTCCCCCAGCCCTGCTCCCCGTGGCACAGGGAGGCAGGGATGGGGGTTGGGGTCAGTTCGTCACATGTTGTCTCTGCCGCTCCTTGCTCCTCAGAGAGAGGACTCCTCACGCTCTTCCCTTGCTCCAGCATGGGGTCCCTCCCATGGCAGACAGTCCTCCATGGACTTCTCCAGCGTGAGTCCTTCCCGCGGGCTACGGTTCTTCACAAATTGCTTCAGTGTGGGTCTCTCCCATGGGGTGCAGTCCTTCAGGAGCAGACTGCTTCAGTGTGTGTCCCTCCTGGCATCACAAGTCCTGTCAGCAAACCCGCGCCTATGTGGGTTTCTCTCTCCACAGGACCACATGTCCTGCTGGTAACCTCCTCCAGCGTGGGTTTCCCGTGAAGTCACAGTCTCCTTCGGGTGCATTGATCTGCTTTGGCATGGGGTCCTCCAAGGGGTGCAGGTGGATATCTGCATCACTATCATCCTCCATTGACTGCAGGGGGACAGCCTGCCTCACCCTGGTCTTCTTCATGAGCTGCAGGGTAATCTCTGCTCAAGCCTCTGCACACCTTATCCCAGAGGCACTACCACCATCACTGATCGCTTGGCCTTGACCGTCTATGGGACTGTCTTGGAGCTGGCTGGCACTAGTTCTGTCAGACATGGGGGAAACTTTTAGCAGCTTCTCACAGAATCCACTCCTGTAGCCCCCTTGCTACCAAAACATTACCAAGCAAACCCAATATACTGTCTATTTGAATTCTCAATATTTTCAAAGTATTTATGAACTGAAAAGTACATTTAATTTCTAACTAATGCGAGAAATCTGTCCTTTGGGGTGGAAGAATATCTTAGCACAAAAAAGGACTGGGCATTCAGATTACACTCACTGTTACATCCTTCAAACTGCTTTGGGTGGGTTTCACCATTAGTAACTCAGTCTCACACACAGATTGAAAGATTGACCTACCCCTACCATGGTCTGTACATATGGGAACTCAGGCTCTGATCTTTGGTCCCCTGAACCACATTTAAGATAAAGGGCTAGAACAGCCCAGAGCAGACAAGGAGGATTCCCCAACAACCACGAACCAGGCCATTTGACTGTGGGTACTTGCAAAAGCATTCACATTAGGCACTTCATCACCTAGAATCAAGACAAAGAAGGACTTCTGCCAGAAACGTGGGTCATCTTCTGGAGCGGCTTATGACCTTCAAAATTCACAACCCTAGCAGACTACTGAGACATATAGTTAGTTTGACACCTCCTAGGAAGAGGAAAGACACTTTTTATGTATGGTATCTGAGCTGAAAGCAGAGGTGGCAAAGAAACAATTGCCTGGTTCATCTTACACAAAACAGTGCAGCATCAAACTGAAATACCATCTTAAGTATTCCCAACAATACAAAAAAAAAAATAATACTGCAGAGTTGCAAAAGCTATAGGAAGTCCTACTTTTCAGCTGAATTCTGACTTCTTCTAGTTCACTAGATAGACTAGATTATGATAGATCAGGGAGATGTACTCCACTTCAACGTGTGATGTTGACATACTCTAAGAAGCTAAAGAGCTGTAGAAAACCAAGAATTAAAAACTGTTGGTCCATGACAGAAGGTAAATGCAACACTGAATTAAAAAGAAATATCTAATGAATATTATCTCTATGAGGGACGGAGATTTGTCATGTCCCCCCAGAGAAGACACCTGTTCAAATATCTTTGTCAGGATGGTAATTAGAAAGATGACTTTTATGGCTGGGATGCTAATGAGCAAAGTCACACATTTTGTTGCAAAGTGTTCCCAGGCTAGCCTGGATAACAAGTGAGCTGAACTGTTACTTGTCACCGTAGGAATCAGAGTCCCCAATCACAAGAAACAAAAACTGTGAACACTAGGTGTTTGGATGTTTTCCTTATCTCGAAGTGCAAAAGGTTTGGGACACTCTGCACGAGGTCTGGGGTATGTATGCTTCAAGACACACATCTTAACAGATCATTTGTGTTTTGTTTATTACTTAAAAAAATAATAAATCTAACAATCTGAGTTTGTTAACAGGACATTCTTCCTCATTCACACAACAAAATTCTCCACAGGAGAGAGTTCATAGAAGCATAGAACCATAGAATATCCCAAGCTGGATGGGATCCATAAGGACCATTGAGTCCAGCTCCTGGCCCCACACAGGACCAGCCCCATCACAGTAGATGACTGAGACTGCTGTTCAGGTGCTGCTTGAACTCAGCCAAGCTCAGGGCAGTGACCACTGCCCTGGGGAGCTTGTTCCAGGGCCCAACCACCCTCTTGGTGAAGAAACTTCTCCTGATCTCCAACCTAACCCTCCCCTGTGGCAGCTCCATGCCGTTCCCTCGGGTCCTATCGCTGGGCACCAGGGGGAGGAGATCAGCGCCTGCCCCTTGGCTCCCCCTCGTGAGGAAGCTGGAGGCCACCATGAGCTCTGCCCTCAACCTCCTCTTCTCCAGGCTGAACAAGCCCAGGGCCTTCAGCCTCTCCTCATACGCCTTCCCCTCCAGACCCTTCACCACCTTTGTTGCCCTCCTCTGGACACTTTCCAATAGTTTTATGTCCTTTTTGTAGTGTGGCGCCCAAAACTGCTTCCAGCACTCGAGGTGAGACCACAACAGTGCACCACCTCATTTGACTGAATGAGTGTCGTTCGGTCAAAGCTCTGGGTACTTTCCTAGAAGGTACAATCAGTGCCAAGGGCTGAGATTGTCTTCACTTACATGAAAAGCCCTAGCTATCACTGACAAAATCTAAGTTAGAAATGAGATCATGTCAGATGGGACATGACTACCACATTTAATATACCACATGAGAAATACTGTAAAATCGTGTTTGCTGATTTTGCCCTACATTCATCGTAGGCACATTCCCAGCAGTTTCTTTTTTAAGGTTGCCTTTTTCAAGTTAACACTTTCATGAGGACTGCTTCAAACACAAGATTGTGAAATTCTTTGCAGTCCTTAGACAGAAGATGCAAACAAAAATATGCTTGTGATTTATTATTACATACACTCAGACTTTGTAGTGAAGCTAGAGTCTAGTCAGTTGTTTTGAAGTAATTGAATACTACGATCAGAGAGGGTGGAAGTCATTCACTGACTCTGGTGGTTGAAAAGAGCTGATATAAAAACAGAATTACCTGGGAAACTATCATCTAAGTATTCCTAGTTCTGTAGTAGTGGCCATCTGGCAAGACCTGAAACATTCCTTGCCATACCTTGTGAAGAAGAAGGCGGCAGTCTTGTGTGAAATGCTCATGTGATGTGATGAAAGTGACGTGACCTTCTGAAAAAAATCCTGATGCAAGATTTGCTCTGACAGATGTGCATGAACTTTTGACTACAGTAATTATGATTTTACATTGATAAAGCATTTCTCATCCTGGATCCCACAGTGCCCTATGTGGGATAAAACTGTTGAGGTGTTGACACTTTTGATAGTAGGATACCAGCTGGCTAAATCGAAGCATGTTAAGTGTGGCATTGAGGAAAAGAGAAGATATTGCTATGATAAAGAAAGCTTGCAAACGTAACCCAAATGCAATTGCAGGGCTAGAAGCAAAATATGTGGTTTTAATAGATTATTTATAAGCCATATTTTCTGGTTCAAGAGGCTGGCTCATGACTTTTAAACACCAATTGTCATTACTGAAAGCGCGAGCTTTGATTTCGAGCGCTTAGATCCTTCTCTGTTCACAAACACATAGAATCATAGAATCACTAAGGTTGGAAAGGACCTCCGAGATCATCAAGTCCAACCGTCAACCTAACTCCACCATGCCTACTAGATCATGGCGATTCAACCACCTCTCTGGGCAGTTCATTCCAATGCCTCACTACTCTCCGTGAAGAAGTTTTTCCTAATATCCAACCTAAACCTCCCCGATGCAACTTGAGGCCATTCCCTCTTGTCACTGTCTTGTCCTGTTACTTGGGAGAAGAGACTGACACCCTCCTCACCACAACTTCCTTTCAGGTAGTTGTAGAGAGCGATCAGGTCTCCCCTCAGCCTCCTCTTCTCCAGACTAAACAAGCTCAGTTCCCTCAGCCGCTCCTCATCAGACTTGTTTTCCAGTCCCTTCACCAGTTTTATTGCCCTTCTCTGGACACGCACCAGCAGCTCAAGGTCCTTCTTGTATTGAGGGGTCCAAAACTGGACACAGTAGTCAAACTGAATGCAGTACTTCACATGGTCCCATATCCTAGGGTTAGTTCAGAGTCTTCATTCCTTTAGCCTGGGATCCTACCTAACTTTTTACTGGTAATTGAGAAATTCAGAAAAAAAGTCTTCTCACCTTTTCACTGTATAGTCCTGTTCAGACAAAGGAGAGAGATAGGCATCTTCTGGTGGCAACTCAGATTTTGGAAGTCTGTGATCCTAACCTCACCTCCTGTTTTATGCACCGAGAGGTCAATGTGATGAGACCAAGCCATACGAACCTTTTCTTTAATCAGGGGCCATGAAGGCAACCTGGGCTAATGGAGTGTGTCCCTGCCCGTGGTAGGGAGTTTGGAACTAAATGATCTTTGAAGCCTCCTCCAACCCAAACTGTTCTATGATTTTATGATTCTATGAAGCATGTAGGAGCAATGTTGAAAGACTATCTTTGGTTACCCCCTGACCGTGTTTTATCTATCCATCCATTGAATGTTGTGGACTAATCCAACTACAGAACCTTAGATCTCTCTTCCAAGGGAATGTGTCTAAATATCTAAAATTGTTATAATATGCTAATAAATAACCAGGAGAGAAGGACTTGTGTGAGTCAAGGGAAACTTGAGATGATTTTGAATCTGACAAAGCATCAGTCCAAATTCCAAACTCTTTATTGCTATTTGGAGTATCCTGCAGGACTAAGGTCCTGGGACAGATTTTCTACTAACCTATATCTTAGTGTGTCCAGTGAGTCTGTTTTCAGTAAGTAGGATGCTTAGAAAGACACCAGTTCTAAAAAACACACTGTTTTTCTTCTGCATTTCAAGACTTATTTTTATTCACCTTAGGTTAGAGCAGAAAAAAAAAAAGAAACTCTTTGAGGGTTGTATTTTGAATTCTCAGGACGGGTGACCTCCAGCATTCTCTTCTAGCTGCTACTTAAGGACAAAAGGACTTAAGCTTTAAAACAAGCAAACAAACTAACAAACAACCCCAACAACAACAACAACAACAACCAAAAAACCCCAAACAAAAAAACAACCAAAAATGCTAAATTTTCATAAGCATTTTGGGGGTGGGGGAGCACAGACTTTGGGAATATGCAGAAGAAACATTTGTGTTATAACTTTGCTAGGAGACAATGTGCTGTAATTAGATGACAGCAGGCTTGCAATATCCACACAGCCTTACTCGCATTATTAATATTTTATGCTAACTGGGACCCATCATGAATTCTTTAACATTCATTTTTTGCACTTCTCAGGTTACAGACAGGTCTTCAGTTTCTGTGTCTATATAAGAATAAATCAAATGCTTTAGCAAACATTTTACAAAAGAAAATGGGAATTATTTTTTTTGCCATAGAAAAGTAAGGATTATGATTTACCCACTGCTGAGACATTTACTTATACCGTGAATGATAGAAAAGATAGAAAATTGCCTTGAAAATTGCTTTGAATTATATGTATACAAAAATCCTGTATTTGTGTGTGTCGGGGAGGGTGGCTGCAGTACGTTTATTTTGCAGCCAGGTTTACCTGCATTCTGCCACACACAGCTTTAGTTTAGAAGGTCAGTGAGTATGATTCCTCATTTCAAATGCAAAGAAGTAAAATTACCCAGCAACTTACATTTTCAAGGGTGTATGTCCAGCTTTCCTTCATCGGATGTTTCAAGATTTTATTGTATTGCCAAGCACCTGCTCACACGTATGGTTTCTACAGCTTGTGCCGAGACCCCTGTTGCACTGTAGGAGGCAGGTGGGTATCAGCAGACCCTTGACAGACATAAGACAGTGGTAATGGATACTCACCCCAAATTCTTGCCCTATAAATAAGAGAAGACTGCAATGGGCACGAGTAGGGACAAAACTTTGCTGGGAAAGAGGGCTGCCAGTTAAAACTGCAGATCAGATATGTAAGAAAACAGCTGAGACTTTCATACCAAGTTCTTCCATCAAGCTCTAAGGAAGTTGAGATATATCTCTTTAAAACAATATCCTGCCGTGTGGGCTTCTTAGCCTAGGAATGTTCTTCCTTTTGTGTTAATTCCTACGCGCCCTACTTTTCTCTTTCCTATCATTGTTTTCTTTTGATTTGTAACTCCCTCCATCTCTACATCTTTCTTATTAAGTCTATTTAACTGTTTCTCCCCTTTACTACTTTAGACAAAATCATGTTGGACTTCTGATTGGGTAGTTCTTTTTAAAGATCATTTTCCCTTCATCTTCCACCTTCTTTAAAGGGGAGTTTTCTTTCAAATTTGGTCTTTCGTTGGTTTCTTATTTATCTTTTGAATTTTTTTTTTCTTTGCAGATTGATATTTTGCTCAGATTTCTTTTTACTGTTGCACAGTTAAATTGCTCTTTCTCTGTTAGGCTTCTGACCTTGAAAACCTATATCTTCTTTATGCATCAAAAAGATCAGAGAAAAAAGGAAAAAGAAAGGGGGAACTCACTAAGAGGGAAAAAAATCAATAGATTATATGCATGACACTCATTTGTGGGAACTGAGTTCTGCACTATGTGTATTACTGAAGCATCCATGAATGTTACTGGGATCAAGGAACATTGTGCTTCACCAAAGACCATCCTTGCCTTAAAGAATTTATACTCTAAGCAAACAGGATGTATGAACAGTACAAGAAAGGCGGGACTGCTGTCTGCCTCATACAGACGGAGAACTGAGGTTGAAGACACGGTTTTCCAAAGAACTCAGCGACCATTTAGGAAGTGAAATAAGCCCAAATTCCTCTGGTCTAGCTTTTATCTTCATCCCTCAGCCTGATACATCCTTTTGGGTGGCTCCAGGCCTTCAGAGACCACTAACATATGGACTTGAGTGAAAGTCATGCAAGAAGAATGACTTTAAAGGCGAGAATTTCCTCGGGACATTGGACATGAGGCAGTGAAGTAAGCTGCAAAATCTGGCCATAAATGTCACAGAAAGAATTGAGCACTTCTGAATTTGTGGCTTACTGCTTGCAGAGCAAAGCAGAATGGCAGCCCCAGCGACTCGCTGGGTGCTTTCATCGGGGGCTCATCTTTCTTTCTGATCCTCAGTCGATTAGAAAGGCTGTGCCTACAGGCTGTGCCTACTTGGGGAAGTATGTTCAGCAGGACTTGTAATTTTGCTGTTTTGCTGTAAGAAGTGTTTGCTCCTTGTAGGATTTACAGGGAATGGAGAGGAGGAAAGGACAGTGGGAAGGGNGGAAGGAAGGAAGGAAGGAAGGAAGGAAGGAACGAACGAACGAACGAACGAACGAACGAACGAACGAACCTTGGTTGGCTGGCTGATTTACCCAGAGGACCAAGGAATAAAATGCAACAGCTCTGAAATAAGCCCTCCAAATCTTCACTGCAACTATCAAAACAAATCTAAGTCTCAAATGGAGACTTCTTCCCTTCATATTTCATGATTCCATGGTGGTATCCCTGACCCTCAGTCATGTAAATGAAATTAAGGAAAATTATATGGAAGAGATTTTGTGGAAGACAAACTTTTTTTCTAAAGAAAAACAAAACAAACAAACCCCAAACAACCAAACAAACAACTAAAACCCTCCAAAACCAGGACATTCAATTTAAGTCATCTTTAAATAATTCTTTCTACAAGTAATGTTACAGAGGCTTCAGGCTCATTGGGTAAACTTTGATCAATTCAGAGTTTGACTGACAAGGTTCCTTGAAGAAATTGTTTTCTGTTGTCTCTGTTCAAGTAATGAAAGAGCTTCAATTAAGGGGAGAAAAAAAGCCAATTTTACACTGAGGATTTTGCAGTGAATCACAATGTGCCTCTGATTCAGTGTATTTATCACCATGTTTCACTTGAGCAAACATGCTGTTGATTAGAATCCAAGCCAAATTATCAGGCAGTGTGCTTGATGTCTGCTTTTATGTTGAATTCACACCTTATTTCATTTAAAGACAAAAGCAATATTATGGGATTTACCAGCATCCTTTTCTTGTTGCATAAGTAGTCCAAGCTTTAGCATCCCTGTAACACGTACGTGCTGAGCAGGTTACTACAAGCTGTTGAAGACGGTGATTTGTTTGGCAAAGCCAGTCTTTAACAAACCAAATTTGTACATATATTACCAGAGTTAACAAATCACTGCCTTTGAATCATTCCAGTCAAAAAGCAGTTTGTAAATGCTGCTGTGTAGCTTCCAAGCATATTTGGAGAAAAACATTCACTCTTTCTAACACATTACATTTCATTAGTCTAAGGGATGAACATGACAGCAGAAAAGTTCACATAATAAAGGCTAAAACACAGGGTAGCATTTTAAAATCCCTTTAGGACCAGATTTTCAAAGATCTCCAGACTCCTGCAGATGCAACCAGACACTTTCTGGGTTTTTCTGAGCATGCCTACACACATTAGGTGTCTGAAGAACTGTGGGAAAAAATAAGTTATAATTGGGCCATCGACTTTTTTTTATAACACATGTAGAAGATGATTTGTGAGTGATGATGTCTGTGAAGAAGGAGAAGTGGTCTGATTTATATATGTCTTCCTGTCTACGTGAATATTCTTCGTTATGTGATTTTAGTCTGTCTTCAAAACATTCACTTAGGCAGGATTTAGCCAACAGCAAGACATCAAATAAAAACTAATTAAGTCATACCTTGTTAAGTAACTCCTTCACTGGAAACAGGTAACTCTCCTGATGGGATTCAGGCTGATGGTTTGGTCATCTATCTCAAGGCAAGAGGAACAGCCTTGTAAAAACATCTTTCACTTTGCTGTTCCTACAGACAGCTAACTTGGATCTAAGGATTAACTCTTGCAAGGTTAAAATTCAGTTAGAAATGCTCAGTGCAATGGTTTCAACTGAGGGTTAAAGCAATCCCTTCCTCCCTGCCCGCGCCCTTCCAGATAACGCAATTGCACTCACAGCTATTATTCTAGACATAACTTAAATCATGTTAGAAATACCTTATAAAATGGTATAGTAGCCATACTAGGACTGGTAGTCCTCAGTGGTAGCCAACCCGAGGACCCACAAAGGAATGACATATTCTGCTGTTGCATTAAAGAACAAACAAAGAAACCCCAGTAAATTAATGGAGTTACACATTTACGTTCTTAATTTTTGCATTTTTTAAAATTAAGATGGGTGTAAACAAATTAAAATAGAGCTGTTTAAAAATAAGCATTGCATCAGTACAACCCAATTACTCTTTCCTTGAACATGATTTTAGATAAAGATAAACATTTTTCTCATAATATCAAAAAAAGCGCATTACTGTAATTCCTAGAAACTCAAGCAGAAATTAGAGCCTTGTTTTGCAAACTACTCTATCAACTTGGACACCCCATCTCCTCAAAATCTTAGACCACGATAAGAAACTGAACAATTTATTGCCTTCTAAAACAGAAGAATAAAGTCAGATGACACTTGCCTCCTGGACATTAGAAAGGTTAAGTAGGTCCTAGTGTGTTTAAGGAAGCGGATGATGTAACAAGTTTGCAGAAAAACCATCCATTTCAGACAGAAATAGGCTTACCTGCAATAGAACATCCCACCCCCCCATCCCCCCTTCCTGCTCCTGACTAAATCAGAATATAAAATCTTCAATGAGTCAGTATTTCAGGATGAAATCTTATTCAAGGACTACTGAGGGTGGTTTTTGTTTGGGTTTTTGGGGGTGTTGGTTGTTTTTTGTTGTGGGGTTTTTTTTTCATTGGTATTCACACAGTGCTTCACGTGCTCTATGAATATTTAAAAAGAGATCTCTAATCTTTAATCTCCTCCACATTGAGATAACTGGCCTTGATTTCTTCTCTTTGCCTCAGACGTGAGGGGCTGGTCTCTCAAATTAAAGTTTCTCAATACTTTGCATTTGACTGTGCAGCTGGTGTAAAATGCAGCTTGAGTGCATGTGTTTACAGATGGGAAGTCACTAAATCTAATTTTTTTCCTCCCTAATTGCGTTTTGTGCCATCAGCCATGAAAATGTGACCCACAGAAACTTAATGCTTCTGCCTGCATTACCTCACTTCCCATGTGGATATACACTCCCTACTAAATGTCTCCTTGTCAAATCCAATGATGAACTACCACTTGTGAGAACAATCTGCTGCCATTCCTTTATTTTCCCAGTTACATTTACCAGGAGCTCGGCTGTAACCTTCCAGGCTACCTTTAGTGAGAGGCAATGCATATTTCTAGAAGAGGCAATTTGGCAGCAGAGACCTGAGCATCCTTTTCATCTTCGACAAGTGAGGATTTGAGATGAAGGTTGGGTCATCTGGTTATGGCAACGGGTTTGGATAAGGACGTTATAATCTGTGACTTCAAGTGAGTCACTCACGTTGGCATTCAGCTGCCTAAAGCCCAGTGCTACCTTAGACATCCAGGAGAGAGACACTTGACTTCCACTTGGCTTCCACTGATAACTGTTGTTATCACTGATATGGTAGAAAGGGGCGTAGGCATGAGAGAAGCTTGTCAAGCAATAGCATCACCTTGAAAATTCTTTATTTAAGTATCAAATAGAGAAAACAGACATTCAGCAAATGAACGGGAACTACAAAGGAAGGAGGAGACTTCATATATATGTGTATCTATACACGTAGGCCAGATGTGCCCTGGAGAGGTTGGGAACATATAGCAGTGACATGGGAGTAGACAACTATCCCCTCATAGAAGGATCATGCACATCAGAATGACCACGGACCTGGTGGATGAAGCAGGGAGTTTTTGTGGAGTCTGTCAGTGCCCAGGCAGTAACTTACACCTAACGTAAATTAAATCAGATGAAAAAAAGAGTCTTGCTACAGTTTTTTACTGTTCTAATGAGCGAGTCAGAAAAGACATAGTGTGGCCATTCCTTTTAATGACTACAAAACATACCTATTTTCATACCACAAATACAAAGAAGGAGGAGATGTTTGCTGCATTATTTTAATGCTTTCTTGAGCCTCGTCATTTGCATGAGGGGACCTACCCAGCTGACTAAGGAGTCTCTGGGTTTCTTATTTTCCAGATTGCATACCAGATGCGTACAAGATTATTCACCATATAACTAAAGAGCTCTCTGCACGCCTCCCCCCGTAACAGCCACAACCTGCCCTGAGTCCTGCAAGGGACGCATCCAAAATTGTTCCTAGCATTTTGGCTCTTCTCTGTACTGGAAAGAGGATGGAATCAGCATATCAAGAAAAATTCCTGCTGTTTTATTAAAACACACGTGCATAACCTGTTCACAGTACATGCATCTCGTATGAGAAAGAAAATCTTTGCATTATTCAACATTATACAAAGTTGATGTAGTAATGCTGATACTGGCTTCAAATAAATAAATAAATAAATAAATAAATGAATAAATAAATAAATAAAGTACATCTGTCTTTGGAAGGCCCCAAGGGACTAATATTAGCTGCTCTTGCTGCAGCTAGAGTTATTCTTTAATATCACTGAAAATGTGTCACCTCGTAGAGGTGCAGGATAGGTCTGAAGCGTTATCAAACAGCCTTGACAGAGACAACTGCTTATCGAGTCAGGAGAGGGCTCAGTGAGGGCAGGGTTGTGTCAGATTTACGGTAATACTGAACATTTACCGTAGGCAGTGCGTCCGGTCCGTGAATTGCTCTCTCGTGATGGAGAAACTTTGCCTCTGGCCAGTTCAGGACTATCATAGCCAACTTTTTCAACTTCACTGCCACTAAAGGATTGGATGGTAGGCAGGCAAACAGACTGCATCCAAGATAAACTGAGCTTGTTAGGGCTTTCTGATATCATGCCATTCATATTTATGTCAGCTTCAAGCACACTTGCTAAATCCGCCAGTGCTGAACGTCGCTGATTTGTGGGAAAGGTCCTGGAAAAGTCACACTTTTTTAACTGTGTAGCCACAGCAACCTCCTGCGCTCTGACAGTCATGAGGCTGGCAGATGCTGTCTGGACCAGAGTATGCTTTTCAGCCCCTGGGCTGGCTGCTCCTGATTTACACCAGCCTGTAGCTGTCTCATCAGGAAGGCGTTAATTTAAAGTGGTAACCTGTGCAAAAGTGTCAAAGTGCCTTGTCTTTGCCTGGGTTTTATCTCAAAGTAATGATGTCAAGCTAATTCAAGTTAAGAGCAAGTCCTTTTTTTTTCTTTTTTTTTTTTTCTTTTCATTCCTAAGTGAAAAGGAAAGTCAGATCACAAAGATGACTTTTAAACAGCATTGTTTTCAAAGCAAGCTTAAAGCGAACTGCAGCAATCTATCAGCCAGACTTTACTGTGCAGTACACTAATTTCCCATTTCCACTTCATTTTGTGTTAGCACTGTAATTTGTGCGTCTCACAACTGCTACTGTAAAACCTCAGACAGCCTCAAAAAAAAAAAAAACAGAGGAAGGAAAGAAAAGAAAAGAAAAAAAAAACCCCTAAAGCAAACTAGGAATAAAAAGCCACAACAAAAAAACTAGAAGTGTCTGGACTTATCTGGAATATCAATGTGTCCACAACAAAGGCTCTTTGTGAGTTAGCCCAATCTGCATTGCCAGTGTTCTTAATTCTGCAAACTTTTCACATCTACTTAATGGTTCCCTGTGTTAAATCGTGCTTTAATATTTAAAAAAAACCCCACAACCATATATAATAAATTAATTATCTGCCTTATCCCTTAAAAGTGATCCATCACGATGCAAAAATGATGGCTCTTTTATAGTCATGAAGAATTTGCATACATAAGACATAGGAGTCCCTGACATGTTGTTCAAAAATTAAATAACATGTATTCATCAGACAATGGACTGCTCTTATACAGGAAGAGAATATTCAATCAGCTGAAACAGATGCTTAGAGGAAATCTCATTCTTGAGGCAACATTATGTTACTGACAGGTGCATAAAAGAATCTTAACTGTACAGAAGAAGATGCAAAATCAAATGAAAAATGCCTTTTTTTTTAAAATGAAGATAAAAAAAAGTCACTTTTAATGGGAAACTAGCCATTTTTTTGCACCTGATGTCAGTTTTAGTTGTTTCAACGTGTGATTTAAATCAGCCGTGAGGAAAGCGGTCCTGGGGAACTGCTCACATCCCATGGAGTAAGGCGTTCCCACTCTTGGGGTGTCTCCTACCCAGGCAGGGGCTGAAAGGGAACCTCAAAAGTAACTGTATATGGAAGGAAAAACTAAAAGAACAAGAAAAATTCCGGTATGCTGTTCCATAGCATTCCCCACACAGGAAAAGAGCTGCTGCGCTCCCCACATTGCATATATGACTCATTTGCTGAGTGCTGCAGAGAAAAGGCTTTAAATCTACCTGTATTTCATCCAATAAGACAAAAGATTTCAAAGCCAGGGGTATCCTCTTTTTGGTAGCTTTCGGAGGCAGGGAAAAACATCTTATGACTGAACGTGTACCGGGCAAGTGAATTACTCGGGTTTTAACTTAGTCCTGAATTTTTCTAGCTGAGTAATAAATTACCAGGAGCAACTGAGGCAAGTGCTGTACTGATTTCTGTTGTTGCTTTTAAAGATGTCTACAGGTCTTCCTCACGTGTTGGCACTCCCCCCCAAGCATCACACCTTTCTCGGCCCCTTTCACAGCTGCCCAATTCATCCGGGTGGTACCTACAAGGTAAAACTCTGGACATTAAGAAATATGAATAAATCAGACCGGGCTTCAGAAAGGAGA
This sequence comes from Psophia crepitans, assembly GCA_013399095.1. NCBI lineage: Eukaryota > Metazoa > Chordata > Aves > Gruiformes > Psophiidae > Psophia > Psophia crepitans. The sequence continues at coordinate 356,068 of VWZZ01005918.1, read as the reverse complement.
CAAGAAACTTCCAGAAAAATAATTAATTTCAGGCAAAACAGCATTTTCAAACAGGAAAGCATTCTGTCAGAATATATCTGACCAGTTTTACACAGCAACTGCATAAATTAATACCAACGCTTTTGCCAAGGGGCAGGGAAGGGGAGAAGGCTGTTAGTGAAGTTCACTTGCTTTCAATTTTTTTTTTTTTCTAATTCCCTCCAGAATATCAAAGACTTTTTTCCAGGGCATAAGGAAAGAAAAAAAATTGCACTTCTGTCTTCTTTGCAAGAACTCTCAGTTGCAGGGAGTCGACTTTACTGTCTGTCTTCAGAGGGCTCCTTTTGCTTCACGACTGCAGGGTTTGGGTTGGGGGAGGTCAGTGGTAGGTTTTTCTTTTTCTTTTCTTCTTTTTTTTAAAAAAAACTTTTTTTTTTTTCTTCTTTTACACTGTGTTTTACATTTTAAGAATTCCTTGGGTTTAGTCAAAAAACGCCTGCTGGTGCTTTCAGTGCCTCTCAGTGTCTCCAGCAACAATTATCCCAGACCAGCTCCATTCCAGAATCTCATAAAAATATGCTTTGAGATACAGAGGCAGTCTCTCTCTCTCTCACAAGGGTTGCAACTGTCATTCTCTGTCAGTTATTTTCTGTGGGAAATTAACTTGCTGCAGGAGATGGGGCAAGTCTCATTGAAGTCATCTGCGCTGAATGGTTTCTTAGGGTGGTTTTTTGGTTCTTTTTGGTAATAGATTTGACAGATCAGTGGCCAAGACTGTATTGTCTTAATTTTTGCATGCCATTGGTGAACTTAAAATTGTGCACTGGTACTTAGGGATACGTGCCTTTAATAAACATGGGCTAAGGATGTTGATGCAGATGTCTTTACCATCTGAACAGCTCAAAATGCTTTTCAAGGTCTCATTTGAATGCAGTGCAGCTTTCACCACTGTTCTGGCACAGCCTTGCTCAGGGCTGGGTGATGCTCATATCAAATGTAAATCATTACACTGACCAACTCCATGGGCCTCATCCTCAGCTGCATTGTGGCTGTTTTGCAGCTTGTTGCCAGTAGAAAACAGCCCCGAGGTCCCTGTGATCACAGGAGGACTGTGGCCACAATCCTAAAAATCTCCATGGGCAGAGTGACGGTTTCACCCTGACCAGGACAAGGGATGTGGCTGAGCATCAAGGACTGCTGCTGGAAATGCACGTGTCCAGATTTGGCTTGCTGGTACCCAGCTGCCAGAACACATTTTGGGGCAGTTGGCATCAGTTAAAAGCAGGAATTAAAAAAGCACAAGAAGGTTCTTTTTCTCTCTCTCTCTCCAGCAAAGTGGAGTATTGTCCATGCTTTTTAACCTCTCTTGGTGCTACTCTCAACGTTGTATATTTGAAATCTCCACATGGAAAACATTTGCTTGCAATGGAGGAAAAGAAGGGTCTCGTTTGGATACGGGAGGTGAGGATTTGGTCTTGTAAGGTGAAATCTTTCAAATTGTTCCTTGTCCAAAGAACAGCTGAGTACACATGGATGAGTGCCTCTCTTATGGTACTCTATAACTGCTCACATTTAAGCGAACATGTAAGCGCTAAACAAGATGTTCTGCTAGATAATAGCCACAATTTGCCAGCTTTGTCTTATTAAAAAGTAAAATTTTGCTCTTTGGGGTGGATCAACACCTAACTCCGGGGGGTCTTGGACCATGATCATGGCCTCCAAGTGCTTCAAGAGAAAAAATATAATTATCAGTCCTCTGGGCTGAACACATGCTTGGGGCTGGCAGCTTGTTCTCTCTGCGTGCTTGTGCCAGTCGGCAGGGCCAGGGCTTTAGAGACCTTCTTTATGTAGTCACTAAGTGATAGCACCAGAATGTTGTCAGAAAGCTGCAGCAGGATGCACTCAATTGGGCAAAAGCATTGAATGTGTGTTTCTTTTATCCCCATTCAGCACAGTTTTGTGCATGTTGTCTCCAACGCTTTGAATCTGTTAGCTGAAGAAATGCTCCAAGTAGTTCAAAAGCACAGAGAAACTCTTTTTTATTTTTTTCCCCTTCATGTTGGTACAGAAATGCTCTGAGCATCCCGTCGCTTGGCTGAGGATAGCGTCTAAATGTGCACTCAGGACGTGGCAGCAGCATCCTGCAAAAATTGCTGCTTTGCTCTTTGAAAGATGCCACTGACCTTATGAAAAACAATCTTCTGACACAGGCTAAAGGAGTAAATTAAAGTACAAAGTTCATGCGTGTTATTAGTAGTAGAAATCAAATGATAGAGTCTCAAGGCCAGCCTCTCAGCTCACCAGCCACCATGTCAGCCCCCTTTAGGGTCGTGGGGTGAAACCTTCCCTCTGTTGATTCACCGGTGGGGTGAGGACGCCGTGTTAAATGGGTAGCCTCAGCTGCATACAGCAATTTGGATTTTAGCAATGCTTCTGCCATCAAAAATTATGGCGATGGGGGCCCTGTAACTACCTGACTATATAGATCACAATAAATACCCTTTCTGCTAAAAGGGCTCAATTCTTCTGTCAAGACACAGCCCTGTTGTACTGCGATGGCAGCTGAGCACATACGGTGATGGGAACAAATACCTCTAAGTGGTTTTTACTCTCCTAATCACTGAGTTGCTCCTTTCATTCCTTTTGTCTTTTGCCGACTTTGTTCCTGCTGGTTCTCTGCTGACTGTCTCTGCCTTATCTCCCTCCGTGTACTGGTGCCATAACCACTAAATCCTCTCTCAGCCTCCTTGGCATTAACTGCTGTTGTCACCAACTACTTCTTGTCAACATTACTTGATCTCCTTTGTGCTTCACCCTGTCTTGATTCATTCTGCCTGAAATTCATCAGTATATACAGGGACGAAGGTATAAGGAGAGAGAATTCTGCCTTTCAATCCTTCTTTATTTGGAAAAAAAGTCTCTCTCGCTACATACACAGCTGAAAAAACGAATTGATTTATGTTGCTACAACTCTACGGATTGTACCTGAAGCTTCTCTAATTTCCACTGGTGTAAGGGAGATTAAAATCCATCTCAGAGTACAGTACCTCACTGCCGTAGAATTGCTTTTGACTGGGTAAGAGATAGGAGGCATATTTCCAGCTTGAAATGCATTTTCATCGTTATCTCATGCACAGGGCTCAGTGAAAGACTGTTATTGGAGTTCTCTGCAAATCACCTGAATTACCGATAATCCTTTAGCAGCCCGTGAGCAATAAAATGCCGCATGGCATGGGAAGTGATGTTTCTGCGTGCCCTGGGTGCAGGCGAAGCACAAAAACTGGCTGCCAGATGCATACCCAGTGTACGAGTGCAAAAGAGTTGCCCCAGCTTGCACAAGGGCTGAATCTGGACCCAAACAGACAGCCCTGCCATGTGATTATCTCCCTGATATGCAGCTACAGTCTGGCTCTGGGTTACCTTCTTAAAATGGTTCTTTTAGTAGCAAATGTTTTATTTAAGGCTAGGAATACATTTTCAAAGTATAATGTAGTGTCCTGATTTGTCTTTCCACATATGCTCCACATATCATGGAATATGTTCTCCTTGCTCTACCACTGACTTACCCGATAACCGTGCAGATACAGTGCTATTCACAGACCCAGGTAGGGGCAACATCGCTTGTTTCTCAACCACTTCATTCAAAGGAGAGATAGGAAGAGCACAATAAGTCCAATCCCCAATTCACTGCTCCATTAGCTTCCAGTTTAACGGCAGCTAAAGATACAGCCCAAATCTTATCGGTTTCCTAAAATATTCATTTATACCTCCTTCATCACAGATTCTCCAGCATTTCTCTCTTCAAGAAGAAGAAGTTTCTAGTTCGGGCAAAGTTGTCCATCTGTTTCATTGCCTTGCCAGGAGTCTCTGCACTCCTCTCTTCCAACCAGCCAATGGCTAAACAAGTCACTTCACCTTTATGTTACCTGGAGCCGACATATTTTTCCTTCCATTTCATAGCTTTACTCACCATCATGACATCAGCCAACCAGAGGTGAAGCAGCCACTTATTCGGTGGGTTTTTGCTTCCAAATCAGGAAAAAAAAATATGTAGTCACATTCACATTGCAAAATAAATGTGTGATATCTGTATAAGGGTGAGGATTGGTTCGCAATAAAGACAGCAGGATGCCTCAAGCAATA
>VWZZ01005918.1:337541-351817 GCA_013399095.1 Psophia crepitans | reverse complement strand
CTTACTGAGGGTGCACTCAATTCCCTCATCCAAATCATCAATATGGCTATGCAGAAGTAATCGCACATCTTGGGTGACTGAATTAATTTTATTCGTGGTTTCAGACACGCTGAAGGTATGCAATCTCCATTAGATAATGTGTTGTCCCAGCTTCTGAGAAGTTTAAGAAGAACCGAACTTCTGGAGAGCGTGATTTCTTGCTGGGAGAGAAATGAGCCAGCAAAGAGTCCGGGTACTGGACTCAGCATTTATATTTATGCAAAAGAGAGCAGGAAGGTGAATTCTGCTCTCAGGTCTCATGCTCAGTCCTGACTTGAAGTTCTTTGTGCCCTAACAGACATGGTGATGGGAATTAACACTAATAATGAGCACAAATAGGGTTGCATCAGGCCTAGACTCCAGAACTCTGCCTGATTGCGTTGCTTGTGGGTATATTTATAAGCCTTTACCTACCAAAAGTAATGTCTTCATGTCCAGTTCTCACCTTCAGACATTGCTAGCAGGATTTTCTTTTTACACAGTAAATATTTCGGTGTTAAATGAACTTGCCAAACACCACAGACACCCCTAAGAGCAGCAGTAAATATTTTTCTCCTGCAGTCTTGACTATCAGTATTTGATGGAGAAATGTAGTTCCAAGATTCATTTCGTTAACCTTATAATTTCTGTTACTTTATGCAATACACGTGCATTCTTTGATTGGGTTAGTGACTCATAAACCACAAAGGCTACAATTCAGTAAGTGAGAACTTCTTTGTGCTGGAAAGGATGGAATCTTTTACCTTTACTGATAATTGGTGTGAAGCCTCATACTGTGTCCACTCAGAGCTACTACCTTTACCTAGCAGCGTTAGGAAGCCATCATTGCACTGGGTACCGTGACCAAGAGGGAGTTGCTGCCACAGCAAGTTCAGGCAAGATGCTTTGTAGAATGTAGAAGACAGAGAATCATCAAACAATTGGATCCACCTGAAAAGCAGCAGCCTCATTAAACTATGGCCTAATCATTGCCAAGGTTGGTTCCTTTCTCATTAGCAGCACCACAAAGGGTTTTCAAGCAAAATGTGAAGGTGAGCAATGAATTAGCTCTACAAATAGGTTGTGGGTTTTAGCTACAGAATTACAGGCAATAGGATTGGAAAGGAGTTGAGGAAGTAATCTATCTAGCCTACTCCTCCTTCTCTAGTTAAGGTACTGAAGAGCAGAGAGCAGGAAAAGAAGTAGCTAATATTTTTAACAGGCAGTCATGATGTCTGTAGGCCGTGCCTGAGTGGCAACACCACGGTAGGCATAGGAGGCCATCAGCAGGGCTGGGAAAGGCTGCAGAGGTCTGCGACAGCGCACAAGTGCTTTGTGCGGAATGCTGTGCAGGAGCTTTCCAGTGAAGGAATGCAAGACAGGGACAAGGTGCCTTACAACTCAAAATAACGAACTACAGAGACCTCTGTTTTAAATTGATTTACATATATGAAGAAGAGGTTCTCAGGAGTTAGAGGAGGAAATGAGGGTGTGAGGTGAGAATGACCTGAACAAGACATTTTCCCTGCAGACAAGCCCAATCCTAAAGACAGTGCATCCCCCAAAATGACATAGCTTAGATCTGGCTGTGCTGGGAGTGCTCAGAGATGAGCCAGGGTCAAGTCAAAGCTACCCAGCAGAGCAACAAAGAGGAACACGCAAGTTCCCTGTGGCTGAAGAAACAGAGTGAGTAGATGTTTGGTAGGGGAAAGGATAAAAATTCAGTCTTGACCCGACTGATTTTAGGTCCACCAGAAATTTAGAGGTAACCAATGCCATAGGTCAAGCTAGGAAATATTGAAGATAAGGGCAAAAGAGACCCCAAAGCCATGCTGCATGTGTCCTAGCAGCTTTCTTGAGTTTTTCAGAAGCTTAAGCAAAACTTAGACTAAATTGCACTTATACAATTAAATAAAAGGCTGAGGTTTAAATACTGGTAAAGCTGATTCATTCCCCATTGCTGTATTATTTTAAAGGGCAGACTGCCAGCTAGTGAAACACTGACCCTAATGTTTCTTCAGCAAACGGACCTCCCACCCCCTTAGAAACCCTGCCTGATCTTGTTTGAAAACGCTGCAAGAGTAAATTTACAAGACTACGTGACTTGGATAATTCTGACGCATAGCAAATTCATAAGCCCATAACTTATTGTTTACAAACACATTCACAACTCTTTCAATTTGGTAATGTAAGTGAATGAGCAAACACGACCAGCATCCACTTACCTGATTTCCCCAGCATATTAAGACATTTAGTTTATGCCAAAAAGCTATAGATGAGATGGAAGGAGAAGCACTTCCTAGTTCTAATTTCTAAATATATTAAGTGCAAACACTTCACTTTTATGAGAAACTTTAACAGTTAACTCTATGAATATGAATCTTGGTAGCAATTCAGATGAAGATTATAATCTTTCAATCTCATCACTTCTGTCACATCTATTAGATAACGTCCTTTTCTGTCATTCTTCCATCTAGCTCAGGGTCTGAGATTATGAAATTAGCACAGGGCTATAAATTCTCCCTCCTGTCTCATTCTGTCCTCGGCAGATGTATTTTTCTCACTCAGTTCCATTTCTTATTTTGTGGTGCATTATATTTTAGAAACAGCTTCCTGCTTTTCTGTTGGGGATTTTTTTGTTGTTGTACTTCAAACAATCACCATGCTACAGCTAAAAAAAGTAATTTGCCTTCATGCAAGAAGCCTTCTTGCTAAGTGCCACTATGTAATACTGTAATATGCTGCAAATCCTTCATTTCTGTTTAGGTTTGGAGTGTGCCTATTAGTTTCTAGGGAATAAATCATGACTGTCTGATGACTGAAATGACCTTCAGTCTCTATAGTAATTTAAAATGAAGCTGAGCTGATTCTCATTAAAAACCTGTAATTTTGTTAAGCATTTCAGTTACTTATTTTCTTTGTTGGTACTGTATATAATTTCAAATCCTTTTCTGCAGCTAATTATCAAACTATATTTAGTTTTAAGTCTGAGCGATACTGCCACGCGTTGTAAGAAACTGTAGTTACAATAGTAAAGTGTGCTCTTGTCAAAGGACCAAGAACATTCAGGGAATTGAATTTCACCTTGAATCACTCTAAGTTAGCCACATTATCTGTTTTATTAGCGTTAACTTAAAGCCACTTTCTCCAGAATTTTGTATGTGGTTTTTCTCAAAACTCTTTATGTGCCATTAGCTGATAGCATTGCTTATGGTATTTAACCTCTCACTGCTATCTAGCCAACACATAGATTTACTATGCTACTGATGCTGATTTCCTATCATCAATGACCATTTAGGCTAGTTTAAGCACCTTCAGCAATAAGACACCTGAAATACTCACACTGCAGAAATTTTACGGCTTGAGAGCCAAGATTTTTTATAACTCTTAAGTGCACTTTCACTTTCTTTATTGCACCAAGTATGAAGTTAAATTTACCAAGTAGCATAAATCTCTTCCACCTGTGCACACCATGGAAAAGAAATCAGTAAAGGGGCATCATCATATCATACATTAAAAGTGGTGAAAGGAAGAATAAAGTTTGAAGCAGAATGTTCACAGGTTGGTGCTTGGATTTTAGTATCCAGGACAAAATGTATCTCTAAAATTTCAGACATCTGTGATGTTGACACCCATCCTACACTCCTTTTAGAGGCAGGGAGGGAAATGTGCCCTTATAGGGGAAGATTGATGTGACCAGCTTTAGATACCTACTTAAGGATGAGATGATTTGTTCTCCATCATGCCTCTCCTCTCCACTGACTGAAGGCAAAGTGGACAACCAAAACAGAAACGTCCACATTGTATGTTTGAAGTTGGGTAAAATGAATTCCACAGTTATGCCTGTATTTTAAAATACGACATTGAGCCCAACCCAAATGGCTCCTGTCTTGCCTTTCTAGGTTTATGCGATCAAAATCTTTCAGATGACTTTTTTTTTCAGAAGGTCTGAGTGCTCGTGGTTCCCATCAAAACAAACACAGGGACATATGGTGTCCATGAAAAGCAGTATCTTGGCTCTTGAAATCACTCTAGCTCTGTCTCCATTCAGGCTAGTTGTTAAATATGGTTTTTAAATTTCCTGACTCCAAGCTTTAAATAGTCACTTTTATATGTTTTCCTAAATCCATATTTTTAGGCACCAGACTTAAAATGTCCCCAATTTCAAAATCTCTATTGGCATTAGTCAGAAGCCTTTCCAAGAACTGCCTTTGGTTATGATGACTATGCCTCTTTTTTCTAACTTTTTTTTGGTTACTTTTCTCATTTTTCTCTGTTCAACAAAACTAAATAAGCCTCAATTATAAGCCTTCCTGAATTACCAGGCTTGTGGGCTGTTTGGGGATTCTAATACTTCACAGAATGTTTAAAGTAACAAGAAAATCACGAAACCAGATGTAAGCATAATAAATTGGCAAAACTTAATTATTTTTTTTTTCAGGCTCCATTTTGGTGGCCTACCTACTTGGCAAATTTCTTCTAATAGTTAAGTCATTTTATCCCCAGAGAAATTTTTAATTTAAATACAACTCCATACATTTTAGCCAAAATGAGCCTGTGAAATTAACACTATTTTGGATAGCAGGAAAAAAAAAAAAAAGGGAATCATCATCTAAAGGCATTTGCAAGTGTTCCAGGAACATCATTACATATGTATTTTTAGTCTTCCTACTGGCAGCAAGAGCAGTGTAAGACAAATTTGCATTTCAAGGCTGGAACCAACTGCATTTCGCATGGATCTGATAAAAACATCAGAAGAACAACGAGATACTTTGGCACACACATACATTTCCTAAAATGACAGAAAAATGAGAATGTCAAGGATGCATTTCTACACCTCCCACTTCAAAGTCTTGCTACTTAATCTCCCTTGAATAGGCTGCAAATGTCTGACCTCTTAGTAAAACTCATTCATTTCTATGGGTTTTTTTCCACGTAAGTCCCACAAAAGGACTGTCTCAGTAAGTTTACAGATATTGCACAGGTACTCACTAAAAGTACAGATACCTTTAAAGTTATCAAATGCAGAGTTTTGCAGTGGTAACAACTGGGAACTTTTTAATGGAAATCTGTTCAAAACTTATCACAGCACCTCATCTATTATTGGGTCCGTACAGTAAAGGTGGATTGAGAAGATACAACATGACTTGCAGACTTAGCTCCTCTGGTTGTTTCACAGTAGGCTTAAGGACCACTAATAGGAAAGTTTTCTGTGCAAACTAGGGGATGCAGAGGACTCTAGATCAAAATGTCCCACTTAAATCCCTCAACACAGCTCTCTGGAAATAATAGTAGCGTGAGGATAAAAAATAGGTTTGCTTTTTATTGTGCTTTCTAATTTTGAAGAATCTCAACCTGTGTGTGATGGCAGAAGATATTTTATTTTCCAAACTGTTCCACGTTTGTACAGAAGAGATCTGTAAAGACAATAAAATGTTTCTTGGAGATATTTTATTCTTGCACATGGTTTTGTTTGATCCCAAGTGATGCTGGATTGAAAGTACATGCTCTTCACTCTCTTGAAACAGCATATGCTCTTTTAGTATTGCAAGCTGGAAAAAGAAGTCTCAGAAACAAAACATCCTTATTTCTCACAGAGAAGGTCAGGGAAAATAGAAAGCTTATCTGAATATAAAGCAAATATTCACAACTACCGGAGAATATATTTCTTTCAATTAGGAAGGAGTTAGCAAGCTTAGCTTAACTTGTGATCTTTTCAACAAACACAAATACATTGGCAAAATTTCCTAGTCTAGCTGCTCTGCAACTTTTTCAAGTCCTCATATGTCAAATTCGGGCTTCAGCCCTGGCTTTCCCCCAGCAAACCTACTGATCCTTCGCCTGTGCTCTCCAGGCATGGCATGGCTCTCCATCTCACAATGCCCCTCCAGCTGGCTTTGAAGCCAGGGAGGGGGCAAAAGAAGAGCTGTCCTCGATGGTGGCGTATTCCTGGCTCCCTGTCCAGCCAGTGCTGTAGGATTGTCTGACTTGGATGCTCAGCCAACACTGGAAATGCTCACAAAATCTTTTGCAGTATCCCAGACCTGGTGGTATTCTGGGATCAGTCTCAGGAGCTACTCCAGGATGAAAACTGAACTGTAGTCTAGAGCAAATTATTTCTCTAGGGAAAAGCAGAACTCTCTTATCCTCATTTCTTTTGATCTCATAACCTATCTATCTATTTCTCTTTTAAATATCCTGCTCAGTTTCAACCAGAGAAGTCTCCACACTGTCAAGCTCCACCAGCCTTTTAGAAAGAGAGAAGAAAGAGGGAAGGGTTTGTTAACATGTTAATCTCTTTCCTTGAGGAAATACCTCTTAACCCATCAGTATGTGTGTCTGCCCAGGACAGATGTGAATCAGGAGTACACAGGCCACTTTTTTAACCCAGCAGGTGGCAATGAGCCAAGGGAAGAGGAAGGATTTAGGATACAAATATGTAGGAATCTCAGGTTTGTTAGCTCTACTAAACAACATCTTTAAGCTTATTAACTTTATGATTACCATAACGTAGCAATACATTCCAAAGGCAAAAAATATTTTGCTTTCCAGCTTAAAATTTCTTGCCTTTTAATTTTGGGAATTTCTCTTTGTTCTAACATTGTAAGAAAGTGCTAAGGGGATTTCTCTAACTACTTCATCTGTACAGCTTATTTATGTATATACATTATCATGGTCTGACTAATTTTTTCCTCTGTAAAGTGAATGATCTCACTTTTAATTAGTTGTTGCTACAAATTACAGAATCATTTCCATTTTTTGTTGTGTCCACTTTTGAATTTTTGAGTTTAGGTGCCTGGAACTGCACATGGCATTCGAGGTGAAAGGGTATTTTGATTTATATAGGTCTGTATAACTTTCTGTATTATTCTCCATGATGGTCTTCATGCATGCTAGCAATTTGGTCTAGTTGAACTTGCCTCCATAATACAATTTTCATTGAATTATTTATAAAGTTTCACAGATCTTTTACTACCGGTGGAACAGTTACTGTAGAATTTGCATACCAGCTGTATAAAATAAACACATGAGTATTTCAAGATACTGTCCATTATTTTTGCATCTCAACATTGAATTTCCTCTGCTGTTTAACAGCTTGGAAGGCTCCTTCATAGTAGTTGTTACCTGCCAATTTTCCTGCTCTTTCCCTGCTCGCCATATCTTGCAGATTATTAAACAATACCATTTTGGGGAGGTATTACCTTTCAGCTTCCCCACTGATGGCTTCCCCACTCCTTAATGACATACTGAAGAGTTTCAGCAAATCGCCATCTTTATGTCAACATTTTTACTTGCAGCAATATACCTGGAAGCAGCAACACATTCAAAGACCAGGACAGATACGTTGGTATTCTGTGACTGCTTTGCATCACTCTGGTGATGAAAACCCAGCTCAGCTGGCTGTCTAGCTCAGATTAGGGTAGGAGAGCAATGAGATTGATATAGAACCCATGTCTTTGGAAAATCCAGAGGAGACTTGAGCTATTTTCAGGGTATACAGTATATTTAGGTATTACTCTTCTACTGTAAACTATGGGTTTAAGCTAAATATTCATCTTGATGTGATGACCTATTCATTCATCATCTTCTGAGCTGAATTTTTGTGTCAGCAAGAGGTTTGAGTGGTAGTCTGAATGACTTCACATTTTTTAAACTGATCTCCATGCTCCTTAACCAAACCCAGCAAAATCCCACCCACAATCCAGCACCTGTAACTATGCAAGGTCCATCCTAACCTCCAGGCAGAAATGTAACATCTTCATTCTCACCCTCCTCTCCAAACTCTCTTGATATTGAGAACGGAGGGGTCTGCAGAGCCAGTGTCAGTTCAGAGGTGATGGGAGGGCTGAGTAAAGTTGTATTCACGATTTGCACAGAGGAAATGTTATATTAGCTGCATGCAGATGAGCAGCCTATGCCAGCAGCTGCTCAGCTTTCCAACATCTGACAACTGTGGACCAAAACCATAACAGTGTCAGGAGGTGACCCGGCCAGAGTTTGATTTGTTTCCAGTATCAAAGCATGCAGTTGGGGTTTTTTTTTCATTTAAAGTTACTACCAAGCATAGCCAAAAAGCCTGAAGAATGCATTGGCTGTTAGTCTATGTAAAATAATGTTAAATTTAGCTACAACTGTGTTTGTATTTTGGGGGTATTTACTTAACTTAATGAGGAATGTGATCAGTACTAATGGGGAAAGCGCTGTGTTTTCATATGTGTATGCAAATGCAAGTAATTAGCATGTGCAAATGAGGAGTAGGTGTCCAGGGGAAGGTTGCTGTTTGCTTTCTATCATTTGTGCATGTTAATTATCAAAATAAGATTTGCAAATGGGCCTATATTTTTTTATTCCAAGGTTAATAATACAATTCAGTGAGCTTTAAGAAGGCCAGGCTTGAGTTACAGCTTTGGCAAGCTTCCCAAAATGGTACACAAACTCATGAGCTCTCCTCATCTAGGACCTTGAAATTTTTCACTTAAGAAGAAACTGTCCATATTCAAGATATGGGCAGATGATCTGGGCATGTATATATCTGATATGGAGAGTATTATCAAACCCAGGTTTAAATTCAAGTAAAATCAGCCTCAGTTTTGAAACAAAGGATTTAATTGTAGACAACTTATTCATATTTATATACCTGATATTAACTGCCCATGAATTGGAAATTTGTAAAGGGTTCATAAAGCATTTCTAGAAAAACAGTCCCCATGTGTTTCATTGTTCTTGAAATCAAGGACATGTCCTTCAATGGTTGCATATAATTCCCTAACATGAAGCTGCCAGATCAGAAAATCTTGGTCATGTAAAATTAAGAAGTTTTATCTGTGAACAAGTGTTTGCCTCTTACGAACTGTCTTTGATTATATCAGTTGTGAGCACACACATCCTATAAAGAAATTGAAACTATTAGACAAGATTCAGTTCAGAGCCTGCAGCCTGCTATACACACTAACGATGCAAGATTAGTGTTTGTCACAAAGTGGCCGTATTTCAAATATTGCAGGAAAATTCAAGGAAAACTGCAAAAAGAGTATTAATATCTCTCTGAACCCCTCTTTTTAGTTTTGGGTTTAGTGGGTGTTTTTTTTTCTATTTAGGCATTAACTCTTAAAATTATGACAAGCTTTAGGTGGGGTTTTTTAGCAGATAAGACTGAATTCTGGTCAGAGCTTATGATTATGAAACTTTACTACTGTGGATGGCAAATAAGCAATGAAGTAATAAAAGAGGTGAGGATGGATAGAGAAACATTCATAAACCTCTGTCAGGCTGCTGTCGACCATCTGTGAGGAACTATCTCAAACCAAATCCTCCAACTGCTCCTAAAGTGATCAGTACAAAAATACCCTTATGATCTTCTGACATGTCATAGAATCATAGCATCTCATAAGAATCTTTAAGGTTGGAAAAGACCTCTAAGGTCATTGAGTCCAGCCATCAACCCAACATCACCATGTCTACTAAACCATGTCCAGCAATGCCACGTCTACATGCATTTTTGAACACCTCCAGGGATGGTGACTCCACCACCTCCCTGGGCAGCTTGTTCCAAGGCCTGACCACTCTTTTTGGGGCAGAAATTTTTCCTATTATCCAACCTAAACCACCCTTGGAGCAATTTAAGGCCATTTCCTCTTGTCTTATCACTTGTTGCTTGGGCAGAGGCCGACTCCCACCTCATCACACTCTCCTTTCAGGTAGTTGTAGAGAGCAATAAGGTCTCCCCTGAGCCTCCTCTTCTTCAGGCTAAACACCCCCAGTTCCCTCAGCTACTCCTCATCAGACTTGTGCTCCACACCCTTCACCAGCTTTGTTGCCCTTCTCTGGACACGCTCCAGCACCTCAATGCCTTTCTTGTAGTGAGGGGCCCAAAACTGAACGCAGTATTTGAGGTGTGGGCTCACCAGAGCCAAGCACAGGGGGACAATCACTTCCCTACTCCTGCTGGCTGCACCATCCCTGGTACAAGCCAGGATGCTCTTGGGCCCCTTGGCCACCTGGGCACACTGCTGGTTCATGTTCAGCCGGCTGTCAACCAGGACCCTCAGTCCTTTTCCTCCAGGGAGCTTTCCAGCCACTGCCTCAAGCCTGTAGCGCTGCCTGGGGTTGTTGTAACCCAAAGTGCAGGATCCAGCACTGAGCTTTCTTAAACCTCACACAGTTGGCCTCAGTCCATTGATCCAGCCTGTCCAGATCCCTCTGCAGAATCTTCCTACCCTTGAGCAGATCGACACTCCTTCCCAAATTAATGTCACCTGCAAACTTACTGAGCCCATGGCTGAGTGGCAGCCTTGCATTTTGCACCTCAGCACATTAAAGCTCCTTACATCAGGGCGGGATAACACATCCTTGTACCTACCAGAAGAAGGCAGAGACGGAGCCAGGTTTTCAGTAGCTCAGTTGATAGGGGAGTTTACTCTGCTTCATACAAGGTTAAATGACACTTCTGTGCAGTTGTCCCGGACATCCCTATTCATCAAAAACTTCAAAACCTTGACATACATGTTACCCTTTATCCAAACCAAGGATTTGTCACACATTTGCGTGCTCTTTTTTCCTAAGCAAACACTTTGCCTCTTGGCTGGAACCCCAGGATTAGTGAAAGACTTAGCAATGAGAAAGGCACTTGCAGAGACAAAAACCCTCTGGGAGGCATAAAGAGGCCTTTCTGCTTCACCGAACACTGTGTCCGGTTATGGACACCAGAGCTGAAGAAAAATACGATCCAGCTGGACAGAATCCAGCAAGAAAAACTGAGAGTGATCAAATTGTTTCACTGAATTGTTAAGCTGAAGGAAGGGGAGGCTGAGACCAAGAGACGTCATAGGACTTCAGCATTTAGAGAGGCTGCAACTGCCACTGCAGGATACGTTTTTAGAACAAGATAAATAAAATTGGTCAGAAATGGTATGGAAAGAGTTGTGATCTGGAGAGAGAGGGAGGGACAAGAGAGCCTGTTTAAAGCCCTTCCATCAATCCCTCTCTTTTTATATTTTCACGTAGTCTCATATAGTTAAGTGAGCACCTATCACATATGATTGTCAAGGAGAGAATGAGGGAATAGGATTTGCTCAGTTTTCAAAAGAAAGTCTTAGTGTAGATGTTACTGTTGTCCACAAGTGCAAAGTGGGAGGATTTAAGTGGGACAGAACCAGATGCTTCTCAAGGGTGCACAGTGCAAGCACAAAAGGTAGCAGACACAAGGTGTTATCCAATTAGATAGCAGGAAACTTTTCCCACCATGAAGGTTGACAAACACTGACACAATGGCCCATAGAGGTGGCATAATTTCTTTGAAGATACCCAAAATTCAACTGGGCAAGACCCTGAGCAGCCTGATCTTGTTTGGCCAGTTCCTTACAAGATGCCTTCAGCCTCACAACATGTCATGGGAACGAAAAAACATCTCCCCCTGTTACCAAGCAGACACCGAATTACACGAGGAATTTGGCACTGCCACCATCAGCACTGTCTACTGTTTAAATTTAGATAACCATCCTAGGGACTAAATATCACACAACAGAGCAAAGAACCTGTGCAGCTGCACGAGCTCTGGAGGAGCACTGACATCCAGATTGAGAGTCATGGCATTAACATGTCAAACCAAGAAGAAATGTCAACAGGAGTTGTTTTGTCTGCCCTTTAACCTGTCTCTTGCACGGCTGAGGACATGTCTAGGAAGGCTACAACTACAGAGCTGTGCATTATAACAATTTAGACCTAAAGAGCAGGAAACAGTTTCAGTCGCTTAAGTCACCATTTTCTCTATCAACTGATTATATACTTCACCTTAGGTAATTATTGAGTTAAAGAAGCAGAAAGAAAAAGCAGAAGGAGCTTAAAGGAAACAAACCTGTTTTTCTTACTCCCACCTACATGTCCTAGCCCACAGGCTAAAAAGACATCGAGGCCCTGGAGCGTGTCCAGAGAAGGGCAATGAAACTGGTGAAGGGTCTGGAGCACAAGTCTGATGAGGAGCGGCTGAAGGAACTGGGCTTGTTTAGTCTGGAGAAGAGGAGGCTCAGGGGAGACCTTGTTGCCCTCTGTAACTACCTCAAAGGAAGTTGTGGTGAGCTGAGGGTCGGCCTCTTCTCGCAGATAACTAGCGACAGGACAAGGGGGAACGGCTGCAAGTTGCGTCAGGGGAGGTTCAGGTTGGAGATGAGGAGAAATTTCTTCTCTGAAAGAGTGGTCAGGCATTGGAATGGGTTGCCCAGGGAGGTGGTGGAGTCACCGTCCCTGGGGGTGTTTAAGGAAAGGTTGGATGTGGTACTTAGGGACATGGTTTAGTGGGTAATAGGTGGTAGGGGGACGGTTGGACTAGATGATCCTTGAGGTCTCTTCCAACCTTAATGATTCTATGAAAGTCACAGCTTCTGTCCCTGGGATTCCAGCAAGCCTTAGTGGCTGCAAGGGGCTCTGGTTGAGTACAGTTATCACTAAGGTCATCTATGCAAAAAGTGAACATCAGCAACCTTTGAACGACAGCAATGTTTAGATCAATATCCCAGGAGACAGCTAACATAACTTTAATTTCCAGCTCAGTCCAAGGAAATAAAAAGCTGTGTCTTTCCACTGCCTAGCTTTAACCACCAGTTTATAGGATATCTTGCAAGGAAGCAAGCTCCCTCTTCCCCTTAGTGCTCATGCCACAAGGATGAAGAGACACCCTTTAATCTGAAGAAATACCTTTTTGCATACTGCTTAGGACAGGTGGGAGAAGGGAAGAACATGCAGTTGTCTGAATTACCTGACTCTGGTGAAGCAGAAATATATCCTCGAGGCCAAACAGGAACATATGATATCTAAAAAACCATGAGTTGTCCTTTCTGGCTCAACATTAAAAGTGAGTCGATGCACTGCATTGCACCAATCTGCCTCAAAGGTAACAAATGTTTTCCAGGAGCTCAGGCCTCGTGTGACATTTCTTGTTCCCTCAACTCCAGCTGAGTCAGTAAAAGAATAAGATAACTTAGCTCTGTGAAACAGGAGCTTAGCTTAACTGTCGTCATTAAGAATTCAGCCACGTAACCTCCAGCACATGGTTTGCGGGCTGTACCTGTGCAGAAAGACCCTTGAGAGGTGACCCAAACTGTCTGCAAAACAGGGGTCACATCCCAGGCAAGTGATTTTCAGGCAAAGGCACTTTAACCAAGCTGCTTCACTAGTGCCAGATCTTTTTCTCCATGAAGTGAGTGGACTTTTGCCACTGCCTTCGATAGAATAAGCTTTCAGGCAAAAAGGTGCATCCCAGGCTGTTTGAAATTAAAAATGCAGCAGGGCTCAAGTCAGCACAAGAATAGTCTTGAAAAAATGTATTACATATATTAAAAAATGTGCTTGTCTAACTAAATTGCCCTTTAAAGCAATTAATATGTTGAAAACATATTGCAAATCCACATGAACAAACGTACATTTTTCTTTAATGTATCTAAAGGAAGTTACAGTTGATTTTTAGGGGATGCAGTGACAGGAGGAGGGGCAATGGGTATAAACTAAAAGAGGGGGGATTTAGATTAGACATGAGGAAGAAATCCTTCCCTGGGAGGGTGCTGAGGCCCTGGCACAGGGTGCCCCGAGAAGCTGTGGCTGCCCCTGGCTCCCTGGCAGTGCCCAAGGCCAGGTCAGATGGGGCTTTGGGCAACCTGATCTAGTGTAGGCTCTCCCTGCCCATGGCAGGGGGGCTGGAACTAGATGATCCTTGCAATCCCTTCAAAATATAAGTCATACTAAAATCTGACCATGTTCACCTAATCTGTCTCAAAGAGCATTAGTTCTGTTGCTTTTAATTTTACAGGCATATCTTGATTTTGTTCAAGTCAGTAGTTTATGATTTAAGCCAGACCTGTTGTGGCCTATGTTCATGTATCTCAGGGTACAAAACCAGGGAATGCTATCTAGAAATGGAAAGAATGGTATTGGATATACCAAAGACCTCAATGGAAAAAACTGGGCAACTCACGTACATTAGATTATGCCCATCTGCCCTCCAAAATTCCTCAGAATTATTGCATATGCCCATATGTTCAGCATGGAGGTACTGGAGCTCCAGCTTGCTGCCATATATCCACAAATCTTAACTATGATGCAGTTTTAAATGCGTGACAATGCACATATTTTCTAGTTTTAGCTAAAATTTTCCCCAGGGAAATCATAGAATCATAGAATATCCTGAGTTGGAAGGGACCCATAAGGACTATCGTGTCCAACTCTTGGCTCCATACAGGACCAGCCGAGTCAGAGCAGATGACTGAGTG
>VWZZ01005918.1:326230-337487 GCA_013399095.1 Psophia crepitans | reverse complement strand
GACTTCAGCCTCTCCTCATACGTCTTCACCTCTAGACCTTTGTTGCCCTCCTTTGGACACTCTTCAATACTTTTATGTCCTTTTTGTACTGTGGTGCCCAAAACTGCACACAGCACTCGACATGAGGCCACACCAGTGCAGTGTAGAGTGGGACAATCACTTCCCTAGACTGGCTGGCAATGCCGTGCTTGGCGCACCCCAGGATATGGAAAATGGGATGAGTTTTATCTGTTTGGTTTTCGTTTTTTTGTTGTTTGGGGGTTTCTTGGGGGGGTGGCAGGTGGGGAGAGGGGAGGATTTGTTTGGGTATTTTTTAATAGATGAAATGGTATCTGGAGTAATTAGACATAATGGAGCAATTAGAAGGATAAAAAGAAAATCAGGAAAGTGTAGGATGGAACTGGGAGAAGAGAAACTCCCTACAGTTAGTCAGAACAGCATACCTAGGGAGCTCACAAACTGGCTGACGGGATTAGGAAGTGAATGGCTGAGCAAAGGAAGTCAATGAAACAAAATGTTCAGTAGCATGAAAAATAATTTCTAGGATTGCTACAAGTTCAAAAATTCCAGTTAAATTTTAGAAGGTTTCTCATGGTGAACAGTCTTCACAAAGATTTCAAGGACACATACTGGAAAATATAGTTATAAAGTAATCCTAAAATTAAATTCCTAGGGCTTTTATCATCTCACTCATAAATCAGTCAAGCTTCGAAGCCAATTAGGATTCATGCTGCCATTTTTTCTCTTGGAAGGCTCTGACACACAACCACAGTCTTCTTGCAGTTAGAAACTTCATTCTGATTTCCATCCTGAATTTATTCAGGTTTCAGTAATTAACAGTGATTTTCAGCCCGTGATATGCACGCATTGGGTAGTCTACAGAGAACTTCTAGAGGCCTCTCAGCCAGCACAGAACTCAATAGACTGGTATTAACTTTGTAGGATTCACAACTCCACCGAGAAACCTTTAGGTGCCTACCAATAACGTAAAGAATGAAAATTGTTAATTCCTGTGTCAGGCAGTAACTTGTGTTACAGCTCAAATAGCTGTTTCCACACCCCACTGTTTAACTATGTAGTAGTACAGCATTATGCAATTATTTTGGGGATACGAAGCTATTTTAGTTTCCTGCTATATCACACACTCTTCATTCACCCAGTGGTCCTCTTAGTCATTCTCTGCACTTGCAGAATATTTTTGAGGTGACAACCCTTTACACCATGTAGACAGTGGTTCATCCTGACTAGGTGTGATCGGTGGCGCTACTAACTGCTTGATAACATTGCTTACTGCAACATCTGAGTTTTCCTTGGGGAACGCTCACACAAATATTACTTAGGCTCAGCACTTAAATCCTCACGAATATGGTTTACAAAGCACCAGCTGCAGGTACTGTAACAGAATGCAATGGAGCGTTGTGGGTCATATTGGTATTTGACTGCATCTTTTAATAATTATTGGTTGGGTGCACAGCAACTATTAAACACAATACAGCCGGACTTTTTTTTTCTCCTCTGCAATAACAAAAGGCCATAAAATGTTCATGTCTGGCAATTCATTACTTTGACTTTGCTATGGTTTAGGGCAAAAAAAGCCTGACAGTATTTAGAACAAAAGCAAATAAACTGGTGTTGTCACCACCATGTAAAATCTCTTTTCTTTGCTCTGACTACATGTAACCAACATTAATACCTGACAATGTCTACCTAAAACTCTCACAGAGAGGTTTAGAAATGCTGATGTGTTGAAGGGCGCTTTTTTATTTTGTGGTTTTTTTTTTTTTCAAAACCTTCATGAGTTTGTGCTCTTAAATAAGAAACTGAGTCCATGGCAACAAGCTTGTACAAGTGTTCGTCTTGAGGAACATGTTTTGTAGAACTGGTCTGAACCAATTTTCAACTAATGAGAATTTCTGATAAAAAATAGATTTCTTGAGTTCTATATATACAGCCTGGATATTTATCAGAAAAAAAAAGAAGCCTCTGAGTAAAATACAGTTTCTCAGAGGAATAAAGCATTTCAGATGGATTAAACAGTTCCTCTTTGTTTTGTTTTGTTTTTGTTTTAAGATTGTATTCAACTGCTGATTTCAATTACAGTGATCAGTTTCAAAATATGATACCTCCTCAGTGGGGATCTTAAAGGAGGTTTGGTGGCTATTTCTCCTCAAACAGAAATAAAATTAAAAAAAAAACAAACACCCAAACTGCAAACCTCAAGAGGAAATTGATATTCTTAAAGAAAATTCATTTTAAGAAAAAGTGGAATTTTCAGAATCAAAATTCACTGTCTCTGAAATCAAATTCATGAACCCAGCTACTCTTCAGTTAAGCAGGTGATAACTCCTCACAGATGAACTACTGTATTGATATAGTACATCTACTTTGGTCCTCTGAAGCAAGATAGATTGTAGGGGGGCATTGCAACAAAGTCAGGCCTCCTGAATCACAGCAGGGGTTTTGATGTTCCCTCATTTGACTCCACACTTAATCCAAATCCTCAGAAACTGTTGATATACTTAATAGCTATTAAAAAGATTTTAAAACAATAAACGAGGGATATTTAGGAAAATAAACACTTTCCAAAGGTATTACAAACCCAAAGCTTGATCCCTACTGTAGGAAGTTTCTAGAACCAATGAGTTCGATTTTCTTTTTATTTATTTTCTGAGCATTTGTGTTATTGCAAGGTTGTCTCTTCAGGTTTTTCTTCAGTTACTATGAGAACAGCAATTCCTTTTAGGTAAAAGCAGAGATTTTTCAAAAACTTCATTACACAATTTGATGCTCTAAGAAAAAACAATAACCTGATGTCGTAAACCATGTGATGCAACTCAATAAGTAACTCATAACCTGGTCTCAGTAAGACTTTTGCTCCAGTAAAAAACTCTTGAGGAACCTATGCTATGGGATAAGAATCTCTTGTAAAAACAGTGTGAAAACCAAGCACACTGATACAAACAATTAATTCTCTTTACCTATCATCTCTTCACTTTGGGTTGACTAAAGTTAATGTCTACATCATAGAGCAATTATAAGCTGTGTAATCATAACCATCACGCTTACAGAACTCACAATGCTTCTGAGCTTCTCATTTTACAGGGATTTTTTTTCCTGATACGCCTGCCCAAAGCTAGTCTTGTGTGTTTGACAAAGCTAAACAGCTTCAATACTTTAAAAAAAAAAAAGTCTTGTTATTTTACATGGCGATTTCAAGGGTATTTCTGTCCTTTCTGACTAATTTTTAGCAGCAGCTTTTTGGAAAAAACTAGAGTTTAAGGTAGGCTTTATCTCTGGTATCTCCAACCTTCTGAAAGTTAGGGGTCTTTCTGCATAGAAGGAAAGCACCTCCAACAGCCTCAGAGGGCAGAGTCTGTAAGGACTCACTGACTTCATCGTTTCATTGACTGTTGCGGAAACCTAGACCAAGCACTCCATTTGTAGCTGTTCTGCAATAGGCAGGATGAATTTCATCCCTTCATTTCTTCTTTAGTGCAAACTGAGATTCCCCCTTTAATGACATGACTTTTGGAGATATGGCATTAAAAATGACAGCATCTCAAGAGCTGGCAAAACCAATTTAGAACCTTGTCATACCTGATAAATAAACTAGTTATGTTTTTTAGGAGCAGTAATAGGTTATGAAATGTGTGACCTTGGGTCCCATCCTGCTTCCAAAGTTGACATAAATGTATATATTGCTTTACTTTTTAACAGGAATACACCAGCTGTTCACATTCATTACTCCAACCATCCCACGGCAAGGATGGTTGCAGGTATCAGCAAAGATGCAGGATGAGGGCTAAGAGGATGAATAACAGGATGCGTACAATTTCAATTATTGCTCAGAATTGACCCTCCCATCTCTATGGTGTCTCCAAGCTGAACATTCCTTAGTAGATTTATGTGTGTTTTTAAGCTTTTCGGAACAGACTTCCCTTCCCACAGGCTATAAACCTTCATTAATCAAACACATTTTTCCAGTGCTGGAATTTATAAACCCAAAAATAAAATAAGAAAAGAACTTAAAAACAGTTGTATAGAGCCATATACAAAATTCATCTAGGCTAATTCCTTATCTCTGACACTGGCCAGTGGCAGATCCTGAGGGAAGGTGTGTAACAAAGATGACATTTACCGTGAAATCTTTTCCCTGGCACATCCTTCAGGCAGTCGGTGGTATAAGAACTTGCCACTGCAGTTAATAGCTCCTAACTATATACACTCATTCAAAAAGTCTGGTCAGGTTTTGAGCACATTCATTCAAATTTTCACAACTTTCTGGGGCAATTTAATTATGCTTCATGTGAAAAAGTAGCTCACTCAGATTTTTTTGACTGCTTACCTGATAATCGAATTGCGTGTCCCCTATTCTGTGTATTTCAAGAAAGGAAGAATAATGATTCCCTGCTCACTTTTTCAATGTCATTCATTGTTTTCTACATCTCAGATCATGGCCATCCCAGTCATTGCCAAACTAAAGGGACTACTTTATAAGGTTCTTCCTTATTGCAGAAGTTGTTACACATCTCTGGCCATCTTTGCCATCTTTGCATGTTTTTCCCCCCTCCTTCTGAGGGGAATTATCCATTCTGAGATTAACATAATTGTCAGGAGACACTGTAGATGTGAATTTAAACAGACTTGTGGTAGCAGTTTGGATCTACATTCCCATCCTAACAATCCCTAAGATCCCTTCTGCCTCTAAACACCTTCAAATTGCTGCACCAGTCTACAGTGTCTCCAAGATCCCTGCTCTGAGTGGCAATATTTCATGTAGATCCTTTCACTGAGAATGGATATTTATGGCTGTTTCTTTCCACTTGGGTTACTTTGTGTTTAGCAATGCTTAATTTCATATGCCATTCCCTCTTCCAGCCACCCATATCATAATTTAAATAAAAAATTATCCAAAGGAGTGATACTTGGTTCTTACACTGCATCTTCCAGTGTCCACTGAAGTCAGTATTGAGAATTAGATGGGCTTTCAGTTGGACCCAGATGGTATTAGGTTGCCATAGATTTTAGAACATTTTCGAAGCGGAAAACCACTTCTGAAACAGAAATATTTTCCAAACATGTTCAGCAGCTGAGCTGCACATTCTGGAGATTAGAAAGGGGCTCTTTTACCCACAGAAAGACTGGATGGCAACACCACAAAAAAAGAAAGTGGTCCCACAACACAGTTATTCAGATGCATTTTAATTCAAATTGGATGGGACTGCGGGGGTGGAAATGCTGAAAGCCACAGAAATAGAATTTTTCCTCTCTTGCTTCAATGTAATTTAAAACATCAAACCATTTTTAATGAGTTTTAGTGAAACCAAGTCTTGGCTGTGACCTTCTATGCCAAAATTTAGCCTGGAGAAAAATTTCAAAGTTGATTTATAAATCCTATAAAACAGAGAGGTTGATGGTGAAAAGAGTGAACTGCGGACACCAATAGGATATACTGTTACAGCCTTATTTTTAACTTTGAATCTGCAGAGAGGCTTTGTAAAGTGTATTTACCTTGTATCCCAGTGCTGAAATTGTGCATGAAAATTTGTCCTTATAAAACTATGACTTTGATATTCTGCACTTTCTTAGAATCAAAGAGAAAACCGATTTGCAAAATAAAACATACAGAAGGAATCACAGAACGGTTTGGGTTGGAAGGGACTACAAGAATCATCTAGTTCCAACCCGCCCCGCCATGGGTGGGGGGATCCTCCACTAGACCAGATTGCCCAAAGCCCCATCCAACCCAGCCTTGACCACTTCCAGGGATGGAACCTCCACAACTTCTCTGGGTCACCCCTGCCAGTGCCTCACCACCCTCACAGTAAAGAATTTCTTCCTAATGTCCAATCTAAATCTCTCCTTTTTTAGTTTAGTTCTCTCTAAAAGAGGGAAGCATGTACCACCAAAATCTTGTCTTCAACAGAAGGACCTCATAAACAGCAAAAAGGTCCCTAGACTGTTCGTGTGAAGGACAGCTTCCAGTCTTCTAGTCTTCTGTTGAACAAGTGGTTTCTGCACCCATTTCTTGTTCTAGTATAAGGTTGAATGTCTCCAGCTACAGACTTTCTAACTGTCAATATGGACGGGGCCTCCCCCTGTGAACGCTGTGTAGGATCTCTAGGAGACAACTGTCATGCAAATCTTGCATCAGGAATTTTTTTCCTGAGAGCTAGTAACAATAACATTTTGCAGTCATCGTGTCTACTGCATAACGCTGCCTTACTGAGTTCCTTGTCAACAGCTAATACACTTGGGACCTTTTGTGCTAATACGTAATTTGAGCTAAAGGTAAGGTCCATTATCTCATAGCCTCTGGCGTTCTGTCTTGCAGAGGTCAAGGGCACAGGTACATCGTATCACACCACCCATGGATTTCCCTTCTGATCAATTCACTATTCTGCACCATTCCCCACCAGCTATCCCAACACCTTCAAGTCCCCTCAGGGATATGGTCTCCTATGAGCTACCTACCTGCACATGCTTATTTTCTCATCTAAATTTCCAGTTTTACCACAGTCCTCTCCTGAATTTATAACTTCTTGCAAATCATACTAGTCTCCAGATCTTATCATTCCTTAGGAAATTTTACCCACTACCTTCTCAGCACCTATATTTCCTCTCCTTAGCATTTGTTTTCTCGTCATTTCTCCATCCAAACCTATAGATGTAGAATTATGTAGAATTTACGTAAGCTCAGGCAAAAGAAAATATTTATGACAAGCCAAGAAATAAAGTTGGGAAAAAAAGTTTGTAGATAAAGGTATTTTGGTTGGGATTCACTTTCCTTCTAAATTTTGACTTGAGTCAGTGTTGACGTCCACGTCTGAGTTGGTCACTTTAATGGCTCTCACAGGAGTTCACAGTACAGACCATCACAGTACGTATTTTAGGTATCTACTTGTGGTGAGATAAATTGTGCTGTAGGAGCATTTGTTTATCTCTATTGACTGCAAAGGGATGCTCAACAGCTAGCTCAGAGGTAAACTACCGTCAGAGTCAAGTCTTTATTAACTGATTAAGAACAAGATACATTTATCAACTTTCTTTGTAAGAATTTCACTGACTTCAAGGAAATGCTGTATGCACAAACCTCCGGGCAAAGCACAGGCTTTAGCCCTTCAAATCCAGTTTAGAACAGCAACCATTGTGATCGCGCTGAGCAAAACAGAGAGAAAAGTTCAGCCATGCTGGTGGAGAACAGCACTCCAGGGAAAAATGTGAAAAAAATGTTTTTATTCTGCGCAGAGTAGGACCAGGGGAAATTGCTCCTGCTCCCAAAGAAAACGTTGCCTAACGTGTTGGTGATGGAGGTGGTGTTGGTGGCAGGGCTGTTTTAGGAATCTATTGTTTTCTTTGTGTGCTTTCTACTTTTGTACTTCATTTCCAAAATAATGAGAGACATGGTGGGTATTCCTAGCTCTACTACTGACCTGCTGCAGTACGTGAAGAGGTCTCTTAACCTCCCTGTACCTCAGCTATTTCATTTGTGAAACAGGGCTTGTCCTTTTACCCCTATAAAGCACTTTGGGACCTAAAGGAATATTATCACTATATTCAGCACAAAGCCAACTGCTCGTAACAAACAGTCCTGGTGCTGGTGGTCGCGACTCAAACTGTGAGGACTATCGCTACCCAGGGACCAGTATAGACTGTGAAAAAATCTAGACTGTTTAAATATATTCTGTAGTGATCCTGTCCACCCAAGAAAAAAAGGAGAGGGAAAAAAAAGCACTTCAAAGGGTAGGTCCCCTTGCCCAGAGCACTGAGATTTTAAAGCATGCTGTACAACATGGCTACAGTTCCCGAGCTAAAGAGAGATCAAAACTGCAGCTTCACCAGCTCTTCTGTACAGTAAAGTTAATCACATTAGCCACTTCACAAGAATAAATCTTGCATTTCCATTTTACTTTGATTTCCCTTTTTTCATTTTTATCTTTAATGAGTAATGGTTTGAATAAAAATCTTTAGGTTACAAGGAGGACGAGCTGGTTGCAGAAGTCATGTCTGGGATAAGATTGCAAGGTGGAGGCCCTGGAAAGGTCACTGCCTTATAGGGTAGGCTTAAAATCTGACCCAGTGGTTCATTAATCTGCTTGAGGATGTATATCAGCTTCTACAGTGACCTGGCTTGGAGGAAGTTCGCTTCATTTCAAAGCTTCACTCTTCATCACTCAGAGGGAAATACAAAAAGAGAAGGAAAAATGATGTGTAAGCAGAAAAATATTTCATTTTTTACTGCTATGAGTTTTGCCATTGCAGAGAAGGAAGAAGTCTGGTTTGATATTGCCTGAACCCCTCAATAAAAGCTGATGACAACATTCCAAGGAAGAAATGAGAAAAAAAGGCCAGGAAGCCAAAGAAACTAAAGGCACTGTACTATCCTTAACATTTCTGTTCAGCTATCTGGGCTGATTCTGTGCAAGCTTGTAGGCTGAGGCCTCTGAAGAAGGAGTTCAGATGTCTTCAAAGTAGGATCACTCTCTGAATGAGCCTCATAGTTAGTCGTTGCCACCTAATCCGCAACGCTTTATGTAAGCGAACGTTGCTTTCTTGTTTTGTATGTTGCACAAAAACAGGGCCCTGATTTTTGGCAGACTAACTTCGAAGAAACAGATTAAGATAAATGTAAATATGCAGAAATGTGCTTGGCATTTAAGGCAAGTTGTGTGGTTTTTTTTTTAATCCACATCAAAAATTTAACAGATATTACTGCATGAATTACTTCAGCAAGTAGCATCTCAACTTCCAAACCCCTGGACTAGGGGTGGGGAGTGGGGTGGGGGTGAGGAAGGAAGTAAAAATTACTCTGGAAAAAGCAGTAAATGAATTCCCAAGCTCTGAAAATCTTTTTGGCTTCTGGTATGCACAGTACATCAACCCAGTTTGTTGTCCCCTGAAGGGAGCTATTTATTCACGACAATATTAATCAGTTTTTTCCATTGTTTTCTCATCCCTTCCCTTCCGGAAGCCTTCTTTCCCTACCTCCTTCATTTTAAAGGCATTAAACAAAATTTCACATAAATAGTCAAATTATAGCATCATTTTCTTACTGTAGTCTCATGCAAATGAATACCTGAGGAAAATCGTGCTGGATTTAAGAGGACTCATGCATGCTGTAATTTCTTAGCTTGGGTAGAGCTCTGTAAGCCCGCATAAAAAAAGACAATGGTCTTTTTTTTTTTTTTCTCCCTTTTTTTCTTTCTGTTTTGGTTTTCTTGTTGTTGCAATTGTTTCTACATCTGCAATTGCAATTCAGGGCCAGAAACTTGCTGTTCATGAAAAATCAGAATGTGCAGCATGTTGTCAAAGCAGCTGAAGTTTGCAGGGAGATGTGAAGTTCTCAGGTCCTGTGATTTGCATGGGTGTGTGCCCACAGCTCTTTCTATCCTTATAAATACAAAGGTTTAAGGGAGTGTGTGCTGTCTGGCTCCCCAGTAAAAAGGTAGGGGGATTTGCAAAGCTCTTGTCACTGCCATAAGTCAAGGAGTGATTTCAATGAGGACTGTTAAGCTTGAAAAAAATCCTCCCACCAGAGACATCAGGCATATCAGGACATAAGGGTGGGAGAAGGGCTTCCCAGATGGACTTTGCCTGCACTGATCAAGGAAATTTGAAATTCTCTGGGTAAAATCAAGGGAAAAACTGGTGGTGCAGGAGTGCACTTTGTTCAGTGTGCACTTCCTAAGCTGGGGAGGGAAGGCTGTACACTCTCTTCACTTGTCCCCTCAGGATACTGAGTCAGAGTTGGAGTACAGCAAGTTCTCTTCTTGTGTATTAACAGAAATTTGGACCTCACTTCAACATGGGTAATATCTCCAAGTCAACATCATTAGTCTTTCTAGTTTGCAAACGAGGAAACTGAAGCACAAAACACTTTAGTGATATTGTCCAAACCTCACAATGAGACAAAATTTGGAGTCTGCTCCAACACCATCCCTATTTCCTATCAGAAAGAAAGATATATTAAATGTTATTTAAAGGAATAGAGAACCGAATATGCTAATTTTAAAAGCAGAAATTTTCTTTCTTAAGTATTTAAGGAATTAATAAAAAAATTATATGCAAATATTTATATGTTTTAGGTATCTGAAAATTACTGGTAAGCATTAATAGGAACAATTAAAATGGGTTTATAGTATATTCTAAGGAACTCGACATGGAAATAGCTCTAAAATTACATAAACAAAGTACAGGCAGCATAAATTCCTAAACATATTAGAGCAACGATGTGCTGTACAGTGTGGCCACATGTGTTCAAAAGTCTAAGAACAATAACAGGTCTCTGCCTGGAGAAATGTAGTATGACTCAGGCGTCAGGCAAAGGTTCGCTGTTATGATATGGTAGAGCTGTCACCTTTTAATATGTGATGCCAAAAATATATTAAAAAAAAAAGATTCATAGCTCCCTTCTCAGTCAATTTTAATTAGTTTGGGGGAGGGGAAGGTTGGCTGTGGAGGGGAAGCCACCATATGCTGGTGATATCTGAAAATACACAGACAAATGCAATAAAACATTGCTGTTTCTGTGTCTAGGTCTGTCTGCTGCCCTTTTTCCAGTATACATTTAATAAGGAGGTGAGTGGGGGAAAAAAAACCAAAACAGGGCAAGCAGCATCTCTATAACTAGCTCCGGACCAGCTGTCTTAACTGGAAATCTTGGACATTTACCCAATACATGTATTATTTTTAACTGAGGTCCCCATTCCTGCAACTGCAGGCAGGTTTGCTTAGCCTCCCACGTGCAAGTAATTTAATTGATTTCAGGGGGGCTCCTTTCACTGCTAGCATTGAACATCTGCTTAATGCTTGAAGGAGCAGCACCCTAATTTTCTTTTCCAAATAAATCTCTTGATGCATAAAGTAATAACTGACAGACAATAACTGGGTAAAATTAATTCACTCCATATGTGTGTACAAGGCGAGGAAAGAAAACTAATAGAAAGAGAACTGTAGTTTTCAAAAATCCGTGAGAGGTAGTTACACCAGAAAATCATAAACCATCTTACGAGCAGTGTGAGATGGTTTGTCAGGGCATTTGTACTGTGCTCATCCCTAGAGTAATCCTAGTGTTTGATGCAGGAATTAAGAAGGACAAGAGCACGGGAAAATTGGCAGAATGGTCCTACAATTCATGTGCTGAGCTGTGAATCCGTGTCTCCTTCCCTCCCTATCTGCACAATGGCAAACCTCGGGAGTTACTTTTCTAAAGACTGTAGAATAGAATAGAATAGAATAGAATAGAATAGAATAGAAT
>VWZZ01005918.1:289551-326177 GCA_013399095.1 Psophia crepitans | reverse complement strand
CCTTTCAGGTAGTTGTAGAGGGCAATAAGGTCTGCCCTGAGCCTCCTCTTCTCCAGACTAAACAAGCCCAGTTCCTTCAGCCGCTCCTCATAAGACCTGTGCTCCAGCCCCTTCACCAGTTTCGTTGCCCTTCTCTGGACACGCTCCAGGGCCTCGATGTCTTTCTTGTGGTGAGGGGCCCAAAACTGGACACAGCACTCGAGGTGCGGCCTCACCAGGGCTGAGTACAGGGGGACAATCACCTCCCTGCTCCTGCTGGCTACACTATTCCTGATACAGGCCAGGATGCCGTTGGCCTTCTTGGCCACCTGGGCAAGCTGCCGGCTCATGTCCAGGCGAGCATCAATCAGCACCCCCAGGTCCTTTTCCTCTACACAGCTTTCCAGCCACCCTGCCACGGCACTCATTACTGGAACTCTGAATTCCTCAGAGCAGCGCCAGCCCCCAGTAATCCAATGGATAACGCTGCTCTTTTCAAGAGAACCTGTGGAAGGATATAATGATTTCTACTGCCACCTTCCACTTCATTTCAAACCGAGCTTTCTCACACAAGGACAAAATTAATGCTAAAGTATGCAATACCCCTGGCTCTCCTAATTTCATGGTAAAAAAACATTAGCAAGGCATACTTTACCCCTACTTTCATTGGTTGGTTTATTCATTTGTTTTGGTTTATATTATTTTTTCAGGAAGGGCAGAAGTTGAGGGCAAGAGGCACAGAAGGCTTCAAGACTCAAAGTGAAAATAAGCAGACTGTGGAGTAGGAACTTTTTGGTAATGTGATAGTTTTTATTGGGGGCACAAAGAAGCAGATTGAAATAGCATAATTGCAACGTGTGCCTTTGGAAAATAGCATGCAATAACTGCAACCCAGGGCATAGCCACAAGAGAGTCAAGGTCAAGTTGCATCAACCACCTTAACTGTGGCATTTCCTGAGTTTTACCTATTTCACTTTACAGTCTAAGCATTTTTATTCTTCTAGTTATTTTCTTTTACATATATGAAACACATCCAACCTGCACATTAGTCATTAGTAGCTGGTGTTTAAAAGGAAATGGAATAAAACCATATGGGCTATACATGTTTGCGTGGCAAAAAATCGCAGGGGGAGTCGTCATAATTTTCTTTGACCTTTTGTTTTGAGGAACTGCAGAGTGAAATATTGCCCTCAGGACAGGGGAAAAAAGAAGGTTGTCTCAGTGTTACATGAAGAAAATTCAGCCTTTAGCTCCAGGCACTGCATTCATAGTGTCGGTAACTCTCTATCCCCAGCTGATATTTTACCACTTTTTCCCTTCACAGTCACTGTTTATAGGCTGGGACAGAGTGCAGACAGTGCGGTATGTTGTACGGACGTGGTGGTTGGTTTTGTGTGTATGTGAGGAACACAAAATTTGTTCCTAACAATTCAGGCAGCTTTATTTTAAGCTCTCTGAACATGTACATGCAGAAAGCTCTTTCATAACAATTCTAGACAGAGCGGTGAAAGAGGAGTTTCTCATATCGAATGATATTGGGGAAGAAAGAAACACAAACCAACCCCCCCAAAAAACAACAGAAGGAATTCAGAGACATTTCCCTTTTTTAAGGGAAGAGAAGTTAAGAAAAAAAACCAACAACTTTCAGAAAAAGTCAGTTGAGGCACCCTATTGAAGGTTTTCATGGATGTAATTGTAATCCGAACTCAGTCTTTTGCATCGTGTTTAACTTAGCAACTTGTGAAATATATGGTGCAGTGGACTACACTGAAGCAGGATTCGTTTGACCAACCTTAACTGTGTAAAGTCACAACCAATCTACCCTGTGCTCTTATAAGCTTCCTCTACGGAATTAGTGAAGCATCATAGCCAGTTCATTCCAACTGAGAATGTATATATAGGAAGCTTTGCCTTTGGAGAAATGTTTTTCCCTCTGTCGATGATGTGGGTAACCTGAGGCCTAGATATAACATTTTTGGATAGATAAAGCAAAGCAAGATGTGGGATCATAGAGTCATAGGAAAATTCAAGTTGGATGGACCATCATCTCTGCTCAAAGCCAGATCAACTCTGAGGTCAGTTCAAGTTACACAAGGCTTTGTCCAGCCTAGAGAAAGCCTGGAGTCCGTGCAACCCATCTGGGAAGCCTGCCCTCATGGCCAAGCAGTAGAGCTATCCTCCTTTCCTTGTCTCTCAAGTCTCATTTGTTATCACAGAACCAGTTCCTTCTGAAGGGGACCTCAGGGATTTACGTAGTCCAACCTCCTAGTCAAAGCATTTATCACATTTCTAAGAGCATAGAGCACTGCATGGCATATGTCATTAGTTATGAACCTTAATATCATAAAGGGAAAAGTATTTTCTCCTTTGTCACTGATAAGGAAAAGAGTTCTTCGTTGTCACACACATTCATCCTCTGAAAACTGCTGATTTAGATGTTACATTAGCTCATTTAAATATAAGTGAAATTTTTTAGTAAGATGTTCCAAAGAAAGTGTTCAGTTCAGTGGAAGAACAGGGGAAGAACAAGAGAAGAACAGTAGCTACAAGATAAGTAAGGGGATGAGAGGGAATGAGAGGATGCAGTGGACTGAGCTGAAGGAGAAGGAAAGAGTTTTCTGAGGAGACTTTCAAGTATTAGGTTCTGGCAATTATCTTGTTTAATGCTTTCAGTAATAAAGTTGGCAAACCACGAGTATGCTAATTAAACTGATGACAAAAACTGGGAGATATCGCTGACACAGAAGAGTGCTACTGAAATAATTGAATGGGAACTGAAATAACAGAAATAGGATAAGATTTAATACTTTGAAGTTATAAGGTCACACACTCGGAGACTAGGAACAATTAATCTAGCAAAGCTTCAAGCTTTACAGTGCAAACAGCTGACAGGAAAATATAGCACGGTATATTAGTCAATCAGAGTATGGCTGTGAGCCACCAACATGGTACGGCCATGGAAAACACAAATGTGGTTCTAGGGGGTATCAGCTTGAATGCTTCAAACACATATCAGGAAGTATTAATAGCACTTTCCAAAGCAGCAGCCTTTTCTCATCTGGAGCTGTGCATAGAGTTATCATAGAATCATAGAATATCCAGAGTTGCAAGGGACCCATAAGGCCCATCAGTCCCACTCCTGGCCCCACACAGGACCAGCCCCATCACAGCAGATGGCTGAGAGCATTGGCCAGACGCTGCTTGAATTCAGCCCAGCTCGGGGTGGTGACCACTGCCCTGGGGAGCCTGTGCCAGGGCCCCACCACCCTCTGGGGGAAGAACCTTCTCCTGATCTCCACCCTAACCCTCCCCTGGGGCAGCTCCAGGCCGTTCCCTGGGGTCTGTCACTGGTCACCAGAGGGAGGAGATCAGCACTTGCCCGTACACTCCCCCTCATGAGGAAGCTGTAGGCCCCATGAGCTCTGCCCTCAGCCTCCTCTTCTCCAGGCTGAACAAGCCAAGGGCCTTCAGCCTCTCCTCATACGTCTTTCTCTCTAGACCCTTCACCATCTTGATTGCCCTCCTCTGGACACTCCCCAGTAGTTTTATGTCCTTTTTGTGCTGTGGTACCCAAACCTGCCCCCAGCACTCGAGGTGAGGCCGCCCCAGCACGGGGCAGAGTGGGACCATCCCGTCCCTGGCCCGGCTGGCAATGCCGTGCTTGATTCCCCCCAGGACATAGTTGCCCTTCCTGGCAGCCTGGGCACACTGGTGGCTCATGTTCAACTTGCTGTTGGCCAAGACCCCCGAGTCCCTCTCAGTGGAGCTGCTGTCCAGCCAGGCTGTCTGTACAGCCAAGGTTGCCCCTGCCCAGGTGCCATGCCTGCTCAATAAAGATATTAAACATACGATACAACATTATTGTTTGGTAGAAGGAAATTAAAATGAGATGCAGGTGAGAAAGAGAGATTCCACTTTGACTCACGATATATTCTGCAGCTAAAGAAGTTTGGGACTAGAGGCAAGCAGACAGCCAGGCTTTAAATTTCTGATGTATTGGGACAGCTATGACAGCACGATCTAAAATTGCACTTCATTCCGCTTCCTTTTTCAACACTGTTATAAATGTTGTATATACAACCCATATTCTAACAGAAAAACAAAACTTTGTTTTCTTAGAATAAAATGTTTTCTTTAAGCTCTTTTGATGTTAAGAGAGAACTCAGGTCAGTATGACAAGCATGGACATATTCTTTCCTCAGCAGGAATAGGTTCAGTTGAGGATGATTCACCACTAAACCCATGGGATTTGCAACCTGGCACACACTGGCGATGAAAGGGACTGGAGCATGCTTAGAGCTAGCCTGGAAAAGCCAGCGTATCAGGAATTGCATGGCCAGCAGGAGTAGGGAAGTGACTGTCCCCTGGTGAGGCTGCACCTTGGGCACTGTGTCCGGTTTTGGGCCCCTCACTACAAAAAAGACATGGAGGCCCTGGAGCGTGTCCAGAGAAGGGCAACGAAGCTGGTGAGGGGTCTCGAGCACAAGTCTGATGAGGTGTGGCTGAGGGAAATGGGACTGTTTAGTCTGGAGAAGAGGAGGCTCAGGGGAGACCTGATCATTGTCTGCAACTACCTGAAAGGAGGTTGTGGTGAGGTGGGTGTTGGTCTCTGTCCAAGCAACAAGTGACAGGACAAGATGAAATGGCCTCAAATTCCACCAGGGGAGGTTCAGGTTGGATATTAGGAAAAAAATTTTCACTGAAAGGGTGGTCAGGCCTTGGGACAGGTTGCCCAGAGAGGTGGTGGAGTCACCGTCCCTGAGGGAGTTCAAAAAGCATATAGACGTGGCACTGCGGGACATGGTTTAGCAGACGTGGTGGTGGTGGGTTGATGGTTAGACGCAATGATCTTAGAGGTCTTTTCCAACCCTAAAGATTCTATGATTTTGTAACAGTTAACAGAGAATAATTTATCCTGATAGGGTGTTAACTAATGTGCCATTTGTCAAAAACATATTGGTTACCTAAGGAAGACACATCCTACAATGCCAAATAACTTCAGATTATCAAAACAATATATCCCACTGAGACTTGGGTCTTATTTCTCAATTAACACAATTTATATTTTTTTCCTAACAAGATAAGATGGTCTGCAAAATCTTGGAAAACAGTTTCTTTTCCATTTTCCCAAAGTAATTACTGTCCTTTCTG
The DNA here is from genome assembly GCA_013399095.1 of Psophia crepitans. NCBI lineage: Eukaryota > Metazoa > Chordata > Aves > Gruiformes > Psophiidae > Psophia > Psophia crepitans. The sequence continues at coordinate 321,047 of VWZZ01005918.1, read as the reverse complement.
GATAAATGATAACTGAGAATACCAAAAAAAAAAAAAAAAATAAATTAGGAAAAAGGTCTTTTCTAAGTTCCTAGTGGTGTTACTGTGCTTAAAATGAGGGTTGGACTGGTAGAACAGGTGATAAAAGTGGCTTAATCATTCTGGCTGGAATTGCATGTTTTTAAAATCAAGTTTTGCACACAGCAGACAGCAGGTAGATAATGAGGAAGCTGCAGATTAAGGTAGGGACTGGAAGCAAATAAATGACCTGGCCTAAAACTTGCTAGATGGGATTTTGATAAATTAAAGAAAAATCTACTGCTATTCTGGATTTTATTAGACTACATTTAAACACGGCCAAGACCAGTGAAAAGAAGAACTATTTATCAAAGTAAAAAAAACCTGAACAGCTCTGCCATAGGTGTACATGAAAATGCTGCTTTTAATTTGCTTGGCAGGCGATGAGGAAAGGTAAGTTTCTTCTGATTGTTGCAGTAATTATAGACATCAGGTCAAGAATACCTGCCCAAAAGGAGCAATCTGTGTTGATATGCTGTGCTTTTTGTAACTCAGGTATTTTCTTGACCATCACATTCTAATTTTTGCCTTTTTAAAAACAACTCGTTCCAGTGGCAGGAAACCAGACACCAGCAGATTTATCAAAAAGCCAATATTTTAATCTACATCATATTTTGTGCCAAATTTGGAGGCATATGTATGAGCGTATTAGCAGGTATCCGTCAAAGAGCACTTCAAGTGTATGTGTTTCATGAGAAAACATCGAGAGGGGAGCCTAGGAGAAAGAGCCAAGACCAAAGAGCTGCAATTCCCTCTTCGCTGTGGTCTTACATGGGAGTAATTCCGCTAAATTCAGGATCCTGACTCCAGGCCCAAATGAAAACAGGCTCGGCAAGCAGGAATTGAACAGCGCTGTAATATTGACATGAATTCTGGAGCAAAAGGAATGGAAAAGAAAAACGAAAATTAAGCTTATTGGAGGTCACATTTAAGATGGAAAATTCCAAGGACTCACTGCTGTGGCGCATAGTTCATCCTACATATATCCTAATTTTTCTTACTGTTAAATTCTGAATGTGTTGCACAAAGAGATTATGACATTGCAAAGTGTCTGGAGATCAAAACAATATTCCTCCCTCTCTCTTGAGGAGCAAAGCCTGTATCTAGTCCACACAGTAGTACAGGAGCAACTGCACATACCTCAGAAAAAGGACAGAGAACAAAATCCCCAACCTAGCTTTTTCTGTACGTCAAAAAGTATTTCACTGAAATCAAAACTAAGTGGAACTGAATGCTCTCAACAGCCATCAAGCCAAAGAGAAGAACAGCGGGGAAAAAATAAAAAGATAGTAACAAGCAGAAAAGCAGACAAATTGAGAATAACAGCACCCGATGCAATAATCGTAATGAGAGCAATTGAATTGCACCTTGAAAGGTCACATTTACTTGGATCCCATGTGGGTCCTGGATGTGTGTATTTGTACAGAAAGACAGATGGCAGGACCCACCCCCCCCATACACACCCCCTTGCAGTTCCCAAGGGCGCTGTCACCTACATGATCCCAGACCTCCTGGGGGAATCTATCAGCTACAGCACAGGCAGCCCTCCCTTATGCTGCTGTGCCTCCACATACTGCCCTGCCTTCCATAGGTGGCTTAAAGATACAACTGAGCCCCAAATCCAGATGTTTTTCTACTTTTTAAAGCAGCCACTAGGCCAGGTTTCACTGATGAGCACTTTGCAACCAACTGATGGAACGGGTTTGACGTGAAATGCTGGTGGACATATTAAACAGAAATGCAGCACTAATTCACTCATGCTGTGGTCTGGGATAGATCACCGCACACGGAAAGCACAGACCTGGCGGAGGGCTGACATCCCAATGTGCAAAAGGAGCTACAGGTTTTGTGCAGCAGTTACCACAGAGAATGCTTCTCCATCACCGATGTTCACAGCAAAAGCTCAGCACAAGTAAGAACAAGCTTAGAGTCACCAGAGCAAAGAACAGATGTGAGAAGATCACTGGCTACTGTGTGTTTTCCTCCTAATTTTCTGGTTAATTATGTTTTCAAACAAAAGTGCTTAAATAAATGTTAATGATGAAAAAATTGGAATTCAAGCGGCACATCAGAGCTCCATGTCACGTCTGTGTCCTGTAGCTAATGTTACACATGCTTGCTGAATTCTGAAGCTCAGTCACTTCATAGATATTTGTGAGGTCTTCAGTGAAAGCCAAGACTTGTGCCCCTGCTGTAGTCAATGGAGAGCATTAGGTAATTCCAGAGGTGCATTCACTTTATCCTTAAGAACACATGCCTTCCTAAGATAAGGTGACAAATTTTGCAAAGGCTGAAGATAGGCAATGAGAGTCCCAGGTAGGACCACCACCCACCCATGGACAAGTGGATCACTTGAGAACAGGTTGTGGCACAAAGCCAGAGCATCATTTGATTTTGCACCTCTGTATTTATCCAAAACTGGTTTTTAACTGATTTGTTACCGTGTCCTCCTGATGACTGAAATAACATGGAAAATAATAATTTAACATAAAAATACACCATTCTGTGCTCTTTCACTATCCTGGAGCTAACAGAGTTCTGATGACAATGAGTCATTCTTTACACTTGCGTTTGGCCGCCAACCAAAGGACCTCTGAATCTTCAGATGGGCTCAGGATAGCCCCCAAAAAAATGTGTGCGCAGAGAATGTGAACTAAAGCAACAGGGATCTCAGTGTCAGCGGTTGGGAGGAGAGATAAAATACAGGGGTTTACACCTTCTCAGTAGCTTTCTGGAAAGCACAAACTAAGTGAAGCATCAGTATGTGAACATTTGAGGAGAAAGCATTGCTATATCGATATAAATCAAGACCCGAGTTTCTCTCGTTGCGCTCCCATCCAGAAGTTGCATAACCACATTAGCGCATTAGTACTTCTGGAGAAGACTAACCGTGTAAGACTTATGAGCTTTATGGTTTCCTGACAGGAGCTGGCTCATATCCAGTCAGCTAAGAGCTTGGACAGAGGAGGCTGGGACTGTCCGCGCCACCCATGCAGGCGTGACCTTGGTTACACTTAAATCTTCAGTGAAGCATCTGACCCCCCTTTTAAAGAGGGACAATAGATAGTCCTGTTGTTTGGCCGTGTCGTCGGAGCAACTGTAATTTAGCTTATAAAGAGAGTGAATGCAGTTGGCCAAGCTCTTGCTGTCCAGCAAACAATAAAATCCCTGTCTGGGTTTTAAGCACCAGCTCCGAACAGTGAGAGTAGCTCTGACTGAGGTTTGTGAATCCAGGCACAGGGAAAGGCAGGTGGATGGAAGTGGTGACAATAATAAGCAGGATATATTGAAGCTAATAATCACCACAAAGCAAAACGCCAAGAGGAGATGAGCTGTTCCAGGCTGCGCAGCTACTGGGGCAACTTCCAGCGAGCCATAGGCATGAAGGGAATGGGGGAACCACCTCGGACAGGGACTGAAGGCACCAACTGAAGTGCTTCAATATTAATTGCAGTTAGGGGAGATTTTCAAAAGCACCAGTACATGTGATGATCAGCCCTGTTGCCTTTGAAACAGCCAGGCCCTTGGAAATCCTCACTTTGGCCCTTTATAAAGCAGTTCATGCCTGTGAGGCTGAATGCACTTTACAGAGGAAGGCATTACCCTCCCCACACTCTTAGGGGAATCAAGGCACGCAGGCACAGGAAATCCTCGGTGGCATAATTACAAATCAAATAGGAATTTTAGCCTTGTCTCATCCACTTGTCCTTACCTGTTTTCTAGTCCAGGTACCAAACTCAGACTGTGGCACCTGCTGTGACATCCACTGAAGCTTCCCCTGTGGGCCATATGTTAATTTTCTATCTGTGAGCTGTGCACATTTCTGCGACATCTATTACACTTTAAAAGTATCTTCTCTCTCTTACTGGTTCCACTGGTCTGTCCTTGCAAGGCATAACCATATTTTTCAAAATTCAGACTATGATATCAAAGTAGTCCCTTCTGGCTTGAAAAAAAGTAAGTGTTTCAGACTGGAAGAAATGCTGTCACTAAATATAAGGCAATGTCTCTTTTCCTCTTTCTATCTTTTTCCATTTTTTGTTTCACTAGGTACAGTAAAAACTTGATCTCTCAAGCTACGGCAACCAGTCCCAGCAATGAGGCTGCATTTCTGCTTGGGGGGTGGTTATGTTTTTTATTTCCAACCACGTGCACCGGCTGTCAAATTCCATGTCATTTTTATTTAATCTGATTCTCTATCAAGCTGATTCTCTGTCTCCCAAGCCTTCCTGTCTTCCAGCTGGGCATTTTTTAAAGCAGTGATTTGCAAAACGTTAAAGAAGGCGTATAAATAAATTACTGTCTGGAGAGTGAGTCATCATCATTATTTAATAGAAGACTGTATCATAAGTAGTGGCTGCTTGTTGGCAAAGCAGGCCCATGCTGCCCCCAATTTTATTCTGCTGTTCTCTTCTGCTCTGCAGCTTTCTGAGGGCTTGTCCTGCTCTATCAGATCCTATGATATTTTGCCTCCTGATAAATGAGGTTCTTGCCCTGGACCGCTGGTGTTACAGGAGCTAAGGGGAGGACAGTAGAGGCACACGAAGACCTGAGACACAGGAGTGACCTGAGACACAACCCTGTTGTAACGTGGGTTCAGAAGAGACACCTTATGCCGAGTGTCCTGTTAATCACCAGCTGCTGGTGAGCAGAAGGATGTCCAGAGCACAGGGATGAGAGCCTGCGTGCGCACTAGTGCTCACAAGCTTCCACAAAAGAATTATGGCTTGTGCCACATCCCTGCTCCTGAAAATGTTGTCTGGCCTTGGGAATGGGCTGTGACCCAACTTAACTGAGAACATACGCATGCCCCAGTGCGGCACCAAATCACAGTTGCATGTTAATTTCTACAACTTTGGGGCCTAAATGAAGGAATTTATCCTGAGGAAGATCTGACTGTGCTTTTACAGTGTGCAGAGGAGGGGAGTCTTGCAATAGGGATCAGTTTGTACAGAGATAGAGAACCCTCTCTCTTCTACTAACCCCACTCAGTTGGGTCTCCCAAAATCCCCACAGAGATTGAGCTTATTTCTTCATGTCCAAAATTCTGCTATATAAACAAGCAAGGAGGATACAATGAAAATAAACCTCAAGCACTATTCCTTCTTCCTCTGTCCTACCTTACTCTTGATGTGTCCTAGTTCCCGGTTACACTCTATATATGTAAACCGCACACAAGAGCCATGCAATGACCCCACCCGAGGCTTCACTTCAAATTCTCCCTTCTCCCTGCCACAGTCTCAAGCTTCTGGCTCCAAGTCACCGTCTTGCCAGTGGAAAAGCTCCAGCCATCTAGAGGAGCTGCATGTTGCCACCTTTAAAAGTAATGGAGCAAAGCCTCCCAAAAACCCAAATGATGCAGCCAGAACACTGCCATTCTTGATTTCCACATCTTCATTCATGACTCTTCTGTAAGAACCTGGGTTAGCTAAACCCACGATAATCTGTTTATCAACAATATTCTTGTTTTCTGTACAATGGCTTGTAAAGAAAAACCAAGAGGGGCAGAAAAAGGACAATATTAAGATCCAAGAAAAAGGTTTTGTTAGAAACTAGCAATGCCATTTCAGGTTTCTATACCTCTGTTTCTTCTTTAGGTAAGCAAGGCCCCTCTTTTCCTGTGTGTTTCTACCATACTTAGCTTAGCTAGACCCTGATCTTAAATGGGGCTTTTTGATAAATGCTTATAAAAGAGATATTTACTCCAGTTAACTTCTGTACTAATGAATAGGTTATGGCCCATGAGGAGAGCACCCAAGCTAAGCATCTGCCTCTCTCCCTCACTTACATGTGGAATGAACACTAAACAATTTGTAAATAAAGCATCTAATAATAGTAAAAGTACCCTTCTCCACAAAAAGTGACTAAGAAGCCATAGGAGGCAACCTATGAATCTCGAGTCATGGTGCTTTGAGTAACAAAAGGAAATTGGGAAATGTTCCAATATACAGAAAATGAAATTAAATTTGGCTTGGAAAGGAATCCCATTCTTGGTAACGAGAGCCAACTGGCAGCAACAGTTATACTTGATACCTATCACCAGGTAGGGCCCTCCTTGTTCTCAGTAACGGCCATTTTTCCTACCTGGGGAATGCAGAACAAGGTGATAGATAACTATTACGCCTTTACACTCGCAAAGGTTACAGATTGATGACAAAAATTCTCCCTCCTTTTACCCTCCAGCTTTTTCCTTTCTTTGGCTAAGAGCCAGGATAGAAAATCCATCTACTCTCAGAAAAAAAAAAAAGCACTCTGTTAAAGTAAGCAGAAAAGAATAAATAGTTATTGGCTCTTTGAAAAAAATAATTTGGGCTAAATTGTTTTCTGCTAGCAAAGATAATCATCTTAATAGGTTATTTTTATATGGTTATGGTTTATCTGGAAATGGGAATCATTAAAATGTCTTGACAATAGAACAACCAAAGCTACTAACAAGGTGTAATTACAACATAAGATATATATAATTAAACATTATAAATTGACAAGTCCTTGACAGCCTGTAGCAAGCTAATATGGTATTGCTCACAAGTGTTACGAGTATTCGGTGCCCTTTCTGAGCTAAATGCAGGTTTGGATAACGCATTTTCCTTTCCCAAGTTCTCCCTGCAACTAGATAGCATATTCGTCATTTCCTGGCAGTATTTAAAATTGAATTTTAAGAGACCTATAGAAACATATTTGTCCTATAGCTCATGGTAATGACCATTACTGCAAAGTGTGAGTATATGTATTTGATATTCTGAGAAGTGCCAGTATCCTGTATTCTAATGCACTTACATCCAGCACTAAACTACTGTGAAGTCTGATGATGTTTTGCTAGAAACGCTGAGGAATATATGCATGTCTCATTAAAAAACACACCTGGTGTTGATATTCATGTAACAAACCTCATAAGCAGGTGATAAATTGCATTTTTACGCCTTCCTCACCTGTACTGTAAATTTTAGTCTATTTGTCTCCCTGAGTTCCCTCCAACTTTCAAAATCTCTGAATGGCTTCATGCAGTCACTATATTATTTTAAACACAACCATGTAAAGCTTTTGGGTCTTTTTCTCCATTTTACCTAAACATGGAACGTTTCTCTCCTGAGATTAGGGTGCTCTCACCTGGATGCAAAATGAACAGTAGTGTTTCTATGCAAGGTGAAAATCAAGTATCTTATAATACACAGAATCTATAAGCAAGTAGAGGAATTTTACCATTGCAAAATGAAGATCTCCAGCTCCACAACAGGTCCAGCATTTGCCCCTAGATCCCAGACTATGATAGATAATGTGTTCCTCTCCAATTACAGAAAACACTGGTTTTCCTCATTGCGCATTAAAGGGTTTTCAAATATTAGCTCAGATTTCTCCTATCTCTTCATCCTTTCTAGCTGGCCTAATGGTAACTAAAGCACATGACTGCACATATGGAGTGAAAAATGAGTCACTAAAAGCTCTGAGCCATATTTAATCTGTTTTCCCTAATCACGAGTAACACAGTACTGCAAGCATGGACAGTCCTGCTTCCATCTTCCCTGTCTTATAGAGTTGTCCAAAAGTTAAGAGCTTCTGTGAATAGGAACATACAGCGCTGCTTTTGCTCTAGCCATGAATAGTTTATAGAGAGCTCTCTAGCTTTCAGGTTACTCTTTTTGCTTCACATGAATGCTCAATTCCTACTCACTGGTAGGAGAACATCTGTGGTCAGAACCTCAGCTGGTGCAAATAGGTATGTAGTGGAGATTGGCTGATTTTTGCCAGCTGATGATCTGAAACAATATATTTCAGCACTGAAAATCTTCCATTTCTGATTACACAGAGAAGAGAAACACTGCATGATGTGAACAGCAGCTCTTGAAATAAGTATTTTGAAGTTAGAATGGGGAAAAAATGTTATCTGTGTTTCACGAGTAGACTTGAAATTTGGAGACTGGTCCAAGATCACTTTTCTTCCATTTTGGAATATTTTATATAGATGCCGAAATAACCACCATAATGTCTGAATGCTTTCCAACACCACACTGAGCAACATGATATCATTTGTCACATTTGTTCTTCTCCTGTCTCTGTAGTAAGACAAGCATGTGCAGTGAAGTGCCTCTTTCAAAGGGTTGTAGGGTCAGTTTTGTTTTTATTTTTTAGAATGTCATTAATTAGGATCTGTGGAGGATGGGTGTCTTTTAGTAAAAGGATTTTATTTTTTTTTTATGGAGCAGTGAAAAAATAGAATAAGAAGCAAGTATCTGACCCTTTGACAAAAAGATGGTAAGATTTACAAGGATAGTGTTCTGGCCTCAGTGAATTTACTGCATGTCTGACCTTTTACTATATTGAAGAAAGTCATAGTGTGGCAAAGAAATGAGCTTTTGGGCCATGATATTTACTCTGGAAATTTACATGGTCTTTTAGATACTCTGAGCCTATATCCTAAGTCTTGAAGATAACAAGAGAGTTCATGAATGGAAAACAAATATGTCTTATTTTTTCTTTAAACAAATAGAAAATTCACGATTAACCTATCTTAGTCAAGAACCAAGTTCACTTAAAAAGACAGAAAGAGTAGTCTTTTTAGTGGTGAAAATGGGTGGTTCCAAAGAAGATGGAGACTCCCTTCCTACAAGGAGTCACATGGAAAACATGAGGGGTAATGGGTGCAAGTTACTCCTGGGGACATTCTGACTGACAAGAGGAAATTTTTTCACAGTGAGAGCAATCAGTCATTGGAATAATCTCCCCAGGGAAGTGGAGGATTCCCCAATACTGGACACTTTTAAGATTCAGCTGGATGGGATGCTGGGCCATCTTTACTCAGTGGTGCTTTTGTCTTGACAGACTTTTTGCTAAGAAAGTTTGGACCAGATGATCCTTGAGGTTGCTTCCAACCTGGAGTTCTATGAATAGAATAGAATAGAATAGAATAGAATAGAATAGAATAGAATAGAATAGAATAGAATAGAATAGAATATTTCTGTTGGAAGGGACCTACAATGATCATCTAGTCCAACTGCCTGACCACTTGACCCCTTCAGGGATGACCAAAATCAATCTTTCTTTTCCAAATTTGACTATTCCTGCCCATATTAACATCTTGGTCTCACAAACTCACAGCTGTCAAGTCAACCTCAAAACAATCAAGACAGGTTTCTTCATCTTTCCTTCAGACCCTTCCTCTTACCTTTTCTCTATCTCTGTGGACGCAATCACTCTTCTGCCAGTTATTCAGGCCCATCAGCTATGATGTCAGTCTGTCTGTCCCCATAGGAAGGAGTTGTCTCCTGACAACTTCTTGTGCTCCTTTCCAGCAGCTCAGTAGAGCCATGCTACCTACTCTGCCAGGCTGACCAGCACCGTTTCATTCCTTCCTCATACTTTCTTCTGATTCAGTTGCATCCTTTAATTTTCAGTGGTAAACTCCCAATGCCAAAATATCTTCTCCCACCCCACTTTGTACACTTCCTTTGCTCAATGGAGTTTTGGTCAGTGACCTTGAGATGGAGATGTGACTGACAGGTATTAAAACACTATAAAGAACATAGATAACTTTGATAAGTTTAATTCTGAAGTAAGAGTTTTTAACGTAATCCTTTTGAAACAGAGGAAGGGAATAGATCAGTCCAGACTAACTCAGTTTCAGTCCACTCTTTCAGCGTGAACAGACATAACTCACAATGACATCTGTGGAACCTAAAGAGCACAAGCCATGTTAAGCCCAGTCAGTAGAAAATAATATATGTTACTATTTCATTTCTGTACATTGATTCATGTCACCTTTTTTGATTTTGGTTTTCTTCCTTTTTAGTTATCTGTATTTTAGGAAAATAAATAAAACCCATATTTATAGCAGAATGTTTTTTTCCTTGTACATGTAGGTGGCAAGTCCTTCACCAGTGAATCCTAATAACAGCATTTATTAATTTCATTTTACAAATTTGGTTTGTATATATAGAAAATTCAAACTATTGTACAAGAGTAAAAAATAAGCCAAGTATTTCCTAAGTTACAAAAACTGTGATTAAACTCCGTTAGGATTCAATAAGATCTGCAGAGGTTAATTAAATTTTTATAGATTTATTCTTCATTCACTGCTGTAAAAGGCTCTTCTGTTTGCCTGTCGTTGACAGGTTGGTGATGGGGGATATTGAGAACCCTGATTTACATCAATCTTCTGTGTTGCCAGACATCGAAATAATTTGCAGAATATTGATATGGCATAAAGTGGCAAAGAAGGAAGAAACAGAAGTACAGCTGAAAGCTGTTTGGGTGATCTGTGGGCTACTGTGAATGTTAGACTTCTTCAGGCACAAGTGAGATATTGAAACTTTCTCTCACTGGGAATTAGCTACAGAAGAATGAACACTTCTCATCTCGCTTTCTGGCAAAATGGGTGGCCACCTCTCCACTGAGGCTATACAGGAGTGGAATGTGGCAGTCTCAATTCCATGAAGACATTATACTTACAAATAGTAATCAAGCACATAGCTGGGTTCTGTGTCTTTCCAAATTACTGGAAAGGCCACGAGCTACTAGTCTACTAACAGTAGCATCATAGATTTCTACAACATGTCATATAGAACACCTATGCAGGACAGGTATTTTCTTGAACTAGGTGTCATTCAGGCAAGTGACAAAGCAAAGCAGTCAGTCCCAGGAGGATTACAATCAATATATTACGTACACAGCAGGTTGTTATGAAAAAAAAAAAAAAAGATGAAGGCAGAGAGGTTAAGATAACGATCTAAAGAGTTTTTTGAATGTGAAAGTCTCAGCTCAGCTTTTGCTCAAGCTACTCCGTAAGTGCCCTGTTCAGAAAAGCTGAAAACATGCTGAAGTCCAACTCTCTTCAGCAAAGCACGAGGCCATGTGTTTAGTTTTTAGCTTGTGATGAAGGGTCCTGCTAAATATGGATTGACTGCTGAATTTGAGCCTGAGGATGTTGCTAAAATAGCGGTTAGAGGAGAGGCAGTTAACATTATTTATTAAAAAGATGTTAACAGCATCCCTTACAAAAAAAACTGCTCAAGAAACTAATCTATCATGGGGCAAAGTTCTGCCTGGGGTTAAAAACTGGTAAAAAGATAAAAAAGGGTCAGACTTGATAGTCACATTTCATCGCAGAAGGACCATTGTCACAGGAATCCACAACAGCAATGAGACTCTGTAATGCTGCCTACAGGGATACCAGCGATGTACACTCAGTAGTCTGAAAAGTATCTGGTAAACAGCTGTGGGTTTTTTTCCAAAAGTTATTAAAACTTAGAGCTTTTATTTTTAATGATCATCCTGAATATTCCAGTTACGTTGTGGATCCCTTGCCTCAAATCTGTATTTAATAGTTGAACTCCTTGGAGGATAACTCTTGCTTTCTTTTTGACTTGGAAAATATCTTGCATAGTCCAGGCAGTAGCTGAGACAAATAGCAATAAATATTGTTAATAATCTGGAACAAGGCCTTTAGCAGCAGAACATTTCTTTTTGCCAGGAAAAGTGTATTTTATGTGACATAATTTAGATCAGCCAAGACTAAATAAGACTTTAGAGATTTCTAGATGGCCAGACTAAACTCTCTGCAGAACATTCATGACAGATGAAATTCACTGCAGATAAATTCAAGGTGATACACGCTGGAAAGGACAATTCAACTGCTCATACGCATAGCTGAGTTATAAATTAACTGTAATCACTCAAGAAAAAGATCTTGTCACTGTAGACAACTCCATGAAAACATCTGCTCAGTGGATAGCAGTGATCAAGAAGCAAACAAAGCATCAAGATATACTGAGAGGGTTATGGTTTAAGACTGGAAGTATTATAATGCCATGGGCTAAGTCAGTGGTGTGTGGTCACCTTGAACGTTGTGACCAGTTGTGGTCAGCCCCCTTCAGAACTAATTTATTGGAAAGAGAAAGGATTCAGTAAAAAAAAGATGTGAGGGTAACATTAAAATCAGCAACCCAAACATATGAACTGAAATGCTCCGTTCCCCCTCTCCTGCAGCAGATGTTAATGGGGTTACCCAGTGTCTAAAAGACGAACTGATAGAAGTAAATTTCAGAGATTTTTTTATAATTAACGTGTACAACCTAGTCCTCCAAAAACTCTGTTTAAGAGCTTAGCCACTTTCAAAAGTAACGGTCAATAACATTCGAACTTAGAGGTAGGTATCACTAAGAAGAGACATAATCAACCAAAAGGATGGCAGCCAAATGGCCAACAAGGCCCTTTGGAGGAAGCATCCCCTCTGGCCAGGTTGTTGAATGTGTTTCACATTCTTTAAAGACCTCTCTGGTTTTTACACTGCGAGTTCTCCAATTGTCCTACTATATCCTAGAGAACTTCATGCCATTTGCAATGGATGTATCACATTAGCAGATGTACCATAGCTAGCACATGTAGAGGCACATCACTGGCAGAGCATGCTAACAAAATTTTGCACGACTAACTATTATACATGATTACTACAACTCTCAATTTTTTTTTAATATTGCCAGGCTGCTTCAATGTGCAATGTTATGTTTTTGCACTCGATTACTTTAGAATAACCTACCTGACTCAATGGTTGGTAAATTAGCATTAGTCTCTACTAACTTCTTGCGAGAGAATGAATCATGCCAAAATGTTAAAATAACGATGTCAAAATAAGTGTTTAAATACAGCAGACTCAGAGTATTCCAACCTTAATGATTCTATTCTATTCTATTCTATAGAAGGAAAGGTAAAATTTACACCAAAAGACATGATAAATGAGATGGAAGTTCATATCCTTCAGCAAGCAAAAAGTGTAAGGAAAAAGTTCACTGAAGGAAAAGAAATATTAGCTAAATACAGCTTTGAGAGTTATTTCCCCACAAAAACATTTTAAGGATCTGAAGCACAAAAATCTATTTTATGCTTCTCGATGCAGTTGATCATGCATTCCTTCAGGCAGGCAAACACTATCGACTAAACAAGATTTATGTGCAGAGAGCAACAATGGGATCAAAACTGAGGTACCAGCCAGTTAATATCAAAGCAGGACAGGAAGCAGTTCTTCTGTCTGTGCAAATATGGGTGCAATTTGAAGAATGGGACCGGTCTGTGTAGAGACAAACTTCAAAACAACATTAATTGTGAAAAATGAGAGACAGAAAAAGACAGACAGGCTTATCTTCTAGGTAAGTCTGCTGGTTAGGAGATTGGAACAGAACAGACTGAAAGATAAGTCCTAATATGTTCTAATAAACATTCGTTCAATTTTATGTGAAGTCAGGTCAAAAGATTTCCAAAAAATTGCATGATATCAATGCCTGAGTGGTTCAAACACTATCTCAAGGGGAGATGGCTGGAACTCAGGTTCCTCTTGAAACTCCTTTTACAAACAAAAAATGTAGACAGAGGAAACCAAGTGGTGTCCCATATTGCTACTTTATAGCGTGTAGACCACACAAATTTACGTACTTTTGTTATGAATACACAATGCAGGGCTGGTATCTCTTTTCCATGGAACTAATGGCTCTTCAGAGTAGCTGATGGTGTCTCTGTGCCCCTTAGCCCCATTCTTCTTCAGTCTGACAAAAAATTCTACCTTCACCCAAATGCCGTTTCTGAGAAAACAGATATCTAGTGTGCTTCAAGGAAAAGAAAAAGAAAAAAAAAGGTTTTGATGAAAATGCATTTTATCAAAGAAAAGGCAATTTCTTAGAAATGTCCCAAACAGCCCTGGGTAATGTTTTGTTTTCTTTCTTTAGAGAGACCTACCCCACCTTAAAAATGTATACCCTATAAAAATACACTGCTAGCCAGCTCTTCATCTCTTCTTTCAGACACATAATCTCTCCACTTCCACATGGTATCTAGTCCTGTACATATGACTAAGTAGCAGAGCTATATTTCGGTGCATTCGATAGTTATGTCACTAATATAACGTATTTTATGCTAAATATGCAGTGTTAAAAATTAAACCTACTCTGCTATTAAACTTAATATAAGACAGAATTAACTTTATAAAGGCTACTGTGTAGGAACCTGATCCTAGCCCATAGGATGCTTAATTATTTACTTCAGTTATTGTAGTGTTCATTTCCTAGTTTTCCAGTAGCATCTAGAAGCTGTAAGCTGGGTCAACAGCCTTTTCAGTTAAATATTGTTTGTACAGGTAAGTCCCTCTAGAAATTTTGCAAGCATTGACATCACTGTGGTTAATGCAGTGACAGACTACACCCACTGGTGTTTTGCATACGCTTATCCCATTGCAAATACAAGGTAAAAAAGGTTAACTTACACCACATCAATATAAATGAACACATGCACGTGTGTCTGGAGGAGGCTGAGGGGAGACCTTATTGCTCTCTACACCTACCTGAAAGGAGGTTGTGGTGAGGTGGATATTGATCTCTTCTCCCAAGCAACAAGGGATAGGACAGGAGGAAATGGTCTCAAATTGCTTCAGGGGAGCTTTAGGTTGGAAATTAGGAAAAATTTCTTCACTGAAAGGGTGGTCAGGACTCGGAACAGGTTGCCCAGGGAGGTGGTGGAGTCATCGTCCCTGGAGGTATTCAAAAAGTGTGTAGACGTGGCACTGTGGGGCATGGTTTAGTAGACATGGTGATGTTGGGTTGACAGTTGGACTTGATGACCCTAAGAGGTCTTTTCCAACTTCTATATGCAACAGATATAGAGCGTAAATATGAGTGCACACTTTCCTTGAAGAGTTGAATGGACAAATCCTCGAGCAATCTGATCTGATATCTCAGCTGGCCTTGCTCTGAGCTGGAGATTGGGCTTGAGATTCACAGATTCACAGCTTGGTAGGGGTTGAAAGGGACCTCTGGAGATCATCTAGTCTAACCCCCCTGCTAGAGGAGGATCACCCAGAGCAGGGTGCACAGGATTGCATCCAGACGAGTTTTGAATCTCTCCAGAGAAAGAGGCTCCACAACCTCTCTGGGCAGCTTGTCCCAGTGCTCCGTCACACTCAGTGTAAAATAAGTTTTTTCTCATATGGAGATGTACCTTCCTGTGTTCCAGTATGTGCCAATTGCCCCTTGTCCTGTCCCTGGGCACCACTGAGAAGAGTCTGGCTCCTTCCTCTAGACATCTACCCTTTAGATATTGATCAGCATTGATCAGATTCCCTCTCAGTCTTCTCTTCTCTAGGCTAAACAGCCCCAATTCTCTCAGCCTTTCCTCATATGAGAGATGTTCCAGTCCCCTCATCATCTTGGTAGCCCTCTGCTGACACTCTCCAGTAGTTCCCCGTCTTTCTTCAACTGGGGAGCCCAGAACTGGACACAATATTCCAGATGTGGCAAATTTGTTGAATAAGACTGAACCAGCACTGACACTTGGGACACACCACTAGCTACAGGCCTCCAATTAGACCCTACACTGCTTATCACAACCCCCCCCCGGCTCTGCCATTCAGCCAGTTCTCTACCCACCTCACTGTCCATTCATCCAACCCAGACTTCCTAAGCTTACTAATGAGGATGTTATGAGACTCAGTGTCAAAAGCCTTGCTGAAGTCAAGGTATGCAACATCCACTGCTCTCCCTTCATCCACCCAGCCAGTCATGCCATCACAGAAGATCAGGAATGATTTCTCCTTAGTGAATCCATGCTGACCACTCCCAATGACTTTCTCCTCCTCCACACATTTATTGTTAACCCTGAGAGATGTCCTGTGGTCTCCTCTAGCTTGGGTGGTTTTACAGGCAGTGACTGTTGTTGAGAAAATGGTCTATAACTCATGGTAAAACAGCTTCAAGTGGGTTTTTACCCATACTTTCAGTTCAGTTTTGGGGCATGATTTTACTATGCCTCATTGAAAACTGATAGAGATTGACTTTCTCAAGATTGAGCATTTGCCTCAACAGTTCAAGAAGTCAACTAATGCTAATCACAGAATCATACAGAATCACAGATTGGTAGGGGTTGGAAGGGACCTCTAGAGATCATCAAGTCCAACCTCCCTGCAAAAGCAGGTGCCCTACACTAGGTTGCACAGGATGGCATCCAGACAGGTCTTGAATATCTCCAAAGAAGGAAACTTCCACAACCTCTCTGGGCAGCCTGTTCCAGGGCTCCATCACCCTCACTGTGAAGAAGTTCTTTCTCATGTTTGAGTTGAACTTCCTGTGTTCCAGTTTTTGGCCGTTGCCCCTTGTTCTCTCACTGCCCATCAGCCAAAAGAGTTTGGCCTCGTCCAGTTGACTCCCACAGTTTAGATATTTATAAACACTGATCAGATCCCCCTCAGTCTTCTCTTCTCCAGGCTGAAGAGACCCAAGTCTCTCAGCCTCTCCTCATAGGGCAGATGCTCCAGGCCTTTTATCATCTTTGTTGCCCTCTGCTGGACTCTTTCCAGGAGATCCCTGTCTTTCTTGAGCTGGGAGGCCCAGAACAGGACGCAGTACTCCAGATGGGGTCTCACCAGGGCAGAGTAGAGGGGGAGGATCACCTCACTTGACCTGCTGGCCACGCTTTTTTTAATGCATTTCAGGATGCCATTGGCCTTCTTGGCCACCAGGGCACACTGCTGGCTCATGGTCAACCTGTTATCCACCAAGACCCCTAGGTCTTTCTCTGCAGAGCTCCTCTCCAGCAGGTCACCCCTAACCTGTACTGATACATGCAGTTATTTGTCCCCAGGTGCAGGACTCTACACTTGCTTTTGTTGAACCTCATCAGGTTCCTTCCTTCAGGTTCAAATAAACGCAGTTGCATCATAGTCAAAGCACTGCTTTCCAAAAGGCTTAGCAAGACACAATTTACCCTATGGCATTGGCTTTGGTGGTCATATTTTAGTATACAGTGTGAAAACCACAGCACTTTACAGCAGTGGTATCTAAAAAAGGAGGGAAAAAAAAGAAAAAAAAAAAAGATGAGTTTTTCCCATCTTTTCCTCTGAAATTTTGTGTATTTTTCTTGTTCAGCTTCTCTCCATCTTTTGTGTCATCTTTCAGCTCAAGATCAGTGTGAGAGCGAAGCCGTCACCACGAGGGCATCCTGCACCCCATGCTAGCGGCACCTATTGACAGCAGCGATTACCTCATCACTACATACAAAGAGTCCATAAAAGAGGACAGAAATAATGTATTGAAGACCATCATTAAACAGGAAAGAGAGGTTTTACTTTGTAAGGACAGTTTCAAAGTTAGATGGCTGGAAAACTGCTCTCCTGCTACTATTTTGACAGTATATGAACCAAATAACGTGTGGACTATACTGTGTTAACCTTTGCACCCTTTCTTTCTCCTGGTCTCTAGCAACCCTGAGATGCTTCTCTGCCCTCTGGCTTATTAGTGTGACAAAACAGAGAACTGCCCTTATTTATGTACATAGCATCTCTTAGTGCTGCCTTAGTAAGATTCATTTTCCATTGCCTTTTGCCATACAAATGGAAGAGGGAGGGAAGCAGCAAGGGAATAGAGGAGGCTGCTAATCAGTTTATAGCTTGAGCTTCCTTGATTGCAATTACTTTTTCTTTTCTAAATCACTATGAATCATGAATATTACTGTAAGTACTTATATAAATGAAACAGTAAGTTTGAATAATATCCACATGTATTATCCCATCTGGGTATGACGTTGGTAGGTGGAGATAATGGTTTACTTTTATTCACTAATCACTACGGAGTAGTCCTGCTAGCTTGGAGAGTAACAAAACTTGTTATAATAAGAGTAAGCAAGTTCCTTAAATCCTTAAATACGTTCCTTTTTATCAGCAGGCTTATCTTCCTGATCAAGCGATTGAGAGAAATCACATTGGTTTTGAAAACGACCCGCACAGCTTCGGCTTTAATTTCTCATTGACGAACTTGTACTTACAGTCATCCATTCGTAAATGCCTCAGTTCTTGCTCTGAAGATGTGACATCCACCAAGCTGCCATACAGCTATAATAGACTGGATGAGAGAAGCTTTCCACGCAATATCTGCTCCATGAGGCATCCAGAGTTGGCACAAGCACTGCGTAATCGAAAGGGAATTATGTTACACTGGTTCGGCTCGCAAGCCATGCTCCCATTCCCTTCCGAATCCACTTGCATGTCCTATATATTGAAATCCTGTTTGGCAAATGCTATATGGATCTTGCTATAGAATCCGGTCACAAAGGTAAAACCAATGTTTTGAGGACAAACTGGATGTGTTTTAACTGTCCCTAACAAAGACTGGTTTAACCACTTCTTTAAAGTACATAGTGATGAAGAATCCATCTTCTTCCCCACTCTGATACCAAACTACCCTTTGTAGGGAGATTTTTCCCTTTCTAGACCTATTTTCTTGAGGAGGACATAGGAGATTATCCATGGCCTATCTGTGTAGGATATATCACCATCCTTGAACGAGATATTTCTAAATTAAGAAAATCCCTTCTTTTTTCCTTTTTCCTCCTCCCTCCTCCCCTTCCCCTGCACCCCCCATTTCCTTACAAGTTATGATTCTATGATTAGCCCTTTTATTTTTTGCAAACTGAATCAAGCCTCCACGTTCTGAAGGTTCTCAGGCTCCAACATTAGGAGTATATATGAGCGACCCTGTGTAATCACTCTCCGATTACCATTATATTTCCTCCTCTTCCCCCTTTGCCCATTCCATAATGCAAACAGGGCAGAACTTCTGTGCGTCCCAAAATCATTTTCACTGACCCACTAAATCCAATCACATGCAAGGATGAGACATGGCCACAACACGATATAATCCACTAGTAAAGTGATTTTTTTGAAAAGAGAGCTTTCCAAAATGTTTGTGAGAGCAGTCCCATTGAGGCTATTCTGGCACGCTTACAGTATCTGGGAAGCTTTTGTTTTCTGCCCACATTGTGATAAATATCAGTGCATCCACCTGAACGTTCTTGAACAAAACCGATTTACAGATGTCTCAGCAACAAACTCGTCAGCCTTTTTATTTGCATAAATGTTGAAAATACTTTTATCCTATTTGTCCCACTCTGTTGCACAATGCTACAATTAATTATGCTTCTATCAAAGTGCTCTGATGAAACTGCTTTAGAAATAAATCCATATGGCCATTGGCTTCATTTATTCTGTGTATTTCTTGGAGCCACTTTTCTGGGGCAAAAGTCTGATTTGTTTCCTTGTGATTCTGAAATGCGGCGTTATGTTTACACGTATTTTCAGACCAGTGTTAAGCTGGCATTTTTTGAGCCTGTTAGAGTTAGAAAAAAGTGAAGAAAATAGGAGCATTTGCCCCTTGGAAGACAGAACACGATTAAGCAAGACCAGTTTAGTATTATGTTGCAATCTGATATAATAACGTCCCCCCAGGGATCAGGTGAACCTGTCACCGAACTGCATCTAATACAATATTAGTTTATTTTGGCATAAGAAATGTTAAACGAATGGACCCAGGGCAAAATTGTACCAACTACTTCAGCACAGCAAACGGGCAAAGTAATTATGCTACATACACCGCACAGAAGAAGAGGGATAACACAAAATGAAAAATAAACATGGCCTTTGACAATCATTTGGGAGCTATTCCATAAGTGTCAAAACAAAATTAAACTTGCTGAGATTAAATCTAAGAACTCTTAAATACAGAGCATCTTTGACAAAAATGAGCCAGTGGACCATAAACTCTCTCTTAGAGATGGGATATTCAACAGAAGTCTCTCACAGTCCTTAACACTCTGGAAATCTCTGGTTCCCATCTGTGAGGTTTGCATCAGAGCTGAAGCAAGATCACATTAGAGATGCTACGTACACCATTGGGGGTAAGGGAGGTGTGGGATAGTTGATGGAGTGGTAGAGGTGTCCAGGTTTGGGCGTCCATGCGTCAGCTGTTGCTATTTGGCACCACCAAAGATCCCAGAGCTCAGCTTCTGCATGCCCCAGGGACCCTGTTTTCTAGTATTTGGCACATTTTTTGGTTCTGAAAGTCACTTCAGCCTTGTGCAAGTTCCCTGCAGTTTAGGGGAAGGGAAGACCACAGAGAGATGGTGTTTCCACCGAACAGGTTCTTTGGCAGCACTAAGCTTAATACGTTACTTGTCTGTTTGCCTTCAAAGCTGCTTCATGAATGATGGGCTAGTCCACGGTTTCTACAGTATTTCTGCTACCTTTTAAACGTGGTATTGGATCTCTCCAGAACCTCTTCCATTGGTCCTTTCACTGTCTTCTTCATATTCTGACATCTCTGACCAGTTCAGCCTTAGGGAGCCAGTACTGTTCACCTGGCAAGGTGCCTCAGTTTGTACGGACTTGTAAGGAGACAGAGTAAACCTGGTGCATTGAAGGATTACTCCCTGTACAAATGCCAGAGCTGGATGCGTATGCCAACCCCTTGCATTAAGAATGTACAAACATTTCACAGAATCACAAAATATTAGAGATTGGAAGGGACCTTGAAAGATCATCTAGTCCAACCCCCTATGCCAAGGCAGGACCACCTAGAGCACATCACTCAGGAACACGTCCAGTCGGGTTTTGAATGTCTCCAGAGAAGGAGACTCCATAACCTCTCTGGGCAGCCTGTTCCAGTGCTTCATTTAAGGTCTCCTTACATAAAAGGAGTCTACTGAAATAGCCTCCCTCTCTCTGAAAAATATGGTCAGACTTCACTGCTGTCTTTTAAAATGGTGCTGTGGCACTACTCACCTTTCACATTGTTTAGTGGTGGCTGAGAACTCAAGATGAAAGCAGAAGACTTATTTCGCTTCCCCTTTCAGTCAGAAAGGGTTTCAGCCCACATCCTTCACCTCACAGAACAGAAGTTTAATCTTTTTCAACTTTGGACTATTCTGGGTACTTTGTGTTTCACTTTTTAATGCTACTACTCGATACACGTGTACGGGAGAGGAAAATGGCACAAACGCACCTCCCTAGGCTAGTGCTTTAGTTGACATGGGAAGGTCTGTTTTGCAGTTGCTTTCCTGGGACAGTGTAATTTAACAGCCATTATATACCATGCTTAAACTGCTCAGATAAGATGGAGAGAGCCCACAATTATCTTTTCGTCTGATCTGTCAGCAAAAATTTGCAGTCACCTCTTTTTTTTTACATTATTATCTTTCCCAGCCCCCTGACTTCTGCATTCTTGGCTGCAAAGAGTAGCAGCTTCAGAATAGCATGGTTGCAAGTAGCTCACCTGCAACATTCCTACATTACCCCATACCTGATCCATATATGTCAGCAGTGCATTACTGTCTTCTGCAAGGTGGAACAGATGAGATTGACAGCTCTCAGGCTGAGGATGGATTTAACCTCAGGACCCACACCTCTTGAATGAATGTACTGTTCACTACGTTACCATATTTTAGGACAAAGATCACAATCATATCTATCTTTGGCTATCGTATGAAGGTGTTTCTTAGTTGGGGCTCCTCAACGTTCCTTGATTCTATTCCAGCTGAAGTCAGAGACAGATGTTAAAATTCTTATTACAGGACAGATGGATCGTTATGAGGACAAGCATCTTTGAGATGCTTTGAGGCAGAGTTATAAACTGAGCCAGGGATCATACGGATCACAATTTGTGATCCTTAATGTTTTTAATTTTACACAAATTCTTTTATTTGAGTTACTGTCCTTTATTGGGACCTGCCCTCCCTCCTCGACATCAGGAGTCATCATCACCGGGGTGTGCTGACTCTTGTGCCAGTCACTGCATATTGGATGTGGGTTTTGCCAAAAGGCAGCAGTGATCAATCAGTTGAAATGCCTGAAGTGGAAAGGGCTTAAATGACATTCTTGTAGCTTATCTGTGAATTTTATTTTTTTTTTCCTGTATGTATCTGTGCATATTTAAGATTTTCTTTTTATCTGCAAGTCAAATCAACCTCCAGCTAATACTTCTGACTTTAAATACCTGTAAGAGAGAATATTTTATTTTGCCTTTTATATTCTGTCAACTACTTTAGGGTGTTTATTATTTCTTCTTGAACACACTTCTTCTCTCACCATGTATACTCTAGGACTACTAAAAATGAGCACTTCAGAAGTGTTGTTTTTATTTGGATAATCTTAATATTGTACAAGCATCAGATTTTGCCTGACCTCAATTGCTCCCATTCCTGCATTACATAACCTGCCAGCTCAGGCTTCTGATTTGGCTTTGTAATTCCAAAAATGTGCCAGAACTTACACGTTACAATTGTTTGACATATCTAAGTGTAACAGGTAAAACCACAGGGAAATTATTTTCCTGAAAATCGAAATGGTTTCCATTTTCTTGTGTGGAATAAACACATACTTTTTTTTTTTTTTCCCTCTCACATTCTTATGTGTTTGCAGTGCCATGTATTTTACTGTAATAAATTAGCCTTGTATTTGCACTAAAAATATTTGTACTAAAAATACAGGCCACATTGCAAAAGTCAATAATTTCAAAGGGCAATTCTTTTCTCAGAAGCATTCTTTTTTAAACCAACCATTTTTCAACAAAGATGTTATATCCACAAGGGAAAAAAAAAAAGAATATAAAACAAGTCTGTTGTAAACCTTTTGAAATATCTAAGCTTCTCTTGCATTAAAATTCTGCAGCATCACTTTTTTTGGAAGGGATAGTCAGTCCTTTCCTATTTTTTTTTTTTTCCCCTATGCTTTATTGCTTCTGGTTTTGGTCTCACTTTTCAGAGAGGGCTCATCGTGCTGGGCAGCTGTGATAACGGGCTGATGGACACCGGGCAGGCTCAGGGAAACCTGAGAAAGGAGGCAGCCCTTGAAATGGGTGAGGGTTTGCCCTGACTTCTTTTTCCCTTTTTTTTTTTTTTTTTTTTTTTTGGGAAGAGCTTTCAGATCAAAAAAAAACCACTAACAATGTTCCAGGAACATGTAGCTGTGTCCCTCTGGAAACTGGGAACTGCTGATTGTTACAAATCTGTTTAAGGCTGGAAAATCTGCAGCTGGCAGAGACAGCGCGGAGGCTTACAGCTCTGCCCCTGAGGCTTTCCAGCGAGTGATGGAATGATGCAAGGCTGAAGTGAGTGAGCATGTGCAGGTGTCATCCAGCTCCTCTTCCTCACAGGGAGTAGTGCTTTATTCTGGAAATCAATTAGCCACAAAACACATGTAGTGATGGGAATGAGGGCAGCTAAGCCTGGCCTGGAGAGAAGTGACAAAAAAAATATATGTTGCACCTGAAGGAAACTTGACACAGTGTAAAGATAAACCACAAATAAATTTATATAAACTCAAATTCATTTCCGCAACTACATGAAACCCCATTTTTCATGATGCGAATCATCTCTTTCCACTCTCCACCTCTCCAAACACATAAAAGTTAAGTAGGGTGGAGGTTTTGAATGAGATGAACAGCTTACAGCTGCTGGTGGGCGACTTGCAGCCAAGCTCACCCATAGGCTCCCATGAGGAGGTGATGTAAGGCTAAATTATAGAATCATAGACTCATAGAATGGTTTGGGTTGGAAGGGACCTCACAGCCCATCTAGTCCCAACCCCCTGCCATGGGCACGGACACACCCCACCAGCCCAGGCTGCCCAAAGCCCCATCCAACCTGGCCTTGGGCACTGCCAGGGAGCCAGGGGCAGCCACAGCTTCTCGGGGCACCCTGTGCCAGGGCCTCAGCACCCTCCCAGGGAAGGATTTCTTCCTAATATCTAATCTAAATCTCCCTTCTTTTCATTTAAACTCATTCCCCCTTGTCCATTCCCCCACTGCCCTTGTAACCATCTTTTCTGTAGGCCCCCTTTAGGTACTGGAAGGTCACAATTAGGTTCTTCCCAGAGCCTTCTCTTCTCCAGGCTGAACAAGCCCAGCTCCCTCAGCCTGTCCTTGTAGCACAGGGGCTCCAGCCCTTGGATCAACTTTGTGGCCTTCTCTGGACTCGCTCCAGCAGCTCCATGTCTTTCCTGCCCTGGGGCCCCCCGAGCTGGAGGCAGCACTGCAGGGGGGTCTCAGCAGAGCGGGGCAGAGGGGCAGAATCCCCTCCCTCACCCTGCTGGCCACACTGGGTTTGATGCAGCCCAGGACACGGGGGGCTTTCTGGGCTGCCAGCGCACAGACAAGGAGGAGAGGATACCGCAAACAAATGTGCCTGACCACAGGATGCCAATGTGAGCTGTGCCACCACCAGTGCTCGAGCAGTGTGTGTTTCTGAGGCTGCCATTACCAGTGACTCCGAGACTTTGCTGAGAAAAAGCACTTTGTTTAAATTATTGCGCTTGCTCTGAGTGCAAAATGCTTTGAGTTTAAATGAATCAAAGGCAAAGAATACTGCTTATCCTAGACATGGAAATTTCAGTGCTTCAGAGAGATGAAAAAGCACTAAAGCTTGATGACTGTGTGTACTCCCAGTAATTACTAAAGAATAAAGTCTGATATCAGTGCTATAGGGAAGCTAGGTTATGTAAAACTCACGTTAAAGGAAAGGAGATTTTTGGCGAAGGATGTGCATTCACGGCTGCTTTTTCATTTG
Organism: Psophia crepitans; assembly: GCA_013399095.1. Lineage (NCBI taxonomy): Eukaryota > Metazoa > Chordata > Aves > Gruiformes > Psophiidae > Psophia > Psophia crepitans. The sequence continues at coordinate 296,630 of VWZZ01005918.1, read as the reverse complement.
AAAAGTTTTACTACCGGTAATGAAAATATGCTGTGTCTCCTTTAAATAAAATAGAAAATGTGCCATTTCCCTAGAAACACTTCCAAAAAACACTTTTCTGAGTTTAAATCAGGAAGCTTGGACTCTGGATTCTTTCTCCTGCTTTATAATAACATCAATTCTAAGTTTCCTTGACCGAATTATTAATTCTGCAAAAATCTAGGAAAAACCCTCTTGGTTCTGGATGCCAAGGCTGCTGGTTCCAAACGTACTCAAAGACAACAAATCTGGTTGAAATCAGTGAAGTCTGCAGATATTCACAGCCCAGTGATGGCAGTGGGTACCCAGAAACTGAGGCAGTTATAGTTAGTGGGGCCATGTGAAAACGGATTCCCACACATGCAATGCAAGGTTGAGTAGAAGTACAAAGGGGAAAGGACTGAATCAGAAGAGCTGCCCCAACAGATGTTGACAATTTCACCTGATGAGTTCAGTATCCCCCCCAAATGTTGGTAATATTGTATTTATTTTTTCATTACTCCAAACATTTAGCACTTTTGCAAGCACTTTTCAAGCACTAATTAATTCTCTTTGCACGCCCTTGATCTGAGGATCATCTCCATCTTCTGCTTGGGGAATCAAAGTTTTAAAAGGTGAGACCACAAGCCAGAAATAGGAGATTTGGGCATCTCTTGCTCTCCTCATGGGACTGCAGCAATAGATCAGCATCAGAGGGGGATTCCTTGCTGCTTTTGGTTTGTGCTCCTGTGGGGCTTTTCTTTCTTCCAATCATTCAGCAGTCTTCAGGCATTAATTCCTTGCTCTGCTATCACCAGGAGAGAAGCCTCTCGACACTTTGAGGTGTGAAAGTGGTGAGTGCTCTTTATTCTGCGCCCGGCAGGGTGCCAGGCAGGTGGGTGGGTGGGCTGGAGGCAGAAGCTGCCTGACACAAGGGATAAGATGTCTTGGGAGGAAAAACTCTGAATCTTTCCTGTGTCAGGCTGACCCTCTCTTTTAAAGATGAAATTAAAAACAATCCTCCCCCAACACATAATGCATAAAGAAATTGAGAATTTTTTCATTACTGTTTGTTGTGAGAAACTCTCTAGCAGGATGGAGTTTCATTCCTCCTTTGAATTCCTCTGGCATTTAGATCTATTCATTCCTTTAGAACATCAGGGATGATTTTTGAAAATGCCCATGACAGACATTAGAGAGTTTCTTATTTTCTCTTCATTTTCACTTTGCGAGAAGCAGTAGCACAAGAACTTCAGAATTTTATAAAATTTCAATGTTTCGATTTTCTTTTAAATGTAAGATACAAAAGGCACAACACAGGTCTCCTGAGTGACTTAAAACTTAGAAGTTCCAAAAAGTGAGAGGGGAAAACGTCTCACCCCAAGGTCACACAACAGCTTGGGAGCAACAGTGGTGAAAGAATGAGAAAATCCCAGTTTGTTGCCCTAGAGAGAGGACCCCCATCCTTCCTGGGCATCTCTGGAAAGCATCTGGGGAATGAAATAATCTCTCCCTGCCTGTTTCCTTGGAGATGGAGAGCAATGTCTGTAGGAGCAAGCGTGACGGGAAGTTGCCTTCTTGCAAGTGGAGCCAGGTATCATCTGGCCCTCAGCTTGGTTGGATCTATGTGAGCAAAAAGCCCGCAGTGTACCACAGGAGCTTCTTTCAAGTGAATGTGTAGGACATGGTGAGGTTATTTCAGAGTAGGATGTAGAAAACCCAAAGTTAAAGCAAAACCTTCCCCCAAAGCCTGTACTTTCAAGTTGCTAGGAGTAAGGTACATTGAATATGCAAGAGATTGGGAAAGGAAGGAGTTTGCCAAGTTATGTAATTCAGTTGGATGTTCTTGCTCTAACTACTGACCTGGATCAAATCCGCTGCCAACTTGCTCGTACAGAAGTCAGCAGCTGGTTCTGTTACTGGCCTGGGACACGTTATTATGTTCACTGTATACATTATCCAGTGGAAAAGTTATTAGAGAAATCAGAGAATAACATATTCTTTTACAGACTTTTTATATATAGCTATACATTAGAGCTAAAAAGATTTATTTTTATGCACCTCCATATAGTTTTGTGGCTTTTGGCATTTTGTGTAAGTATCTGTGTTTGCTATAGGGTGTTTCCTGGAGGAGTTTGTGTCTTGTGATGTGCGGGAGTGACAGGAAGGGATGTGAGACTTCGCTTGGCTTCAGAATCTGTTGCCAGACCGCCTGCGCTGCGGGGACACGACTCTGAGCACTGAGTGTCTCTTCCAGGACTGCTTTCTGAAGAGCATTTCTCATTAGCTCCAGTGTGCTGTAGCCATACACTCAGAAAATATGCAGCTTTTATAAAGCATTACGTGACAGATTTATATTTTATATTGGTATCATGTTGCATTAAGCCATCCGAGATTTACAGCTCAACCCGAGCCATAGTTCAGCTATGCCCAGCAACCTCCTCGTTTACCTGACCTGTCAGTTAACTTGACCCATCTGTTTTACAGGTAGCACCTTTTAGCTCCTTTGTATAGTTTTTCCCCTCTTTGTTTTCTATTAATTTTCATTTACAATAACAGATGGTTGAGTAGACTGCAGCCACTCTTCTGGCTGGCTGGTCTACACCTATCTCTTCTCTGGTGCGAAATAATGTTTTGAAATGTCAGAAGACTACAACTTCTCCACCCTCCCACTACCTTCACGACATGACTTCCTTCAGCCACATCAGCTGTAACAGCAACACTGTTCTAACATCTTTGCATTGAAGTCAAACTCCTCATACTCACAAGCAGTCATAACAATTCCAAAGAATCATTGTTGCAGATAAAAGGGCAAATGAATTTATGACGGCCAATTAAAGCACAATTAATAATTAAATGGTGATGTGAATTCTTGAAGAGTGGTTTTTCTAGAAAGAATGCTGGCTTTTGACAGTGGGGTCTTTGGCCAAGTGTTAAATAACATAGCACACCAGAGGAGTGGTGTCACTCCACCAAAGTTAATGAAATACTACAGTGGAGTCTGGACCATTTTGTTCAACTTCCAAATAAAGTGCAGAGATTTTAAGAGAATACATTAGGTGTGAAAAATAAGTAACATATTTATGGAGTGTTTTCAGGTTTGTGGCAGGCCCTGTCTCTAACAGAGATGTCTTTGTTGAACCTCTGTTGGATTAAGGCTTGGCATAGACTTGCAAAAAGGTCATAAATTAATCAAAGAAAGAAAGAGAAGCAAAAAAGAACCTGCAATATAGTTATACTTTCCTTCATCAAGCATTTAGTTTAGGAAAACAAATCTACATCCAAGACAGAAGGTTGCATGTGGGTTTTTGGCTATCACAGGAGTATGGGGGAAGGAGATACACTGCGGGTTATAAAGCACAGACTCCAGGAACCAAGGTTCATGTTGTCCAGAAAAGAAATGCAGATACATTTGTGGATATAGTTGAGTCTCTGGAGACCAAGGAGTACTGAAGGATGAATAAGAGATTTGGGCAATGTCCTCTTACTGAACCTTTCTTACTGAGGGAAACATCTACCAGTGACATATTTTTGGTTGTTTTCTCTTCCCCAAAGCTTCAGATTTCAGAGGTTCTGCTCTTAGGTTGTTTTTACTCTCTGTTTTTCTGCCCCTTGTTTATTTTTTAACAGTTTCCCCTTTAAAATTTTTAAATAACTATTTCTCTGCATGCAACCAATATGAAAGCATAGTCTCCTACCTCAACCCACGTGGTTACGAAGTCCTTATTTAAAATGCTTTCTCTCCCCCTACCTCCTTCCTGTACAAAAACAACCCAAACAAACAAAGGAGGCTTTCTTGGAAAGTTGGCAATGGTTTTCCGAGCTCCCACTGTCATTTCTTCTTTAAGATCTTCAACTTGTTTGTTTTAATGTTCATGTCTTTAGGCCTTTCTTCCTGATTTTATTGCTGGAAACCATGAGAGCTGTTATTTGTTCCAGAAAGCAGAGTTATTATTTCTTTTCTACCCCAACGATGACTTTCTTTCAACCTAAAGTAAAAAAACCAATTTACTCTTCCAATATGCACTTTAACTCTTATGACTTAGAGCCCCAAGCTGTGAAACAGCACATCTTTGGTGGGTTGTCGCAATTGAAAATCTAGAGTGGAAGGCACTCTATAAAATTTAGGTGATGCATGCCACAAACAGCTGCAATCTCATCTGTTCCAAAGCATGGCCAGATGATGGGAGTCAATATGTCATAACATTTTTTTTTTATTTTTTTTTTTTAAAAAGTATAAATACACATTTTGCATTACATGATATCGAACCTTGTCAGAATGGGGCTGGCTGGGGAGTTTGCAGATAACAGTGATGTTTTGGATACCTGACATTTTAATGACAGTTCAAGCACAATTACAGGCTGGGCAGAGAATGGATTGAGAGCAGCCCCGGGGAGAAGGACTTGGAGTGCTGGTTGATGAGAAGCTCACCATGAGTCGGCAGTGTGCGCTGGCAGCCCAGAAAGCCCCCCGTGTCCTGGGCTGCATCCCCAGCAGCGGGACCAGCAGGGCCAGGGAGGGGATTCTGCCCCTCTGCCCCGCTCTGCTGAGACCCCCCTGCAGTGCTGCCTCCAGCTCGGGGGGCCCCAGGGCAGGAAGGACACGGAGCTGCTGGAGCGAGGCCAGAGGAGGCCCCGGAGATGCTGCGAGGGCTGGAGCCCCTCTGCTACAAGGACAGGCTGAGGGAGCTGGGCTTGTTCAGCCTGGAGAAGGGAAGGCTCTGGGAAGAACTTAACTGTGGCCTTGCAGTATCTAAGGGGGACCTACAGGAAAGCTGGAGAGGGGCTGGTTACAAGGGAAGGGAGTGACAGGACAAGGGGGAATGGGTTTAAACTAAAAGAGGGGAGATTGAGATGAGATAATAGGAAGAAATTAATTACTGTGAGGGTGGTGAGGCCCTGGCACAGAGTGCCCAGAGAAGCTGTGGAGGCCCCATCCCTGGAAGTGTTCAAGGCCAGGTTGGATGGGGCTTTGGGCACCCTGGGCTAGTGGAGGGTGTCCCTGCCCGTGACAGGGGATTGGAACTAGATGATCTTTGAGGTCCCTTCCAACCCAAACCATTCTATGATGCTATGATTCTCAAGCTTGGAGGCATGTCTCATGAAGGCAGAGGGGCTGTGGTCGTTAGTGAGCCTTGCTGGGGAGTGTGTGAGTGGTTTGCCCCACTGCTGCCTCTGTCTGAAGAAGTACGTGCCACTGTGCCAGCAGAAGCCCAAAGCGATACTCACCCCAGGTTAGCAAAGAACAGTGTGCGCACAAAGGGGAAGAGGAAAGGGGCACCTTCACACTCACATGCACACAAGATTTGAAATAATTTGTCCAAATGAAAACTTTCCCAAGGAGTGCATTTACTGTTCCAGTGCTCTGAGGGTGACAGAGCACTGGAACAGGCTGCCCAGAGAGGTTGTGGAGTCTCCTTCTCTGGTGACATTCAAAACCCGACTGGATGTGTTCCTGAGTGATGTGCTCTAGGTGGCCCTGCCTTGGCAGGGGGGTTGGACTAGATGATCTTTCGAGATCCCTTCCAACCTCTGTGATTCTGTGATTTAGTGAGAAAAGTACCCCACCCAAATGCAATTTTTCTTAGTATTCCCCAAGAAAGTGCCCAATATAGGTTAATAGCAGAGCAATCCAGGAGACTGATAAGGTGAATGCTGAGGATCTCTTCTCTCTATCCCATTTGAGCAGAGGAGGAATTTGAATCCGTTCATCCCACACCTCAGAGTAGGATTCTAGACACCAGACTGTCAGTATATTATTCTAGGGAAGGCAAGGGGTTGTTTTGTATATGTAACTGAAAAAACATTTGCAAAACCTCAGTTCTGTTCTGCATCAGATTGGAAAACGTATTTTGAAACCTGAATTTTCCACTAAACACAATTCTGGACTTCTTGCCATTCTACTTCAGAGATCAGCATCTAAAATTGTGCAATGCTCTTTTGATTACCTACAGAGTCTTGGTTCATCTATATATGTAAAAAAGGTAATTCAGGTCATTCAGTTGTAAATAGAAAGATGATTTCTGGCAGGCACTGGGAATTTATTTATTTTCTATGCTGAATGAAGGCCTTCATGCTAACCATTCCTGCTGAAAACACAATCACAGCTAGTGGCAGCCAAGCGTTCAGCACGCTGTTCTTTTGAGATACATAGCCATCATGGTAAAGAAGAATGCAAAGAAGAATTAGTTGGTAAGAATGAGCTCTGTGCTGATTGCCTTTAAAGGTTTCCAAATTCAAACTGTTGAAAAGCTCATGATGAAAGAAATTTTGCTTGCAATGAAAGCTCAATTGTGCACAACCACTTTGACCAGAATAAGCAGAAGGCAAATAATCTGAAATGTTTAAGGGTCCCTATGAGGATGTAGTACTACAGATTGCAGCATCGAAGTGTCAGAAGTTATAGTGGCTTCTTAGATTCCTCGTCATTTTTCTTTTTCCTGTGCAGAATTATTTTAATATAAGAACTCACCTTAAAGAAACAAGCCCATCTTTTTCCACCTGTTGGCTTTGGGGCAGCCTTGGCATTGTTATAATTTTCCAAGGTATCAACAATGCTGTGAGTATCTTCCATGGCAAGAGGGAATCAATAGGAGAGTGAAGCTGGTAGAATATGGGGCTGCCCGAATCAGGCACCTTTGCAGGGGTGACTCAGAGAGCCATCCTGGTTTGCTAACAGTTTACCCACACATTGCACAACAGTAAATGAATATATATTTCAAGAAAATAAGGAGGGTGCGGCAGTGTGTCTGCAAATATATGTGCGCAGGTGTGTGTGCGGATTTTCCTTCTGTCATTTTGCATCCCTTGATTTTCCCGTGGGATAATGTTTGTGTTATGATGAGTCACCTGTGCAGATCAGAATTTCTTCCTGTAACAGTGTATTTTCTTCAGTCTTGTATTTTCCATTCTGTTTGACTTCTAAATTCTTCTATCTCATGTCACTAGCTGCTATGGAAATGCTCCAAATTCCCTGGACATTAACTTAACAATCCTATCGGCCGGTATAGGTTGGGGACTGACCCACTGGAGAGCAGAATAGGGGAAAGGGACCTGGGGGTCCTGGTGGATGGAGGGATGAC